>BPTQ01000007.1:177361658-177373862 GCA_019973895.1 Chrysanthemum seticuspe | reverse complement strand
AAGGTAGATAGGTACTAAAGGTATACAGACCTATCTTTGCTTTCAATGCAGCAAAATATTGATGGCTGAAACCATGAGTTAGCATGAAGAATGAGTCTAGCAATCCAAATCAAGAAAAGTTGTCAAAAATTTTCGAAACAACGAAATCCAAACCTAAAGCACAAACGGACTTAAGCATTTCTCTTCCACAAAGTTAAAATCCAAGAATGTCTTATGTGGACTCTAATTTCCATTATCAAGTGACTTTTTAGTTCTTTGAATAGCAGTCAAACACTCTTAAAAAATGCATCTATTACATGACCTTGCACTTCCAATTAATAACCCTATAATAATCACAATTTTCTACTTACAATTAAGAGCGTAAATGCATCCTCGTCTTTTTCTCCATAAGAATCGGGCACAGATAATGCATGTCGTAGGCGATCAACTGCAAAAAGATTTATACTAGATATAATAGAATCTAACCAAAATATAGCTGCCATCTGTATATTAAGATTCATGAGCATCAAACAAATAATCAATATAAATGAGAACAGGCTAACTGAACATCATAAAATATGTGATTGTTAGATCAAAATAAAGACACAAGCCATCTTTTGACTCTTTTTACATTAGAGGCATGTTTGGATAAATTTATTACCCAACTCAACCCATTATAAATCATAAGTATATGTGAAGTCTCCATGTAAACGAAACAGGTTGGCAAAAGTCGAAATATATGTTGAAAGTAAGTTAATTACTCTGTTGTTATATGAAAAAAAAATGTTGATCATAACTTATAAGTATACTATAAGATATCAATAAGTTATAAACATCAATTACTATAATGTGACAAAGTCTATATATGGATTTGGCTACAACTTACCAAGAAAAACAAACACATTGTGAAGACGAAAACTAACGTTAATGTTATTGAAGCAAGTCATTAACCTTTTGTCAACTAATGGATGTTATGAGTTCCTTTTTCTTATTCACAAACCCTTAGCGTTTCATCAAACATATTATGGGCGATTCGTCAATTCACCACCAAAGTACAGATATAGCAACATATTCATCATAAACCTATGGCATGCAAAACTTGTTTTGTGTTATGAAAGATAAGAAAACCAAAAATCAAAATAATGAAAAGCCATAAACTGTACACCTTCTACACAAAGGTTTTCCAAATAACAAATAACATTAAGTCGGTATAAACATTAGATTTTCTTATTCCAAACGACAATGGTTGTTTCAATGTTGTTTCAGTTTGAAAGGAACCCAATTAGATATTGTCATATGTCCACCACTTTACAAAACTGAAGTATAAAGTCAAATACATAGTGACAAAGCATAACCTTACAATTCATCATACACAGAATAAATTGGTACCTTTTACTTAGTATCATTACTGTCAACTTCAGTTTTTTGTTTTGATCGGTGTTTGTGGGTTCGGGTTCAAGGAGGGACTGATAACCAACACTCTTAAATCAAACTCATCCAACTGGTTCAGCAATTCCAACAAAGTTCTTTGAATTTCACGTTCACCACCAGAGTGAGAGTCATACCTGAGCATAGCTAACATAGTTAGACCTCACATCTATGGCAAAGGTTAAAAGACACTGATGCCATTGAATGTACCTCTTTGTACCAACAACATCAATTTCATTGATAAAGATGATAGAAGGGGAGTGATCATCTACAACTCTAAAAAGTTCCCTAACCAATTTAGGGCCATCTCAAAGGTACTTTTGAATCAACTGCTGAAGTGGAATTTTCCACTGCTTGAGATCTACTTGAATATGCCATATACTTAAACAGCTAATTATCTAATTATCACAACTATATGTGACCCTACGCACCAAAAAAACCTTGGCTGCAGCCAAGCCTATTCTGTTACAGCTGATTTCTGAAACAACTTAGTTAAAGCATACTCAGTATTTTATAATGGGATGGTTCTAGGTTGATCAATACCCATATAACATGTAGACATTCTAGGAGTACACTGCAGCTAAAACCATTGACGGATTGACAATTCCATACCGTTCATTTTATATGCAAGTTATCATCCAAACTTGACTGAGAAGTTTAATGGTAACATGAAATATTATGTAATAACCTCAATGTGTAGAACCTATCTCCTAGAGCCACATCCATAACCCTTCTGAAAATGGTACGCAGGAACACTTCCATTTAAACAAACTGCATTTTCAAATGATGCAAAGAAAAGTAATTATGACAATATTCATCTACCATCCCATAATCAGGACTGAGTTATCATTTATTACATATCAGACTCAAAGATAATATCATTCAGTTTCCAGATCAACAAAATCAGCATAAAGAATCCTATCTCAATTCTTTTGGGGTATACACGAAACTTAGAAGTAGAAAGATTTGAACCCTTTGGTTTTTGACACATGAATATAAGCTTCCATACACTCCTATTTCAGGGTACTTATGTCATTGTACACTCCACTTAAATAATTCCGCACTAACTCCTCAAGTGTCCATCTTTATTACTATAATCAAAAGTGTACATCTTCAATGGTGGCTGCAGTTTGGTCTAAACCCTTGTTACCCAAACCTTCTGAATTGTAATTGCATCAAGGGCTCCATGAAAGAGATAGAGAATGAAAGAGATAACTATGGTTGGGCCAAAGGTCAGGTTTTTGTTTTTCAGAAACAGAAAATATTCTGAGAATGAAAAGGAATGCATGCTGATTCAAGTTTGAACGATGCGTGAATCTCTTAATGATGAGCATCGACTGACTGTATAACCACTTTTATGCCTGTGGCACAGCAAAACAAACTGTCAAAAATGTTAGTAGCTTGATTAGTTAATGCTAATATATTCGATCTCTATTGTATGTCATTAAAACTATGTAATTAGATATTGTAAACAAATTGTTATTTGAATCGTTTTATGTACTTGAATATTGATAGGGAATGCAAATTATACCTGCTCGTTGCAATGCAGGAGTAGCCGCAAGGGAGATTGGGGTACCATATTGTTGCATGTACCCTGCAGAGGAATTCATGTCAGAATACTGGTAGAGATGGTGTGGGTACACACAATAGCTCTGACCCGTTGCATAGTTTCCATGACCACCTTCTGCCATGTTTAGATACGGGTAGAATGCGGCGGTTGTATCAACTGCACCTGCAGCTGTGATCATACCACCATCAGTTGCACCAGCAGTCCAGCACTTGCTCCGTAGTATGGATACTGCCCATTTGTACCTCCGTACACATTATAGTAACTTTGAACACAATAAATCAGTCAAATTCAACATCTCAATTTATAACAATGCACATTTAATTATAACGTAATAAGTTTATAACCAACACAAATTTAACAAACGTACCATCGGATAGTTATAATCTGGAGAATATGGCGAGTTTAGTTTTTTGTCTTGAAGCATATCGACTTTTTGTGTACTGTGCACTTTCTCTGAATCCACGTTTTGGAAGCCACAACTTTGGGGGCTCAATGCGAAAAGAGAAGCAAATGAAAATAACTGTGAGATGTCACTTGTGTGAAGGCGCAAAGCTTGATTATTGAGTTCTGTAGCACACCGTTGAGTGTCATTGTGTTGCATTAGTTGTCTCCGGACAAAGCCCACTGCTTCTTCATTTGACATGACATCCCATATCCTGTCAAGTCCAATTATCATAAATTCATCAAAAAATAGATGAAATGTGATCATTTATAAATTAAAGACTTTGATGGGTATATTAAAAATCCAATAAAAGTATTAATATGTTGAAGTGAAGTTGTCTAAGACCACATTTTGTTGACCCGTAACTGTAATAGAAGAAAAAGTTCAAAGATAGCAACTTTATCAGATAAAAAGTTACAAAAGCCTAGAAAAGACGATCGTTTGTAGATAAAGAACTTACACAGCTGTCATTGGTGTGCTTGATCCACCAGAGCCAGCACCGTCCATGTTGAAAATATGACCCACTTTATCCTGGTTACTCATGACATGCATCGCTTCATGTGTGCAAAGTATCGACCCAACCAAGTTTGTGGACACAATCTACACAAATAAAAATCGTTTTAAGTAAATGAAAAGTGCCTAACAAATCACAGATACAATTTTGTATATCTTTAATCGCATAGGCAAGCTGTCAAGCACATACCTGTTGTATATCTTCATCAGTAAATTCCAACAGCGGTCTGAAACCTTTGTTAGTCCCGACATTGTTTATCTGTAAAACGACAGAGTTACGAATCAAGAAACTAATGTAGGTAAGTAGGTTCAGATATCAATTCTCATGAAGCTTTTATGTAGATAAAGTCAAAATTGCTCACCCAAATGTCTATAGAACCAAGTTCATTGACAGCAAAATTGGCCAAATCTCAAAACTAATATAATAAGTATCAGTTTTTTATGTTTATTATAAACTTTTATCACCTTTAGAATATGATTAAGGGATGTCTATTTGTTCTAAAAATAACTATTTTGATATGTTATATTGGTATCGACTTGATTTATCTCATACCAGTTTATCATACTTGCTATTTTATTTGCTTCAATCAGATGGCTAGTTACAAATATACATAAATCTTCACGTTCTTGTGTGCCTGCTTGCCTATTTGTTTCACGTTACTATCATCGCATTTAGCCTAAACCTTTAGAATCAATATCAGTATTGAATTAATAGAAACAGTAGTATTTATATAAGAACAATCAAAATCTGCATCAAATTTTAACTTTGGAGTAGAATAGTAAAGATATATAGACTTACGTTTTCAGAGCTTGCATCTTCTACATATTGTTTATCATTTATAAGAAGGCCCAATAATCTTCGCATGGCGAGTAAATCTGATTGTAGTTCATCTGGATCCATATCTGTCACTAAAACTCTGCAAAAAAGGGATGGAAATAATTCCATGATTACAAATTCCATCGTTTTGCTTTTAAGACTTTCTAGAGGGTGTTTGCGATTGCTTATTAGAAAAATATATTTCGGCTAAAACTAACTATTTGCTTATTTTACAATGAAATAAGATGGTTAAGCATATAAAAAGATCATTAACCTTGATCAAAATGGGCTTATCAGTCACAGCCTTGGCTTCCTTAATTGCAGCACGGATCTCTTCATAACCAGTGTTACCATTCTTCACTAAAATAATGTGCCACCCAAGAGCCTCAAAATGTGTGTCAACGCTTTCAGTAAAGGCAATCTCGGTGTCACCATCAATGGAAATGTGGTTGTCATCGTAGAAAGCAATCAACTTTCCAAGTCCCCAATGTCCAGCAAGTGAACATGCTTCGTTTGCAATACCCTCCATTTGACAACCATCTCCAAGAATACAGTATCTGAAGCAAAACGCATAATTCAGCAAATTCAATAAAAATGCTGAAAAATCGAAAATGCTATTTGAAATCTTACGTGTAGTGGTGAACAATCTCGGCACCGGGTTTATTGTATCTTGCAGCCAAATGCTTCTCAGCAAGAGCAAGACCAACAATATTGGCAATACCTTGACCAAAAGGACCTGATAATAGTAGCATAACAATCGTTTAGAAACGAAATAATTTTCTTCAAATTTAGATATTCACACATATTCGAGCACTAACCAGTGGTAACTTCAACTCCAGGAGTTTCAAAGTTCTTGGGTTGACCAGGAGTCTTTCTTCCCCATTGACGGGATTGCTTCAAGTCCTCCATCTGAAAATTATATGAAATACAATTAAACAACGATAGTCCAACTATATTGACTAAAACCAGTAATCACAAACACAAGGAGCTCCACTTTGACTTAGAAACTGATTCAAAGATGCTCCCTTTGGAAATGGACACTACAACAGCCCCAAGATGCTTAGCCAAATTTCGGACCACGGGATGCCTACCATAACAATTTATTCAGGGATGGAAATTTTTTTTATTGTTACGTTGTTTTTTGAGATACGAAACACTATGAAAAGAATTTCCATATTTGCATGTGGATACACAGCGAACACGTGGGTCCCCTACCTTTCACCTTACCAGCAACACATATGGCAAGAAATTTCATTGTGATGTTTAATCATCAATTGCAGTGCTTCGTTCTTCTGAATTTCCATGCTGAGAATTACTTATATGAGTCTTATAACTAATGAAAGCTATTGATGATATTGATTTTGATCACAAGTTATAATTATATGTTGTTCATTGTTAAAGAAATAATTTTCATATGTTGACTAATAATTACACTACAAATGAAAAGTATAAAAGATAGTAACATGTTAAAGGTCATATGTTTTATGATATTAAGTTAACATATTCCTCATATTATTCTCTATCGTTGTTTCCTAAACATGTGTAGCATCCATGTATGAATATTCACATCCCACCAAAATGTCACAATCTTTGATAAAAATAACCTATGTTGGGTAATAATTTTTGCATAAATTCTACATAAAGATGCATTACCTTATGGAAATCTGAACACGATGATTCCTCAAGTATCAAGCAAAAAGGGTGGTGACTTTTTTTAAATCCGAAGCTTGATGCCTCCACACTTGTTAAGCATTTCACCTTTCTGTTGCTGAGACATATATATACTGGATTTTTCTGGTTTCTTGTATCTGCGAGTAAAAATCATATATAAAGTCTTGTATTGTACCAACACTTTATAAATCTCAGCAAGAGGTTGCAAGAAGATATACCTGCAGCATGAATGCCATCACTAACACTTTGATAAAGAGCGTAGCAGTTCCAAAGAGCTGAAAGTTCAATCCATTAGCTACCCCATGATCCAACCTACAACCACAAAAAAGGAGATCTGAAATGTAAGAGAAAATAACCACGGATGCCATCGATAAGGTGTTACGGATAAGCCACACACAATTTCAAATGTGAGCCAATGTATGCACAAATATTACGTATCACTTTCAACACCAATGACCGTTAAATGACCACTTTGGATCTATTTTACTGCCAAGAATCAAATATTTATAAGGTTTCATGAATAATATGGTTATAACATGTAACACCACAGTTTCTAAACATCAATAGCTCTTCTATGCGACACAGAATAAAGCTGCAAATGCAGTAGCAGCAAGCAAGCTGCAAAGGCAGTTGCAGCAAGCAAATTTTTTGAAAAGGCAACAAGCAAACATATGAATACATAAAAATAAGCTTACTTCTTTCGGATCAGCCAACATATTTCAAGAAATAATTCAACAGGAAAATTATCACCTCAAAGATTTCATATTTTCCACCTACAATAAAAAGCACAATTCAAATATGAGATACTGATAATAACTTAAAATTGATTCACACAAATAACCATTACAACTATGGCGAACTGGTTTTTGCATACATTAATATGAATCCAAGTTTATAGAGATTAAGCACTAAGACACCAAACTATAGAAAATATTGTTTTTAAAAATTCTAGATCCCTTAGTTGCCTACGCTTCATGGTCTTCGTCATGCACATCCAGTTGCAACGCTGCATCGTGGCCATCATCAGTATAAGACTCCTGCTCAATGTACCTTTAAGATGAGAGACAATGCAGATGTAAGCTTGTGCAATAATTTGATTCAAATATGTTGTTTAATATGATAAACTGAAATATAACCTTCTCTTTTTCGTTCCATCATCTGGTTTGCAGGGAGTGGTTAACTGTGGGCTCCGCACCAGCCTTTTCAGCTCTGGGTTCAAAGCAGTGCTGCTGGCCACTGGTGGTACATCACCAGAATCATCAGGTGCATCGGCAACATCTGATACAGCATATTCATCCGTTGGAAACACACCGGTGCAGTTAAAGCTCTCAAAGTCCCCGTAGTTATAATACGTGCGCGACTTTATCTCAAACACATGCTTTGTATTGCACTGGTTAGTCAAAACACTTGGTAGCGCTGGGGCATTATCACTATCCTGCACATAAACACCCATAAATACAATGTGAAGTCATATGGGCCTAAAAAGAAAAATCGCCGGCATGATTACCTGGTCAAGCTGATCCAGTAACACCTTAGCACTCGACTTTTTCAACTCCGTAGCTGTTTCATCCCACAACACAATCACAACCTGGGTGGTATCATCCTTCACATCGATTTCAAGCCTATATCTATGCACATGTTGAAGATATTATAATTCTTTATCATGTAAAGTTGCAGCAACATATAAATATAACTTCCCTATTCAAATCAAACTATCTATGTTGAGGGAAAAAAATAAAAAATAAAAAATAAATAAAAATCAACGAATAATAATTGAATGATCAAACTGAAATTGAAGTACCTCCATATCTATGGTATTGCCTATTAGAAGCGTACACAGCAGTAGGTGGTTGCAAAAAAGATGATGATGGCAACTGAATATCGATTTGTTTTTGGTTCTGGTTTTTTGTTTTAGGGTTTTGCTTGAAATAAGGGATAATGAATGATTTTCTAGATTAATGTAGATGTAGGATTTTACTGGATAATTAATTGTTATCCTATATAGCCTTCGAGTTGCAGAAACTCACCAAAATAATTTGATGGTTCAGTGGTTAAGATACTACACACTAAAAACACGGTCTTGAGTTCGAATCTATGCAGAATTTTTTTTTAAAAAAATCAGACGAATTTTATACATTTAAAATTATAAAAAAAATATAACATATACGAATTTATTAAATTTAAAATTATAAAAACATTAAAATAAAATTAAATTTTAAAAAAAATGCCACATGTTTAAAAAATATGCCACATTATTCAATATGATGACATGGAAATATGACATGACATTATGGGATGTCAAGTGGCATTATGACGTGGCATGCCTCCTCTTATATATAATGTATAGATATATATATTGATTGGATCCCAACCGTCAAGTTTATTACACAAGTCAACCACTTGTGAATGGTCAACCGTAATAAAATTCAAACAGTCTAAAACCAATGCAATTTCCCTTGGAATATAGTGGATTCCCGGGTCGTTAAGTCTCACGAAGGATTAATGGTGTTTTAAAAACTTCAGATGTCGAATGATCACTAAGGATAATGATCAGTAAGGATTTTGATTGATAACTACACTACTGATTGATTGGAATGGTATTTGAATACAGAACTATAAAGCACAACAATCAGATTAAATAAACGTGAATACGTACGTTTAATAAACTACGTAAACGTACAAAATAAAACGTAACTTTAAAAGAAATAAAAGACCTACAAATATGAAAATGATATTTTTACAATCCTAATAATAAAAGAAAATTATTGGAAAATTAAAATTATTTTTATGACTATTTATTTAATTATTATTAATTTAAAAACTATTTTAAACTATTTAATAATAATCTAAAATATAAGAAAATGTGAAATAAAGCTAGAAAAATGAAATTAAGATTTAGAAAAATCTAAAATATTATAAAACTTATTTTAAAATTGAAAATATATTTTTTTACACTTTTATCTATTTATTATTAATTAATTACTATTTAAAATACACTTAAATACAAGAAAATACAAAATTAACCTAGAAAAATAAAATTTTAACTTATAAAAATCTAAAATATTATAAAACTAATTTTAAAACTAAAAAGATATTTTTTATGCTTTTTATTTATTTATTATTAATTATTTAATACTTATTAACTATTTTAAATTCTAATAAATACTAAACAAACTAGGGAAATTGTTAGGAATTAGAAATTCCATAGTGAAGAGTCGGTCACCCCAAATATAATCTAGCATAAGTTAGCTCGTAGACATATCGTTATTTACTGTTTTATTAGTTAGTTATTTAGTTTAGAGCAACACCGTGGAGGAAGGACGGGTCTTTACCCACTGTATGCATGATCCACAGTCCGAAGGAGGACGTTTAGTTTGTAACTATATATACCCTCTACCTCCCAAGGTAGAGGGTTGGACCTTTCATTCATCTTAATCTAACCTTCTATGTTTTCTTTCACTTTCTCTCTCTAGAAAGGCTCCCACTTTCTCTCTCTAAAACCTCTAAATAATTCGACCATATTATTGTTTGTTATGTGTTTATGAAATCCAATATGTTACAATTGGTATCAAGAGCCATGGTTAGATCATATCGCGCACATCTTTGGATTTCTAGTGGTTTTTAGGTGGTTTTTGAGTTTGAAAAAGTTTAGTGGTTTATGCATCATTTGGTTGATCTCTTGTGGTAAAGCTTGGATTTTGTTAGTACTTTTATGTTTAGAATCATCACAAGTGTTTAGGTTTTCATTTGGTAAGCTTGAATCATCTTGGTTGGGTTGTTTTTGGATTGAAAAGTGATGTTTATGTGGTTTTTCTTGCTAGCGACTTGATATACGGATCTCTTTCTTCGTAGCGACTTGCTTCACAATTTTGTAGCGAGTTACAGTTTTGGAGCTAGCGACTTAGACCTAGCGATTAACAGTACAAGTAGTGGACTCTCCACTACGGGTAGCGACTTGGTGGTAGCGACTTGGTCTGTAGCGAGTTGCTCTTTAGCGACTTGAATCTTTAGCGACTTGTGTAGCGAATTGCTGCCAAAATTTTGCTAGCGACTTGAGGCTTAGCGAGTTACTACTTAGCGACTTGCATTTGTCTAGCGACTTGGGACTTTAGCGACTTGGGGGTGTAGCGAATTAGGTGTTAGCGACTTGGTGCATTATTTTCTAGCGACTTGGTTGATTTTTACGAAGAAGAGGTTTGACCAAAGTTGACTTTTTACGTCAAAACTTCAAACGGCCATAACTTTTGATCCGTAACTCCGTTTTCAGCGAAATACCTGTCAAAACGACCGGAACAGGCTGAATATTGTCAGGTTTCACCATGATGTCGTGAAACGAATTTTTCGAGGCCCAAATCCCCTCCGAAAGGAAGTTATTGAGGTTTTAAGTTTTTAGACCCAAAAATTCTCCGTAAAAACGTGCATCAACCAATCCAAATCTCAACCAATCAACATTTAAGCTTTTCCTACTAACAATCTAAAGCCCTATCACACAATCGTCATTCATTGTATCGATCCATCAGTCATCTTAACACATTCCATTGGTCATTGCTTAACGGTTTGGTCTTGATTTTAGTAAAATCCCGCCAAAGATTTTATTTCTCGGTTTGAATCATAGACTTGTAAAATCCCGTGCATTCTACCACATCATGTCCTACTCTACTGACCCAGTGATTTCAGAAGTACTCAAACTGTATGATGCTGTAGACAACCATGAGAATATTAGCATCATCTGATCGAATGCAGATGATGGAATCAATCAATGATGACTTGAGTTCTTCATGCTCTGAGTCCAATGAAAAAGAATTGCACCTGCTTGGACTACAGAATGCCATGCAAAAGGAAAGTAGCATTGAACCTTATCATCTACTTCACTCACACCTCATGTTACTCACACCGATAAGAATGGAACGAACATGCATTGCCATTTTCCGTCAAGACTTACCCACATTAACTGGAACGTTACTATTGAACTTAGAACAATTAGAACAACAACTTGATAAAGAAAAGGTTCAAAAGGGTAGTTCCAGTGCTGCACTTCAAGTGATCCACGACCAATTTCAGTCATTCATAAGTAGGGAATTCACATCAGATTATGATCAAGACATGACTGAAATGTCTTTCAAGAAACACACTGGAATGGAAATTAGTGTGTTCACAGAGACACTTATCCATCTCATGGATAATGTGGAGAAGTATATTGAGGAAGTTACTCAGACAGATGAAAAAGTGGATGAGTGTCTGGTGCAGTTGAGAGATTGTTGTGATAAGTTGGGTAATGTACCTGTTGAAGAATCGGGTGTTGCTGAATGCAGAATGTCTGAGACAACAAATAATGATGAGTCGGGTAAAACACCAGATGATGGATCAGTTGGCACTGAATACAGAGGCTCAGAGATTGATAAGCTTGACACATCCAGCGGTCCAGTGACTCTTGTTATACATGATGTGGATGCAGATATCAGACCAGAAATTGAGCAGGTGTCATGTAATGAGGTACCCTTTACTGTTCAACATAGTGCATCTGCTAAAGTACTTAAACAAACTGATCATGATGCTGAACATGACTTTCATGAATGTTCTGTTACTGAGGCTGAGTCTGAGATTAAGTGTTTCAAAACAAACAATAAGGTTGATAAAAAGGCTTTTGATGAACTTTCAAACAAATTCTCAAATCTTGAAAAACATTGCATTTCACTTGAAATTGCGATACAAAGTAAAGAAGAAAGTTTCCAAATAACCTTTGAAAGAAGAAATGAAACATAGCGTTAAAGTTCACTTTACGTT
>BPTQ01000007.1:177347702-177361194 GCA_019973895.1 Chrysanthemum seticuspe | reverse complement strand
TTTTTCATACTTCGTACAACTACTCTTACCAGTATTATCTCTTCTAAAGAGAAGAAGTATTCTATTTCGCGTGACTGTGCATGTGAAAAGAAAAGAAATCTCATGCTCCGTACTTGACAACACAAGTATGCAGTATTCTTCTAAAGAGAAGAAAGATTCTATTACGCGTGACTTTGCATGTGTAAAGAAAAGAAACCTCATGCTCCGGACTTGACTACACTTGTCTGCAGTATCGGCTAACTTATAGTTACAACTCATTGATCTTGGGCACTTAATACTCTATAGTTAGGAAAACAATAGGTATGAAATTCGGTCAGGTACATAACTTCCTAGCTTCATAGACGTTGACTCATTCCTGATGGACGTGATTATAATGTTTGAACTAACGTATATAATACCAATCACTGTAGTCATAGGTTTGGGAAACCCCAAAGTGCCAGTTGTAACTCTTACGATAACCATTTGTAGAAAGGACATCCTAGTCCTTACTCAGTTGCAGATACTTCGATCCTTCAATACATGGACTGGCTTAAAGTATGGATAACAAAAGGATTGATATCTCATAATTCACGGGTTCTAGTTACTCAACATTGATATTCAATCGGCTATGACGTCTGTTCACATCAGTTCAGGCCTCGTACTCCAAAGAAAAGAAATGTGTACGTTTCAGTGCGCATTATCTTAGAAAGAAGAGAAATCTTCTTATGACGTATGAACACAACAGTTCATGCCTCGTACTCTAAAGAAAAGAAAAGTGTACGTGTCAGTGCGCTTTATCTTATGAAGAAGAGAAATCTTCTCTATTATGACCATTCTCATCAACATGCTTCATACTTTTTCCATGCGCTTCAGTTATCAAGTGAACCGGACTACCGATGATTGTTTTCTTATTCCACTTGCTCAACTATAATGACGATGGCGACATCCTGTGCTAATTTTGCGGGGGAGAAGTGTGAATTGACTACATTTTAAAGATAATCACTTGTCTAATCAAGAATGGCATCTTCATATGCAATTCTTGAGGGGGAGAAGAAGTATGATAATTCTGCATGGTTGATCGATATCTGAGAATAAATGGTCAAACGGCTCCAAACATATGTAAGAACCGAGCTTCTTCTTATCGGGTCATCTTTACATGGTGTTTCTTCTAAGAGCCGTTAGTTGACATCTTCACAAGCTGATATGAGTTTATTGACAAAGTGCTTCCGGTTAATGCTTCACGTGCACATCAACATGATGATTCCGAACAACCTTCTGTTCTTGTTTGATGTGATTGTTTGCTTGGTGTTACCATTTCGTGTGCTCGCTGCGGGCTGATTGCTGATTTCCTTGATGAACAACTTTCTTTTCTTGTTTGATTGGGAGGGATCTTAATTAAGGGGATTTGCAAGATGTAAGTTAATTGGGAAGCTTTTTGGTGATGTTCTTGTGTTTTGGTGAGTCGAAGATGTTAACTATCTATTCCCCAACTGGACAATCTTGAAGAAGGTCGAGTCTACAGTCGGTTCTACATTTTCTGCTACATGTTAGAAGACTAAAGACGCGTTGCATTTGATTATCTGAAGACTTCTTCTTAATCTGAGCATTTATCAAACAGATTGTCGGTTTAGGGGAGAGCACTAATTGGGGGAGAGTGAAATGTCGAATTTAATCCCCAATTAGACTTGCTCATATTCTTCAGCAAGTTGATTCCCACAATAGTTCAAGTGTTCTTCTCAACCAATTTCTAGTATACGGGCTTACAAAGTGTTGCTGATTCTGAAGTATCAAAACTAGCAAGGGGGAAGGAGACCCGTAACTAAACGCGAGTAATCTTGATGAGCTTAATACTTCTAAGTGATTGAAGATATCCCGGGAAGACTATTGTCATTACCGCAGAGAAACTCAAGGTTTGACTCATGGCGTTTTGTGTTTATTTCAACTATGTGGGGGAAGAGATGTTAGAGAATGTTTCTGAAGATATAAGAGGTACATTGGTGTGTGATGATCTCGATGTTATCGCAATCATCAGGGGAGAGAGAATTGTGTACATTGGGGATGCTCAGCTGTTTTACTTGAGGGCTTAATCTGTGATTCAGAGATATAATCACTTATTCCGGTGTTGACATCCGCAGAGATTGTCACCCGCAGAGATAATCAGTGATTCGGCCTGCTTCTTCAATGTTATCGGTTGTTCTCTCTTTGGGGAATGTGTGTACTTCGGGTCCTTGAGCTTCATACACGATCATCAGGGAAGAAAGCCATTGTTTACCACAAACATTGGGGAGGTGTTTTCCTTCCGGGCATGATGTGTATTCGGGAGAGTTCTTGGATATTGGTGTACTTCGGGTTCTTGAGCTTCATACACATTCATCAGGGACGAAAGATGTGAACATTGGGGAGTTGTTCTTCATTACCCTCATGATGTGTATTCGGGAGATTTCTTGAGCATTATACAAAGAGACTGACTGCATCAATTCAACTACTAGGGGGAATTGTTCTCTTGACACCTTTTGGAATGGATCGCTTCAGACGTCAGTTGAAAGGAAATTTGAGAAGTGTTATTTATGTGTGGGATGATATGTTGCTGTTCTTTTGGATGATATAACCTCGAACGAAGAATCACGGTGATTATTCTTAAAAGGAGCAGCAAGTTCGATGATAATGGTGTGCTTCTTTGTGCACCTGGCTAAGAGAAGCTTGAAAGAAAGCTTTGAATCTGCTCATCTAAAGGATTTTCGGTTTGGGGGGAAGCTACCAAAGTCTCACTTTCAAGTGGCTCAATTTCTCTCTTCGATTCAAGAGTCTTGGAAGCTTTGGTGGTGAATGCTTAAGAGATGATGACTTCTATCTTCTACAACGAGGCTGCTCGATATTTTTATCTTGGTACTCGTATCATCATCCTCTTAACTATATCATCTATTCTATCCTTGTAAATATTTATTCGAAAAACAAAATACAAAAATATAAAACCAACAAAAAGAAAATAGAAAAATATAAAACCAACAAAAAGAAAATAGAAAAATATAAAACCTTAAAAAACCATAAAAATCAGAAAATTTCAAAAATACCAAAAATATGTTTTTCTCAAGACATGTCTTCTGGTATCGATAACATCTACGGTCTTAGAAATGTCATTCAATAATGGCACGGGACCATAGATGAAGTTCGAGCAGGAGGTGTAAATATTCAATAAATATTTTTTTTCAAAACATGTCACAAATCAAATGGCTTGCAGTTATTTCAGACTGTAACCCGTGCTTAAACTATGGTTTGCTATTATTTCAGATAGCAACCCGCTCTTCAAAAGAAAGGAAAGTGTTGCGCTAAACCAATTTTTCAAATATTTCGTGCACTTTTCCTAAAAACAAATGAGGAAAGTATGTCGAAGGACTGCTGTTCCTACTCAAATATTTTTCCGTCTATAAATTCTTCAGAAAAATATTTGTTGTTTTCTAAAATGGTGGTAAATGAGTTGCTTGTAAATCTATCAGATTCAGAGTTTTTGTGAAAATTGAAAACTCAATCAATGACTTCAGCGCTTTTAATCTTTTCAGAAAATAAGTCATTGATTGAGGGGGAGAATGTTTTCAAATTTATATCATCTAACGGACTTTCTTAATTATCCTACGTGCTTATCTGAAAAAATATAATTGCCTATGTTGAAGGACTAGGTTTCTAGGATATGATTATTAGGTTTAGATGATTAGAGTTTGAGAAACACATTATTCCCATACCTTACATGATCTGATTGATATGTTGGATTGACTTTTATTAGTCGATTGCTGTTTGGGTGTTGTCGACCACCATATATTTGTATGTGTGTTCACTAACGTATGCAGGTATATTGGTTATAAGAATGTTCCCGATCCGGATCCCACAATTGAAGATGATTGGATGCCGAAAGGAAAGGGTAACTATATCTTGGGTTGACAAATGAAGAAACGGAGCTTAACTGGACTTCAATGGAGAGTTGGCATGAAATGCAACGTAAGAGGTCTTACTGCATCAGCAGATGGTTTTCTTCAGCAAGTGAAGAAACGGAGCTTAATTGGACCTCAGTTGGCATTCAAAATGCAACGTAAGAAGAAGTCTCACTGCATTTGCAGACGGTTTTTCTTCCAACCCTACAACAACAACAACGGAAGCTTCTCAACCACTAACGTATCTTTGTGCAGGATACCATTTTTAAACAATTTTGAATAATTTGATTAAATTGTTTTGAAAATGGAAAATATTGTTTTGAAAATATATTGGACTAGTTTTTTGAAAATCACTGGACTTCTTGTTATCAAAACCTAAGTCACTCAATTATTGACTTCTGTCATGGATTGAGGGGGAGAGTGATTTAAAATAAAATATTTTCAAACGATATTTCTTCACAAAAAGTCCGGTTGTACGAAATTATGTGGTGATCTAAAGATTTAATGTTATGTCATGGTATGATTTTTCCTTTGAATCAAGGTCTTTCAAAATGAAATTTTTTCTGTTCTTGTTTGATTTTGAAATTGTTTTGTTTTACTCAAAAGATCTCTTAAAAACAATCATACCTGACACTAACAATCTTTAATGTCTAACTCTGTTCCTTATTAATCATTTTTCAAAATTAAATCTTGCCACGTCTTTCCCTAAAATTTTTCTAAATGATTTAAATCAGACGGGATCACAAATCTCAAATGGTTTGATATTTTTGATCAAGGGAGAGATAGTGATTTAAATCTCTTATCTGTTTTAATGGAAATGGTTTTAGTCCTTCAAAGGCACTTCTGCCTCCATGTGCCAAACGATTTGAAATACACAATGCACATGTTGAGGAGGAGGATTTATCCTAAAACTAGATGAGTTTTTAAACCAGGCCACATATTCTCCCATGTTTTCTAAACCGTATTAAATCACTTGGGATCCAAAATCTCAAAGGGTTTGATATCTTTGATCGGGGGAGAATTTGTGATTTAATAATGAAATTTGATAAATGATGATCGATTTGATGAAATTGTGCAGGCTGCTCTCTCATATGTGCTAAACGCTTTCGAATCTCGAAGCATATATTGAGGGGGAGCATTTTAAAAGAAAAGAAACTATCGAGGTGCAAATGCTTTTATGTTTTAACATAATGTACCTTGATTGAGTTTTCAAATGGTTTCTTAAATGACTTTTGTAATCGTGGATGTGCTTCAAAAGAACTCTTGCCTCTATGTGATAAAAATGATTTCAAATATCCTATGCACATATTGAGGGGGAGAATTTACCAAAGAAAATCAAATGGCCTTTTCCATGGAAATTGTGATCAAGAAATTATTTCAAAGAAATTATTTCAAAGAACTCTTGCCTCCATGTGCTAAACAATTATAAAATCATATGCACATGTTGAGGGGGAGCATTTCTAAATGATCAAAACTATTAAGGTACAAAATGCTTTGATTTTATATCACATGTACCTTGATTGATTTTCCAAATGATTTTTCAATTGGTTTCGAGAAGGAAAGAACAATACCAAAAGACTGACCAATTTACTTTATGCATGGTGTTATAAGGATGGTTAGGTTAGGTATTTGTTCCCACGATCCGCCAGAACCGGAGGGATCTACCCAGGGATAATCCACTAGATAGTGTAGAGTCCTTAGGTATGATGAAAAAAGGAGAAAAGTGAGATATGGGAAGAGTGCGGACTGAGACAGAGCTAGTACTGGAATGAACCCAACAAGGTTCTAGTTATGAAGTCTCGGTAAGCACTGAAGGGGTTGAAGAATGAAAAAGAATTGGAATGTGAAAAGGGTGAAAAGAAATAGCCCTCCAATAATTCAACCTTAGGGCAGTAACCGGGTTCAATACATATGCTACTGGTGTTTACTAAGGTAACACTGGTATTGAAGACAAGACGTCATGGACCCAGTGACGCACTGCACTAAACTTCCCAAGCCACTCAAGTTCCTCTTAAAAGGGCTTGTTTCATTCTCACGGGGAACCGACATAATCTATCGACTTTCTCTTAGAGATTGTTGATATTGAAGAAGGAGACCCTCTCCCTAGTCTCCGGCACAGGAACCAAAAATGCACTATTGAGTCTAGAGCCAAGAGATCATCCACAATATCTCGTTAGGACACTAAATTCTTGAAGACTTGCTTTTTCACACAATGTGGAAAGTAAGTATGTATTAAGAGTCCTACGCATTATCCTTGTGGTATTGCCAGAACATCCGAGTGATATGTAGAAATATTCACAATGAAGATGGAAATCCTTCTAGAGCCAACATCTAACAAGCTCTTGGTGGGTGACATGTGAAATCTTGCAAAAGATCAAGCTTGTGACAACTGGATAGAAACGATGGGGAGATTCAATCTTGAATCAACCTTGGTCCAGGAATGGAATTGACAAATTGTAACACCCCGACCCGACAAGGGTAAAGATATCACAATACGGTTTCATATCAGAACTTTAATAACTATACAATAGCGGAAGCCTTTACAAAATATCCAAAAAGAAAACATAAATAACTAATCTTCCAAATAAATCTAAGATCTCTATGGTAAAGTCTTGCTCTCAGCTCTACTCTCAAACCCATATCAGCTATCCCATAAGCTCATCTTGAAATGCTTAATACCTGCCGCAGGAAAAGAAAAGTGCGGCTGAGCTTACAAAGCCCAGTGAACAGATATAACGAAACAAAAGCTAAAACAGAATAAATATACAATTAACGAAATCAAAATAAAATGATGACTAGGGATCTTTTAAGATTCTGCGGAAGCACAAATATGCAGAAATCCAAACAACCACTTAACAGTTTAGACATCACTTAACACATTAAAGACACAAAAACAAACACATCAGAACAACCAAACGCACAACATATCGAATAACAGATTTCGTATAAGCCAAATGGAAAGTCTCAAACTAACAGAAAACACTTCTAAACAAATAAACATGGCATTCATACAAATCAATTAATCAACATTTAATACTCTTGATGCAATAGTATAGCAGCGGAATAATCAGACAAGTCATGGCAGACATAATAACTAAACAGTTCTCAGATCAAATCCTAACCTTAGCAGAGTTTCAACATGGCAGGTCACATACGCAGACAGATAATTAACCTTCAAAATACTCAATTATACACTAGCACATTCATCTCGCAGATCAACACATTCACATAACGATAACAAATCATAATATCAGATATACAAATCAGGTAACAATCTTACCCTATCATGGCAATTAATAATCACTTAAACAAATACGTCATAAGCACATTCACTAACATATCATATCAGAAATATCTTTCTTCTTCAAAAGGTAACATCAGAAAATATATGGAGTAGCTAGCTCCCAGAATTTTGTGAAGACGCGTATTGCACACGACATCATTCACCAGATAACATATCAGATAACAGATCAGATCTAGGATGCATCCATACACCCCTTCCTACATATTCACAAATATGCTTCACCATCCAGAGACGTGGCAGAACATCACTCTACTGCCCTAGAGTCATATCAGAGGTGCATCACTGATACGGACATGGAACCCCCATGACTAGTTAAATATTTGGTTATTATCAACCAACTTAAGTCAAACAGATTTCAGATATAGCACAGATCATAGTCAAACAGAAGGTCACAGATAACATATCAGATAGTTCATATCGTAAAGGCATATCATATATTCATAAACAGAAGTTCATAACCAGAGGTTCATAATCATAAAATCATAATCCAATATAGCAAGGTTCAACAAATGTATACATCAAAGTCTTCCTAACGTAAGTTCACATCAGATATTGCATAGTTCACTAGAACATAAATTCATATAAGTAACAGATCAAACATTCAGAAAAAAGGTTCATAGCAATGGCATTGGGATTCCTAATAAGCATGAGAGAATGACAAAGAAGGAAAACATGAGGGACCTTTACTGAAAAGGTCAGAATATCTGTACGATAACACAAGTGTCTTAAAGTAAGACAGAATATCCGTACCTTAAAGCAAATGAAAGGAAGCAAACGAATGTAGAAATACGAAGATGTAACGTCGCGTCTCCTCCAACGAATCTACACGGATTATGATTTATTTAATACTTATTAGTATAACGGATAAATCTCATTAATACTTTTAAAGTTGTCAGATTATTCTCATTTTTAGCGACGGACAGAATTACAATGTTTTAGAGTCTTAATCATTAATTAGTTTAACTTATGGGTTGCAAATGACAAACGGTAAACTTAAGGGCTTAATATGGCATACATTTTATTTAAGAGCTTATATGATCATCTTTCAAAGTATATGGTTTACAAATGTCAAAGACGGATTTTAAGACTCTCTTCCAAAATAGTTTACATAATCTATAACTTACATGAAATAACGAAATTACACACTTAGCTTTTAACCCTAATCAACTTCCCATTTAGGTTCTAGGGTTTCCATACTTTTAATATCATTTATTACGCATTTAATTTACATGTTACTTCTTTTAATGATTTATACTTTGACCTAGAACGTACGAAAACTCAAACGGAAATTAACTTAACTCATGCATGTCCTTACGTAACTCATTTACACATGTTGACCCATAATTACTCAGAATTACAAATTACACCCTTAACATCTTTAATTATATGATCAAACCTTATATTATCAGATTTTACACATTTAGCCCGAAGGTTTTAGAATTTACAAAACATACCCTTTAAGTTAAATACAATTCGAATGGCCCTCTAAGTATCCAAAATTACACGTTTAACCCCCATACTTATTTTTATACGTTTAGTACCTTTATTTTACTATTCACAAAAATAACCTTAAAGTTTCAATATTTACAAAACCAACCCAAACCTTTTATTTAGAACCGAATATGCATTATTCAAGTACAAGCCCTAAACCTAGGTTAAACCAATCATTAGCTCATCATTATTACTTCATTTATTACCCTTAATGATAACAAGAAAACCCTAGTTCATGCAAACCCTAATCGTTCCTTTTTAAATCTTTCCTTTTTCCATGCTTAATCGAACCATAAAACTCAAGACAATTCACACAAGCTTCGAATTCATGGACATGTATTTTATTCAGGTCTTATAACATGTAATAGCTTCTGGAAAAATCAAATCATGGTCTTAAAAATTATCATAAGCTCATTCGTTATTTTTATACGCTTTTAGGGTTTTAATTCAAAACAATTCCACATGACTTATTTAACATGCATGGCTAATTTTTACGTGTTCTATATGACTTGTAGGACTGAGAGTAACATTAGGAACATACCCTTGATGCGCTTGGATCATTAGAACAAAAGAAGCACAAAAACTCCACTCGCCGAAACCCTAATGTACCCAAAAACTAACCACGATCAAAACAGTAGCTTAGGACCTTGAACACGATTTTTCTCACCTCCTTTACCTTCAAACTTGTCCAAGAAAAATGGCCTTAAGCTCTGGAAACTGGAAGTCGAATTTTTGAGGGTTTTGGGAGTCGGTTTGGGTTAAATCGACAGTTAGGGATATAGATGAACCGTATAATGTATTTATATAGGTTTTACTATTTTTATTGTGGGCTTTATAATGTATTGGACTTAAAATAAATGGACTCTAAATAATATAAATTATATTGGGCTTTTATTAGTTTTATTCTCTTATAAAAGTTAATAATTATATTCGGCCATATTTATAAAATACAAAAACTGATTTTATAAAATCATAAACTATAAAATTAGCTTTTCAAAGTAATTAAAATTTATTTGGATCATATGTGGTATTTCTTATAAATTTTCTGAATTTACATAGCTCATTTGGTATTCTTTAAATTAGTTATTCATACTTTTTGATTGTAGGGGTATTTTGGTCTTTTTGTGAACTTTAGAAATTCCAGGTATTACACGAATACTTTTGGAAAAACCATTCGATGTGCAAACCTTCTTTTCTCTTGCACGTCGAATGTGTATTCATTTCAAATTCAAAAAGTATCTCTGATTGAAAAATACTTTTAGAAAAACCGTTCGATGTGCGAATCTCTTCTTTTCGCTAGCACGTCGAATGTGTACTCATTCTCTAATACAAAAAGTATTTTGATTGAAAATTGATCTTTCTCATAAAAACTTTGTCGTATTGCAAAACTCTTTCTTCAAGCAATACGCGATTGTTTTTCAAATCATTTTTCATCAATCAGTGAATCTCAATTCGCTGGTTCACTCTTTCTTCTTTGAGACGTTCCGGTTTGAGAATAGCTAGAACAGCTGCGAAACCCTGTCAAGGAGATTCTTAGGAATCCTACCTGATCACAGGCAGTACTTGTACTGATCAACGGGGAACCGTGGGCCGTCTACCTCAATTCAGCGAAAGTGGTCAAAGACACTTTCGTGTGTTTTATTGCTAACTGTTGTTTGCAGGTACACTTGGACGGTTGCAGCTGATCAGAATTGAGGAGTCAATCCAAAGCCGCATGCTCACAGCATCCACACTTAATTTGAAGAAATCATGACTGGTGCATATCTACATAACCTGGCTCTGATATTTCATACTATGCTTCTGCTTCGCTGCTGCAAATATCATGAACCAGTAAGGCTTCCGCTACTCTGATGGAAAGATGTCATGATTCAAAAGTGTGAGCATGTCGGTCCGAAAGTCACAACTTCACATGATGGCAACACAATAAAGGGTGATCCAGAGATTTACTGTGGCTGATGATCTCAATTAAAGCTCGAAGATCATCAATGATGTGGATCAGTATAAAGGCCTCCACTTAAAGTACAATGTTATCAGACTTTAAAGAATCACTGCAAAAGCACAAAGATGCAGATGTTGAAGAATTAATGTCTACGAGCTCAAGACTGAAGACTAAATAGAATGCTAGGATTCGAAATGTAAAATATGGGGTGACCTCCCTTAGGGGGAGATTGTTAGGAATTAGAAATTCCATAGTGAAGAGTCGGTCACCCCAAATATAATCTAGCATAAGTTAGCTCGTAGACATATCGTTATTTACTGTTTTATTAGTTAGTTATTTAGTTTAGAGCAACACCGTGGAGGAAGGACGGGTCTTTACCCACTGTATGCCTGATCCACAGTCCGAAGGAGGACGTTTAGTTTGTAACTATATATACCCTCTACCTCCCAAGGTAGAGGGTTGGACCTTTCATTCATCTTAATCTAACCTTCTATGTTTTCTTTCACTTTCTCTCTCTAGAAAGGCTCCCACTTTCTCTCTCTAAAACCTCTAAATAATTCGACCATATTATTGTTTGTTATGTGTTTATGAAATCCAATATGTTACAGAAATTATGAAATTTTTTCTATAAATATCCTATGATGACAGAAAGCTAAGAAAATTATAAAAACAAGAAGTGCTTAATAATAAGCTGAAAAAGAAAATTAAAAAGCTAATTTCTATTAAATAAATGCTATCACTATTTTTAAAATGATGTTTTTGTGATTTTTCTTTTTCAAAACTATTATACTACTGATAATATGCAACTTTAATGAAAACAAAAATTTAACAACTTAAAAATAAGCTATTTGAAGGCTTATTGGTTTAACAATGAACTTATGAGCTTATTTTGATGATTTAAGCTCAAACAAGCTTCAAAGAAAGAAACAAAAGATGAAATAAGATGTGAATAAGCTAAGAAAACTCAGATTAAGCTAAAAAGCACAAAGGAATACACTGATAAGATGAGGATAAGCAAATAAGCACTTCACCTAAATCTATCTGCCAAACAGGCCTGCAGCCATTTTCCCAAGCAAATTAAGCTTATGTAATAAGCTTAAAAGCTCAAAACAAAGACTGAGGTAATAAGCTGGCTAGGTGAGCTTCTCAGAAAACCAAAATATACAAGGTTTGACCCACTATTAAGCTCTGTGTGAGCTTGTGAAAATGGCTTGAGTACACTGGGTGTTTAGTGTACACAGAAATGGGACAAACAATAAGCTATATGCAGCCCTATCAAATAAACTAGAAAGGTGAAAATAAGCACTGGACTAAAGAGATGGGTAGATTGGCTTTCCAAAAAGCCAAGATTCAAAAGCTAAGGTTCACTAATAAGCTCTGTGTGAGCTTGTGAAAAAGCTTGTAACACTGTGCACAAGGCACTTTTTCAGACAATGGTTTAAAACAAGCTAAGAATTAAGCAGTTTAAAAAACTAACTAGAAATTATCAAAATTACTATGATTAAGATGAGCAGTTGAATATTAATATCCCAAAAGCTCAAATCTTGAAACTTACTATTAAGTCCTATATAAAATTATCTATTTTATTCAAAAATGACTAAACTGAAAATTTTTTCTTTTTAAGATGAACTAAAAGGTTGACTAATATGAACTTTGGATTGATCCTACTAACTGATTATGTTGTATTAACCTAAGTTATGATGAAATTAAGCTATGTTACCAAGTTATAAGCTACTATGATGATTTTTGTTTCCTAAATCCTAACAGTTAACAAGTGGTTTGAGATTAAAGAAGAATTTGACTTTTGATCAAACAAGGACTGGTTTTTAATGTTGCTATGAGTTATTAGATGCTAGTATGACAGATACCAATAACAAGAAACAACACCAACACTCTCTAACACAGGTAACAAAGTAAAATCAAACAACCCTTTAACTAACTGTTTTTGAGTTTTTTCTCAAAGGGTTTCACAGATTCAGACCATGCACTTGATTAATAACCTTATATTATCATATTTTAAGACTGAATAAGCATTACACAACAACAATAACAACATAAAACTCAGGATTGACACTTATGCTATAATAACTGTGAAAATGAGATTTTTAGTAACTACAAATTGTAAAGAACAAGCTAACTGTTTTATTATAGAAATCTACTTAACTACAGCTTAGAAACATAATAACACAAAGCTTTAAGCTAAAAGCTGCCTATGTAATGAAATGCAAAAATGCTAAGAAAGAGCTTACAACTGCCTTCCAGCCAAATACCATGAACCAATGATCAAGACCACTCCTAATAGCTTTCCACAAAGCTTCTAACCCAAGGGAAATCCAGAGATTACCCTGCTTCAGCCTTTTTCATCATCTTCAATGATTTTTGATTTTTAACTAATTTTTCTTGATTTTTATGAATTTTTAAGTTTTATAACTACAACTGACTTTTTTGGTTCTAATAGCTCTCAGAAGCTATATAATGAACTTATATGAGCTTATGAGTTCATAATATCAACCACAAACAACTTTAAGCTAAAATTGAGATTTTGCTCAAGAATTGCATAAACTGAATACGTACTTAAAACTTGAAATTGATTACTTAAAAAGGTTTACAATGCACTGAAATATCTTAACAAATCACTTGAAAGCTTTAAGATAAACTGGAAATTAAAATTTAATTAAAACGACATAAGCTAATAAATTTTTTACACTAGATATGCTTCACATTGCTTCATCTCTTCTTTATATTGATCTTTAAGGCTCTTGTCGACATCTCTGAATCTTTCCCACCTCATTTGAACCATTGGATCCTTCTAATTCATCATATTCGTCCATGTGGAATTTTGGCGCCAAAAGTCTT
>BPTQ01000007.1:177330051-177342421 GCA_019973895.1 Chrysanthemum seticuspe | reverse complement strand
AAGAGAGATCTCCCTGTTCGGGCCTTAACCGAACTCTTTGTTGGGGGAGCAAGGTAACTCTGTACCCTCCTAAATCAGTGGTTTAAACAATTACTTAAGATAGGAGGTAGGGCTTGATGTTCAGAATTCTTACTCTATTACTTTAAGAGAGTTTCTAAACTACTTAGTAAGCCCCTCCGTACCCCAGCAATGTTTCTTAACGAGGCTTTCACAGGCGTAGTACCAAAATGGCTTAATTACGTTTACCTATGAAAGATGTTACCAGACTCTGTTCGACTGGTTCTGAGAAATTTACGGAGGCGCCCTCCATTAAAGGACTCGTTCTGGTGTTTTCTTCGGAACGTTTAGTATCTTTTGTTCAGGGTCCAGGCGGGAAAGGCTTGTTTCTGTATAGTCAGAGTCAGATTACGTCCTGGAAGATGAAGTAGAGGGCACTCATGTAGATCGTGGCTACGATTCTAACTGTTTGAGTGCCTATAACAAGTCCGAAACCAAGAACGATTGGTGCATTAGACTGAGACTGATATGTCTTTGTTCGGAAAGGGCGGACCTGGGACTTGTTTTCTATGATTTGCAAGGCTTCTTTTGTGGTCTTGCTCAGGAAATTACCTCCCGCGGAGGCATTTAAAGAGTCTTGGTCAGCTTGTCTCAGACCATTGTAGAAAGTATCCATTTGCATTAATTCGGTAAAACCATGATGCGGACACTTTCGGAGCAATTCTTTGTAACGACCCCATGCCTCCCCGAATGATTCATCAAATCTTTGAGAGAATTTCATTATCTCATTCTTAAGACTTGTAGTTCGGGATGGAGGATAGAATTCATTAACAAATTTGGTGACTAAATCCTCCCATGTCTCAATGGAACGAGGGGGTTGTTTCTCAAGCCAATTCCGGGCTTGTCCCTCTAGAGAGAATGGGAACAGAAGAAGCTTAATTGCTTCATGTGGGACATTCTTGTATTTGATGGTAGATGCAATCTTGTTAAACCATCGAATATGTGCATGAGGATCATCCCGCTCAAAACCATAAAATTGGCTTTGGGTTACAAGATTAAGCAACCCGGTTTTGAGCTCAAAGGTATCAGCCACGATGGCTGGGACAATAATGGCATCTCCGTAACCCTCGATGGGTGCTTGGAGAAGCTCATTCATCGGTTTATCTTCTGCCATTACGACAGGGGGTGGTGGTACTAGACGTTCCTCAGTCACGACTGAAGGAGCAGAACGTCCTCTAAGTTTACGTGGAATACTTGCAAGCTCTGAAAGTGGACTTGTAGAGCTTGAAGAACGAGTGCGCATGCACTAAGTATAAAAATCAATTTTTCAAAAACAAATGTGAGGCAAAACGACAAGTGAACTTGAACCAATAATCACAAATGAAATGGCTTCTTTGAAAAAGGTATACCAAATCACAAGGACACAAAGGCAAGTTTTTGATCTTTAAGATTGGGAACTTATTAATGTTCACACCCCCAGTTGGTAGGTGTTCTGCCTTGGTTTGCGGTGGTTGATTTTTATGTATTTATTAAGTACCACTGAAAAGACGTAGGTATGGATTTGTGCTAAGGGTTTAAAAACTTTTGGACAATATTTTTGGTATCGTCTCGTTTAACCAAATCGTATCTCTTTAAGAATCACCTTAAAGAAAATACAAGAAAGAAAACGTTACGATTGTTTTGTTGTTTTATATTTTTTTGGTGTTGTTAACACTTTAGGAAAAGTGTTAATGAACTTTTTGATTTTGATAACTTTACAAAAAAGTGTTTACAAAAGGTGGTATATGTGCAAGTATGGGTCTGAAAAGGCTTAAAACACGCTAAAGCCTCCCCGGCAGCGGCGCCAAAATTTGATTGGATCCCAACCGTCAAGTTTATTACACAAGTCAACCACTTGTGAATGGTCAACCGTAATAAAATTCAAACAGTCTAAAACCAATGCAATTTCCCTTGGAATATAGTGGATTCCCGGGTCGTTAAGTCTCACGGAGGATTAATGGTGTTTTAAAAACTTCAGATGTCGAATGATCACTAAGAATAATGATCAGTAAGGATTTTGATTGATAACTACACTACTGATTGATTGGAATGGTATTTGAATACAGAACTATAAAGCACAACAATCAGATTAAACAAACGTGAATACGTACGTTTAATAAACTACGTAAACGTACAAAATAAAACGGAACTTTAAAAGAAATAAAAGACCTACAAATATGAAAATGATATTTTTACAATCCTAATAATAAAAGAAAATTATTGGAAAATTAAAATTATTTTTATGACTATTTATTTAATTATTATTAATTTAAAAACTATTTTAAACTATTTAATAATAATCTAAAATATAAGAAAATGTGAAATAAAGCTAGAAAAATGAAATTAAGATTTAGAAAAATCTAAAATATTATAAAACTTATTTTAAAATTGAAAATATATTTTTTTACACTTTTTATCTATTTATTATTAATTAATTACTATTTAAAATACTCTTAAATACAAGAAAATACAAAATTAACCTAGAAAAATAAAATTTTAACTTAGAAAAATCTAAAATATTATAAAACTAATTTTAAAACTGAAAAGATATTTTTTATGCTTTTTATTTATTTATTATTAATTATTTAATACTTATTAACTATTTTAAATTCTAATAAATACTAAACAAACTAGGGAAATTATGATTTTTTTTTTATAAATATCCTATGATGACAGAAAGCTAAGAAAATTATAAAAACAAGAAGTGCTTAATAATAATCTGAAAAAGAAAATTAAAAAGCTAATTTCTATTAAATAAATGCTATCACTATTTTTAAAATGATGTTTTTGTGATTTTTCTTTTTCAAAACTATTATACTACTGATAATATGCAACTTTAATGAAAACAAAAATTTTAAAACTTAAAAATAAGCTATTTGAAGGCTTATTGGTTTAACAGTGAACTTATGAGCTTATTTTGATGATTTAAGCTCAAACAAGCTTCAAAGAAAGAAACAAAAGATGAAATAAGATGTGAATAAGCTAAGAAAACTCAGATTAAGCTAAAAAGCACAAAGGAATACACTGATAAGATGAGGATAAGCAAATAAGCACTTCACCTAAATCTATCTGCCAAACAGGCCTGCAGCCATTTTCCCAAGCAAATTAAGCTTATGTAATAAGCTTAAAAGCTCAAAACAAAGACTGAGGTAATAAGCTGGCTAGGTGAGCTTCTCAGAAAACCAAAATATACAAGGTTTGACCCACTATTAAGCTCTGTGTGAGCTTGTGAAAATGGCTTGAGTACACTGGGTGTTTAGTGTACACAGAATTGGGACAAACAATAAGCTATATGCAGCCCTATCAAATAAACTAGAAAGGTGAAAATAAGCACTGGACTAAAGAGATGGGTAGATTGGCCTTCCAAAAAGCCAAGATTCAAAAGCTAAGGTTCACTAATAAGCTCTGTGTGAGCTTGTGAAAAAGCTTGTAACACTGTGCACAGGGCACTTTTTCAGACAATGGTTTAAAACAAGCTAAGAATTAAGCAGTTTAAAAAACTAACTAGAAATTATCAAAATTACTATGATTAAGATGAGCAGTTGAATATTAATATCCCAAAAGCTCAAATCTTGAAACTTACTATTAAGTCCTATATAAAATTATCTATTTTATTCAAAAATGACTAAACTGAAAATTTTGACTTTTTAAGATGAACTAAAAGGTTGACTAATATGAACTTTGAATTGATCCTACTAACTGATTATGTTGTATTAACCTAAGTTATGATGAAATTAAGCTATGTTACCAAGTTATAAGCTACTATGATGATTTTTGTTTCCTAAATCCTAACAGTTAACAAGTGGTTTGAGATTAAAGAAGAATTTGACTTTTGATCAAACAAGGACTGGTTTTTAATGTTGCTATGAGTTATTAGATGCTAGTATGACAGATACCAATAACAAGAAACAACACCAACACTCTCTAACACAGGTAACAAAGTAAAATCAAACAACCCTTTAACTAACTGTTTTTGAGTTTTTTCTCAAAGGGTTTCACAGATTCAGACCATGCACTTGATTAATAACCTTATATTATCATATTTTAAGACTGAATAAGCATTACACAACAACAATAACAACATAAAACTCAGGATTGACACTTATGCTATAATATCTGTGAAAATGAGATTTTTAGTAACTACAAATTGTAAAGAACAAGCTAACTGTTTTATTATAGAAATCTACTTAACTACAGCTTAGAAACATAATAACACAAAGCTTTAAGCTAAAAGCTACCTATGTAATGAAATGCAAAAATGGTAAGAAAGAGCTTACAACTGCCTTCCAGCCAAATACCATGAACCAATGATCAAGACCACTCCTAATAGCTTTCCACAAAGCTTCTAACCCAAGGTAAATCCAGAGATTATCCTGCTTCAGCCTTTTTCATCATCTTCAATGATTTTTGATTTTTAACTAATTTTTCTTGATTTTTATGAAATTTTAAGTTTTATAACTACAACTGACTTTTTTGGTTCTAATAGCTCTCAGAAGCTATATAAAGAACTTATATGAGCTTATGAGTTCATAATATCAACCACAAATAACTTTAAGCTAAAATTGAGATTTTGCTCAAGAATTGCATAAACTGAATACGTACTTAAAACTTGAAATTGATTACTTAAAAAGGTTTACAATGCACTGAAATATCTTAACAAATCACTTGAAAGCTTTAAGATAAACTGGAAATTAAAATTTAATTAAAACGACATAAGCTAATAAATTTTTTACACTAGATATGCTTCACATTGCTTCATCTCTTCTTTATATTGATCTTTAAGGCTCTTGTCGACATCTCTGAATCTTTCCCACCTCATTTGAACCATTGGATCCTTCTAATTCATCATATTCGTCCATGTGGAATTTTGGCGCCAAAAGTCTTGAGCAGGTTTATTGCAATTAAGGAACTTTGGGAGGATGTGGAGGTGTTAAGGAGTGGGTAGACAGGTGTATAATAGGTGGAAAGGTGGAGAAAACCATGGTGGTTTTGGTTTGCAGGCTTGGTGAGGAAGAAGCACAGTAATATTGGTTTTGGCGCGTTGACTTTATTTGACCGCTGGTATTAATAGAGAAAGGGGGGTCAAAATTGGATAATGGACTGGCTCAAGGGATTTGGACTGGCTCAGGGATCAAGCGTCAAGGGTCAAGTGAATTTGGGCTTGTATATGGGCCAGCTGGGATTGGTTGTGTTTGTGTTTTGGGTTGGATTAATAAAAGAGTCCGTTTGGTTTGGTATTAACACAAGGACCATTTATGTAATTCTAGCAAACTTGAAGGACCAAAACTGAACTTTTTCCAATGTTAACACAAGGACCAAACTTGCCAAGTATGAATAGTACAAGGGTAATATTTGATTATTTTTACTTTTTAAATTCACCAAGGACTATTTTTGACATTTTTCAAAGTTTAGGGACTAAAGTTGTCATTTTGTAATTTTTGAAAATTGAAGGGTTTGTTTTGACAACTTTGAATCCCATGGACCTTAAATGATATTTTGCTTTATTTTGATTTACCAGGGACTATTTTTGACAATTTTGAAACTTGGGGGACTAAAACTGCCAATTATGCAAACTTGATACGTTTTTCACCTGATTTTGGTATTTTTGCATTTAAAACACATAAAACACTTATTTGTGATATTTTTATCATTTTGATGCATTTCTGAGTGTTTTCAGATGTTTTTGCAGTTTAAATGGTACAAAAATGATGAGTATTTAGACACTCATCAATCCCCCACACTAAGATATTGCTAGTCCCTAGCAATCTTTTTAGAAAACTTAATGGATTTCATCTCTTTACCAAAGGCCATTACTTCTGGAGTAGCCAATTGTTTTAGTTCAAGTAAGAACCTTGGTACAATGATAACCAAATGATTTTGAGCAAATCACCAGCTTTCAACGGTTTTGATTTGTCTTTACCAGAAGCCGTTTGCTTCTGGACTAGCCAACTCGTAGATAAATTATAAATATTATCTTTGGTGAGCTGATTACTAATTATGGCTTTCCAACTGCCTTTACCACAAGCCATAAACTTGCGGGCTAGCCAACTCTTCATTAATCAAAGATATGGTGAGCTGAACACCATACAATTTTGGGCAAATTGCAAGCCGTCAACGGATTTGAGATATCTTTACCAAGAGCCATTTGCTCATGGATTAGCCAATTCTTATGTGTGTTAGACATGGCGGACTGATTACCATTTGCTGAGTAAGTGCAGAACACTTACTCAAAAAAAAAAAAAAAAAATTTGGCCAAAAATGGGGGAATTGGGTGGTATAATTACATGATAAAATTCGTGAGAATTCCCCCCACACTAGAAATGAATATTGCCCTCAATATTCAAAGTACCAACGGTTATGCCGAAACATAGAATATAAAAGGGAAATACTACGGCCATTATTTTATTTTTGATATATACACATTTTTTTTTTTTTTTTTTTTTTTTAAGAGAGTACTTATATACAACAGCGGGGGGCAACTCCCCCACACTAGGGTGATACTCACGGGTGAAAACCCATGTGGTGTGCTACTGTTTTTGATTACCGAGTCGCTAGCTTGACTCGATCTCCGCATTCATTGGTTCATGGGGAAAGTTTGTAGATCCGGGACAACCACGGGTGGAATGTCCTCTCCAAAATAGTGTTTTAATCGATGACCATTCACTTTAAAATTTGGACCATCGGGTTGAGATAACTCAATAGTCCCATAAGGAAATACTTTAGTGATGGTGAATGGTCCAGACCAGCAGGATTTTAATTTTCCTGAGAAAATCTTCAATCTTGAATTGAAAAGAAGGACTCGATCACCGACGTTGAAAACGCGGTTCTTGATTTTGGAGTCATGAATCTTCTTTGTCTTTTGTTTGTAGATCAAAGAATTCTCGTATGCTTGATCACGTAGTTCATTTAATTCATTCATTTGAACTTTCCTGTGATCACCAGCTGTCTGAATATCGAAGTTTGCATGTTTCAAGGCCCAGTATGCTTTGTGCTCTAGCTCAATCGGCAGATGACATGCCTTTCCGTACACTAGCTTGTATGGAGTACACCCGATTGGTGTTTTATAAGCTGTACGGAAGGCCCAGAGTGCGTCATCCAGTTTATCCGACCAGGATGCACGGTTTTCGCCTACTGTCCTCTCCATAATTCTTTTAATACCACGGTTGGAAACTTCCACTTGCCCACTTGTTTGGGGGTGGTATGCGGTAGAAAGACGGTGGGTTACACCATACTTTTGCATGACTCGATCAAATTGATCATTGCAGAAATGTGTACCACGATCACTGATTATAGCTCGCGGAGTTCCAAACCTAGCAAAAAGAGATTTTAAAAATTTTACAACAACTCGGGCATCATTAGTAGGTAAAGCTTTCGCTTCAACCCATTTTGACAAATAGTCAACAGCCATAAGTATGTATTTGTTTCCTCGAGATGATGGAAATGGCCCCATAAAGTCAATGCCCCAGATGTCAAAGATCTCACATACTTGAATGGCGTTTTGCGGCATTTCATTTCTTTGAGAGATATTTCCGTGACGTTGACAAGCGTCACAGGTTTTAACAAATTCGTGGGCATCCTTGTAAATTGTGGGCCAATAAAACCCGGAATCAAACACCTTTTTGGCGGTGTAATTTGGACTATGATGGCCCCCGGTGGGTCCAGCATGGCAAGCTTTGAGAATGTCCATAGCTTCCTGTCCATAAACACACCGTCGGATGACTTGATCCGCACAGATTTTGAATAAGTAGGGGTCGTCCCAGAAGTAATTTTTAACATCCTTGAAGAATTTGTTCTTCTGTTGGGTTGACATCCCTTTCACTATGAAGTTACCCACATGGTAATTTGCGAAGTCAGCAAACCATGGGGTAGAAGAGTTTCCACGAAAAGAAACCGCATTGAGTGTCTCGAGAGGAAATGTTTCATTTATTTCCTTTTTCTCGAAAACATCTTGGTGGAGGTTTTCTAGACGGGACAGATGATCAGCAGCCAGGTTCTCAGCTCCTTTTTTATCACGTATAATGATATCAAATTCTTGCAGGAGGAGAACCCAACGAAGTAATCTCGGCTTTGCATCTTGTTTTGCAAAGAGATATTTGAGAGCCGAGTGATCCGTATACACCACACATTTGGTCAAGATTAGGTATGGCCTAAACTTCTCAAACGCATACACCACGGCTAGTAGCTCTTTTTCTGTGGTGGTGTAACGGGTTTGAGCTTCAGTCATAGTCTTACTTGCGTAGTGGATAGGCTGAAAATGCTTGGCTCTACGTTGCCCTAAGACTGCACCGATAGCAAAATCACTTGCATCGCACATGAGCTCAAAGGGTAAATCCCAGTCGGGAGCAACGAGAATGGGTGCTTCAGTAAGCTTTTTCTTTAATGTTTCAAAAGCTTTGATGCACTCGGGTGAGAAGATAAAAGGAGCATCTTTTTCAAGAAGATGAGTCATAGGCCGGGCGATTTTAGAAAAATCTTGTATGAATCTGCGATAAAAACCGGCATGACCTAAAAAACTCCTAATACCTTTGACGGTAGTAGGATGAGGTAATTTAGCAATAACATCGACTTTTGCTCTATCAACCTCAATCCCATTTTTGGAAATCTTATGGCCAAGGACTATGCCTTCTTTGACCATAAAGTGGCTCTTCTCCCAATTTAGACAAAGATTGGTGTCTTCACACCGTTTTAGCATTTTATCTAAATGGGAGAGACATGTTTGAAATGAGTCCCCAATGACCGAGAAGTCATCCATAAACACCTCCATTGTTTCCCCGATCATGTCGTGGAATATGGCCATCATACATCGTTGGAACGTGCCAGGAGCATTACATAGGCCAAAAGGCATACGTCTGTAGGCAAAAGTTCCGTATGGGCAGGTGAATGTGGTCTTTTCTTGATCCTGTGGATCAATGGGGATTTGAAAATACCCCGAGAAACCATCAAGGAAACAATAGTACTCGTTCCCTGCTAATCTCTCAAGCATTTGGTCCATGAAGGGTAGAGGAAAATGGTCTTTACGGGTGGCGTCATTCAACTTACGATAGTCAATGCAAACACGCCATCCCGTAACCAATCGAGTTGGAATTAACTCGTTTTCTTCATTTGTGACAACAGTTATGCCACCCTTTTTAGGAACACAATGAATTGGGCTAACCCAAGGACTATCTGAGATCGGGTAAATTAATCCTGCATCAAGAAGTTTGATAACCTCCTGTTTGATAACATCATGGATCTTAGGATTTACTATTCTCTGATGTTGAACTGCTGGTTTGAAGTCATCCTCCATCAAGATTATGTGAGTACAAAACTCAGGGTTGATACCCTTAATGTCAGAGAGTTTCCAAGCAATTGCTTGCTTGTGTGACTTCAAGACCTTTATGAGAGCAGTCTTTTCATCTTTACTCAAATCTCGAGCAATAATGACGGGTAATTTATCATCACCCTCAAGAAATGCATACTCGAGATGAGGTGGTAAGTCCTTAAGTTCAACTTCAGGAAATTCTTCAGTTTTCTCAACTGACTTGACTTCCTTGTTATGAAGCTCGACGGGAGGGAGTGATGATGGATCATCATTGAGCATCTTCTCAATGAGAAGTATGTCCCCCTCGATGTCGATGGGAGCGTGATCAATTTCCCATGGAACAGAATCACTAGACAAGTATGCTTCAATCTCTTCTAAGATGAAGTCACTTTCCTCAAACGGAGTGAGAGAAGGAGTAGAATTAGCAATGATGGCTTGAGATGAATGAGTGAGATTATCACTCGAAGAATTATGATCATAACCAAGAACTTCTTGAGAGTACTCTTCAGAAGCAACATCAATGATATCTATTCGGTTAACCGACTCAGAATCATAGTTTGCGGAGTACCTCGAAGTTTGATCAAGGTTAAAGGTGACAGCTTCATTACCAACACGTAATGTGATTTCTTGTTCAAATACATCAATGAGAGCACGGCCCGTTCTCAGGAATCCTCGTCCAACAATGAGAGGAACCCGATGATCGGCATCGAAGTCAACAATCACAAAGTCAGCTGGAAAATGAAACTTTCCTACTTTCACAAATACGTCCTCGGCAATGCCAAGTGGACGGGATATTGTACGATCTGCAAGCTCGAGAGTCATGCATGTAGGAGTAAGGTCAGGAAGAGAAAGTTTCTTCCATACTGAATGAGGCATCAGGTTTATGCTTGCACCAAGATTGGCTAAGGCAAAGCATTCAACCATTCCTGGAAATACACAAGGTAAGAGAAATTTTCCAGGATCTCCAAGTTTCTCGGGAAGCTTCTTCAAGATAACTGCTGAGCAGTTCTCGTTCAGAGGAGTTTTTGCCATTTCAAACAGCTTTTCCTTGTTGCTTAACATGTGTTTGAGAGTTGATGCAAACTTGGGCATCAGCATGATAGCATCCGCAAAGCTTATGTCAAAATGTAGTTCTTGGAAAATTTGAAAAAATTTGTCCATTTGATGACTGGCTTTTTCGCGGAGCTTTTGCTCATTCAAACGTGATGGGTAAGGAATAGAAGTTTTGGATTTGGGTTTTTCAACGGGAGCTACAGGAGGTTCAAAAACAACTCCTGGATTGGATTTGGGTTTCAGGACAACTTGAGGTTGGACATCGTTGGTACCTCCGTTATTAGTAGGAAGTTCCTTGTCCTTTGTTGCCTCAGGTTCACTTTCCACTACCTTCGGGAGAGAAGAAGAAGAGGTAGTAGGAATAGCGGGTCCATCGTATGATACACCACTTCTGGTTGTGATCGCCTTTGCGTCGCCCCTCGGGTTAGCGATCGTGTTGCTCGGAAGTTTTCTTGAGCCCGAGGGTTGATCATTTAAAGACTTCTTTAGATCAGCGATTTAACTGACCAACAACCTGTTCATTTCATCTTGGGATTTCATGAATTGCTTCAATAACTCATCAGATGATGGTACTGGAGGAGGAGGAGGGAAATTTTGAGGTCGTATGTTTTGATTATGACCTTGTTGTTGAAAATTCCCTTGGTTAGGATTTACATTTCCCTGAAATTGATTCCCTCGATTGAAATTGTTTTGATTAAGGTTTCCTTGATGTTGGAAACCTTGATTTGGTCCGGAATAGAAATTACCTTGGTTTTGATAACCTTGGTTCATTCTAGGTTGGTTCTGATTCCGGTTTTGTATGTTAGGATTCTGGCTAAAACCGGGTGGTGCCTGATAAGTATTAGCACGGTAGTTTGGTTCATTTTGAGGACGGTATTGATTACCTCCCTGATGTGAAGTACCGGCTATAGCATTGGCTTCAAATGGACTACCATCGGTGGCAGTACAGTTGTAGTATGCATGAGGGCCACCACAAGTAACACAGACCTCGACTTTCTTCACTTTACCATGTGATGGTGTCTGTGTGAAAGTGACTTTCTTTTGGTTAGCAAGAACCAAAGCCTGAACAATATCCGTGAGTTTGTCAATCTTAGCATCGGTGCTAGATGTACTCACGGGAGATGAAGTAGAAGGTCCTGCATTAGACTGAGACTGATATGTCTTTGTTCGGAAAGGGCGGACCTGGGACTTGTTTTCTATGATTTGCAAGGCTTCTTTTGTGGTCTTGCTCAGGAAATTACCTCCCGCGGAGGCATTTAAAGAGTCTTGGTCAGCTTGTCTCAGACCATTGTAGAAAGTATCCATTTGCATTAATTCGGTAAAACCATGATGCGGACACTTTCGGAGCAATTCTTTGTAACGACCCCATGCCTCCCCGAATGATTCATCAAATCTTTGAGAGAATTTCATTATCTCATTCTTAAGACTTGTAGTTCGGGATGGAGGATAGAATTCATTAACAAATTTGGTGACTAAATCCTCCCATGTCTCAATGGAACGAGGGGGTTGTTTCTCAAGCCAATTCCGGGCTTGTCCCTCTAGAGAGAATGGGAACAGAAGAAGCTTAATTGCTTCATGTGGGACATTCTTGTATTTGATGGTAGATGCAATCTTGTTAAACCATCGAATATGTGCATGAGGATCATCCCGCTCAAAACCATAAAATTGGCTTTGGGTTACAAGATTAAGCAACCCGGTTTTGAGCTCAAAGGTATCAGCCACGATGGCTGGGACAATAATGGCATCTCCGTAACCCTCGATGGGTGCTTGGAGAAGCTCATTCATCGGTTTATCTTCTGCCATTACGACAGGGGGTGGTGGTACTAGACGTTCCTCAGTCACGACTGAAGGAGCAGAACGTCCTCTAAGTTTACGTGGAATACTTGCAAGCTCTGAAAGTGGACTTGTGGAGCTTGAAGAACGAGTGCGCATGCACTAAGTATAAAAATCAATTTTTCAAAAACAAATGTGAGGCAAAAC
>BPTQ01000007.1:177033737-177327145 GCA_019973895.1 Chrysanthemum seticuspe | reverse complement strand
TATATATATATATATATATATATATATATATATATATATATATATATATATATATATATATATATATATACTACTCACAGATTTATGAGTAGTAAAAACATGGTAAATTTGACGTTTTTGTAGACATTTGTGAGTCTTTACGTAGTTTTACTATTTTTATAGTGTTTATTCACAAAATACACAAAATTTACGTTTTTATGGTTTTAGCCCACTTTTTGCATAGTTCAAACGTATTAACCGTCAAAATCAGGGGGTTCAAAGTTTTCAACAGTTTTTATCAGGGACCATTTAGTTTTATTTCGTTTTATAGTAAATTCCAGGTACCCTAAGTTTTCAACAGTTTTGTTTGGGAAGTTTCAAGTTTTTAATGTTTTACTGTTGAAATCAGGGATTTCAAACTTTTTACAGTTTTTATCAGGAACCACTTAAATTTTTCATTTTTATTAGTTTATAATGGGAACATGATAAGTATGAACCGTTCAAACCAGGAACACAATTGTAACCTTTTTCAAGTCAAAACCAGGAAGTTCAAACGATCTTAATGTATTTACCAGGAACACAATTATGGTTTGGTTTGCCTGAGAAAATAATTAGGTTGGGTTTTGTGTTTGTGTTGGTTAGGGTCGACCGGGTATATGTTCGGGTTTAAGTGAACTGGGAACTGCGAACTAGGGACTCGGTCAGGTTTAGGGAACTCGGTCAGGTAATAGGTTAAAACTGGGGGGAAAGAGATAATTATGGTCGCCAGTTTATTTCAGTTGCGCGGTTTTGGTTATAATGACACGAAGAAGGAGTGGTTCGGACGTTTGGTTTTGGTGGTACCAAAAGAGGTGGAAAGGTGGATAATATGTGGACAGATGGGTGAGGAATTGTGGAGGTGTAGGAGGGTTTCAAGGAATTAACGTTATTTGGACGAGTTCTGAAAACCGCGGTTTTAAGGTGTACCTGCTTATACTACTTAATCTTCCTAGGTTACCAAGTTTACTCCACCCTTTCTAAGTCTCTACAGCTGTTCTCGGAATTTCTAGTTATATTTCTTCTCTACTTCGTTACACTTCGTATAGATCACATTTTTTAAATAATCGAATACAGCAAAATTAATTTAAAATTAAAGGTCAAATAGAATTTCGAAAGTTCACTAAACAATTCTATAAAGTCACGTAACATTTGGAAAAATTCATTAGTTAAAGTTCAAAATTCATGCATAAGTCAAATACGTTAAGAACTCGTTTTAGAGTTAAAATCGAATTTCAATAAACACCAACTATAATACTTGAGTATTCGAGTATATTCAAGAAATATATCGAAGACTCTCGATAATCTTGGTTTTTTCAGTCAACATCAATATTTTGAATTTTAAAGTATTTTTAGTTCTTTTTAATCAATTTTTAGTTTTTAGTAACTTCTACTACTTTTTCCGACTTCGTCCTATTAGAGACCTAAATGGAACCCAATCTTCGAAACACCTTTCGATAATCCTCACCAGAACTAGTAACCAATATATATATATATATATATATATATATATATATATATATATATATATATATATATATATATATATATATATATATATATATAAAATTTTTTGTAATTACTAATTTATAGTTTTATTGGGACTAATATATATACACTGGGGTTTCAAAAAAATTATTATCTTATTATTTTACCGATTGGGGTCCAGATTTGTACTGGTCCCAAGTTGGGACTGGAGAAATTATTAACTTTATCGAGGTTATTAATTTTTCGAGTATTAATTTATAGAGGTTTTACTGTATATAACATGTTAAATGGTCCTAAACGGTTCAAAAACCGTGATCACATGATCATCTACCAGTAATCAAATGGTCCAAACTATACGCATAATCCATTTAGTTGGGGTTGGGAGCTTTGGATTTAGAGCATACAAGTAATCAAATTCAAGTGATGATGGCATAAAATAACAAGTTATCAATTTCAAATAATGATCAAGTTTAATTAAAATAATCCAGAAATTCTTATGCTGGCAATTGGTGCCTATCCTCCTCGAGGGACAACGAGGTGGCGAATTAGCTCCATTACCACCGTGAGACCTAGCAACAACATCTGCCATCTGTAAACGTACTAGTACAAGAACATAGAAATTAGTGAAGAAACACACACACACACACACACACATACACACACACACACACACACACACATATATATATATATATATATATATATATATATATATATATACGCATTCAAATAAATAACAATATATACCAACAAAAAAAAATAATAATTAAATAAATAAATAAACACATTTAACCACTCGATAACAATTTCATTCAAATAATTAAGTGTCATTCTACAAATTACAATTTGAGATCAATCTCCCACATCATCAAGATAAAAACCATCATTATTAGTGTCAGATTCATCTTGATCAGTATCGTGGTCATTATCATCAGATGCTAAATCATGAGGAACATGGTCATCATAATCAATATCATCTTCGTCTTCGACATTAGTGATAATTGGTAGTGGTACCTCAAGTTTCACTGGTTGAACATCTATATTTATGATGTTATAATCCAACGTATACAACTCATCAGAGAGTTTCATATGTGATGAGTTGTTGTCATATAAAACATCCTGATTGTCTTCTACCACGATGATATCCAGGTTCCAAATCTTTCGATGATAAGAATTTTGGACGGCCTTCGAATTACCACGTTTACCCAGGAAATCAAGGTAAAAGACTTGTGTTGCAAGAATGAATGGTTCATTTTGAAATGATACACGATCTGTCATAATTTGTGTAATGTTGTTTCTATAGGTACATAATTTTACGCGATGATCGTTAATAGTATCGAACCATTTGACTTTCAACAACACAACCTTGAATAAAATATATGAAAACTCGAGAATTTCTTCAAGCTGGCCATAATACGTTCCTCCTTTAGGGTTAGGAGTTGAAATCCCTCTACTTTGAGTTTAACGACGTAAATCACGGTTGTGTACAATAAACTTCACACCGTTGACTACGTAAGAGATGACAGAGACTGCAGTACATGATGGTCCACAAGCCAAAGCGAATAACTTGGAAGTATAACTTGGGTCCTTCTTTACTTTTAATTCACGAATCTAAGAAAAAGTTTAGACATAGATGAGTAATAGTCGTTATGTTTACAGGGTAATACATACAATAAGTCTACCTTCTTCTCAAAACAGCGAGGGAATCCTTCTTGCATGTCATTGCCAGGAAATGCCCTGTAAATGTTCATGATATTACAATAAGTCGTCGAATAACAAGTTCGTAAAACAAATTTTGAAATAAAACGCGTACCTCTTATACTCGTTCATGTACGAAACACCATACAACTTTTTGCATAGTGTCTCCTTGAAACCGAATTAATGATTGTTTACCAATATTTTTACAGAGTGATCGAAATACCTCAAATTGACTTTTTGGGCTTGGACCATCCTCATTCCGGTTAGGACGATTAAATCTCATCTCAACACCCCGAAAATAATGTGAACAGAAAGTTAAAGCTTCATGAGCAATATAACCCTCCGCTATTGAACCTTCATGCTTAGCTTTATTTCTGAAATAGTTTTTAAGCTTTTTCATGTATCTTTCAAATGGATACATCCACCTCATGTAAACAGGACCGCCTTTAATAGCCTCTTCCAGTAGATGAATAACCAAGTGAATCATAATGTCAAAAAAAGCAGGAGGATATATTTACTCGAAACTGCACAAAATATTGATCAGTTTTTCTTTAGCTTTCAACATGTCATCCACCATAAAAGTTCGAGCGCATATTTGTTTGAAGAATGAACAAAGCTCGATTATTGGTGTTGCGGTGGTTTGGTCCTTCAAGTAATTTTGAAGTCCGACTGGAAGTAACCGATGCATCATTATATGACAGTCATGATCCTTCAAGCATATTATGTTGCTATCGTTGTCGGTCACTTTATGCTTGAATTTAGATCCGAACCCATCAGGTATTTTAACACCTTTCTTGAATTAACAAAAAAAATCATGATATTAGAATAAATCGTCGAAATGAATACGCGAATTGAAGTGTAACAAATAAATTATGAAATAAAACGCGTACCTTTAATGAATTGACAAAATAATTTTCCTTCTTCAGTTATGAAAGAGTACGTAGGATGAGGCTTAGAGCACTTCCCGTTTCCTTTGTTGAAGAGCCACAACTCATCACGAATGTTCAAATTTTGTAAGTCTTGTCTTGCCTTGTTGGTGTCTTTTGATTTGTCATTCATTAACAAAGTACCCAACACACTCTCACACACATTTTTCGATATGCATAACATCTAAATTGTGTTTTAGTGTAAGAAAAGACCAACACTCTAGCTCGTAGAAAATAGATACTTTGGTCCAATTCAATTCGAGTTCAGGATCACGTTTTTTCTTGGCACCCCTAAAACTTGGATGTTTCCCCGGGATACGTTTAGGCAATCTTCTTAGTTGATCCAAGATGTCATCATTGGTAAAAATTTTAGGTGGGTTTTGTTGGAATCACTCCTAAACTATATTTCAAGTGTTTGTAATCAATATGTAATAGGTTGCTTAATTAGGCTTTTATGTTTGTAATTAAGTCAAGGCTTATCTAGAAAGCCCATAAGCCTTGGCCCAAGCCCATAAGGAAGGAAAGGGACTTGTAGTGTTGCCCTAGTCCCTTCCCCTATAAATAATGTTGTAAACTCCCATTTGGGAGTTGGTTGTTCACTTTTACACATTTCCTACGCCTAAAGGTTTATAGTCATTCGTGTGTTTGTGTGCTTGTGTTCATCCGATCTATATTTTATCTATTTTTAACATATTGATGCTTGTGTTATAATATGGTGACATAACAGTGGTATCATTCGCCATCTAGTTGGGTGAAATGGTTTGTTTTTGAAGTTTATTAGTATACGCGTGAGTTTCGGTTCTAAAAACTTTCAAACGCTTTAAAACTATAAATTTTACAATTTAAAACTCAAGATTCTTGTACTTTCAGGTTTATTTTGTGTTAAAGTTTAAGTTTTTAGCATAAAGGTTGAAACTTTACGTGTGTATCATTGTGTTTAAGCTTGGTTTTATTCGTATTGTAGTTTCTACGCATAAGGGTAAAATTTATTTTGGATCATCAAGTTTTCAACTTTCTTGTTATTTTGGTGATTTTGAAGCTACTTCATTCAAAAAAATCAGGTTTCTAAACACTCTTGCGCTTACAAATCAGTTTTGGTCAAGTTTGGTATTTTCTACGCATAGTAAAACCCTAGTTTTACTCGTAAGCTTCAAAGTCTACGCGTAAGATCATCTTCATTTGATCTTCAGTGCTGCTGGTTTACTCAGTGTTTTCATGCTTGGATAAGCCTGAAAACACTTTGACTTTGGATATCTTTTACACTGGTATAAGTGTAAAGGATTTTTGGGCAAAACCCTAGTTTTACGCATAAGCTAAATCTTACGCGTATAATTCTTTCTGCCTAAGCATTTTCTTACGCCTAAGCCTGTCTTACGCATAAGCTAATCTTACGCATAAGTATTCTACTACTAAGCCTTTGGTTTACGCCTAAGCTAAGTGTTTCTCAAGTCTACGCGTAAGCTATTCCTACGCGTAAGCTCTATTGTTACGCGTAAGGTGGTTTTCTACGCATAAGGCGCTTTCTACGCATGAGCTGGTTTTCTACGCTTAAGGTTACTTCATCAACATTGTTTCATTCGAATACAAAGATACATCATCAATACAAGTTTCAAGATGTCTCAACCACCATACTCTAGCTACTTCCCTAATATGTATCCTCAACAACAACAACAACAACAACAACAACTCTATCAACAATTCCCTCCACCATCACCACAACAAATGCAACAATTTCAACAACAATTTCCTCAAGGAGCAATTCCACCACAAATGATTCAACCACCCCTAGTCTACAAGTACAACCTTACACAAACTTTCAAAATCAGCATCCATCCAAGTATGCTATAAAGGAACCGTCTTGGTTTGCAAAGATGTGTGAAGCTGTAAGTAGCCAACAATCCATTCATGAAGCTGGATCACTTGATAGACCTCCAATGCTCACTCCCGGAAACTACGATCAATGGGTGATAAGGTTCTTTATGTTTTGTGATCTAAAGAAGCCACATGGAAAGTTCTTGAAGAAGGTCATCCTTGAAGGTCCATTTCAGATGCCTTCTATCACTGTACCCGAAGATCCAAATGCTAATCCACCAAGAGATGATATCACCAACTTTGTCGGTCTTGATCAACTTACTACTGACCAACTTCTACACTTAGAAGCAGATGAACTTGCAATGCAATATATCCTTTTAGGATTACCCAAACCGATACTTTGTAGTGTTGATGCTTAGAAGACTGCTAAAGCAATGTGGGAGCACATTCATCTTCTAATGGAAGGCACAGAACTCAATCAAGAAGACATGAAATCAAAAATCTACTTAGCTTATGAGCACTTCATGATTAAACCAGGGGAGACATTAGAGTCATATCAACATCGTTTTTCAGACATCATCAATGACTTGGAAAAACATAATATCATTATGCCAAGAATTGCAGTCAACACTAAGTTCCTTAGTAGTCTTGGTCCTGATTGGGAAAAGTATGTTATTTTCGTCCGTCAAGCGAAGAATCTTCATCATGCTACATACGGATTGTTGTACGACTATTTGAAGCCCCACCAAAAGGAAGTTGACAGAGAAAGGATCATCCGTGGAGTCCCTGCTTCGCCTTCATCTCCGGATAATCAAACTCTAGCTTTGTGGGCTCAAGCCTGTTATCCTCAATTCCCGACCTTACAAACTGTCTTCACAAATCCTCCACAACCAACTGCTACAATTACACCATATGATCCGTCACAGCAGCAATCCCAAGAAACTCAATTGGTTCCATACAACAACAATGATCAAGCACTTTACAGTGAATCTAATGAGGATGCAGAAGCTTTCGATGCATTGCAACAAGGGTTTGTCATGATTGCTAGAGCCTTCGGTCGATATTCTAACAAATCCAACAATCGCATTCGAACCTCATCTAACATAAGGAATTAGGCTGTTGTTAACAATGGACGTGTTGAAGTTCAGAATCGTGGTAATGTTTGACAGATGGGTAGTGGTCAAGGGTTTAATGCTACTGGAAGGAATAACATGGGTGCTCCACAACAACGGGCTCAAGTGGTTGATCAGGGAAATGCTTAGACTGGGGTTAATGGTCTTCGTTGTTATAACTGTAATGAGAAGGGTCATCTGGCTAATGCATGCCCAAAGCCGAGGACAAGAGGCAGCGCTTATCACAAAGAGGCTTTACTCTTGGCACTCAAGGATGAAGCTGGTGGAACTCTGACCAACAAGGAACACAACTTCATGGCAAAAGCAGATTCTGATGATGACATGGAGGACTTGCAGGCTAATGCAGCTGTGATGTTAAAGGCAAACATGCAAGAACTTCATATGAGTGACACAGGCCCAGTGTATGACACTGACGGCTTGTATCAGGTACCGGATCAAACTATTCTCATTCATGATCTGTTATCTCTACCAGCATCTGCATCTGACGAGATCCAGAGTGTTCAACATGAATCTTCCACATCTCATCACGAAGAAAATCAAATGGATCCCGTTGTCACATTTGACGATCAAAATGACCTCAGGGTTACCTTTGATAATCAATTTGACCCCGTGGTTTCATTTGAGGACCTAAATGATAACTATGTGGAGACTCCGGTTGAACAAAATGAATCTTTGTCTAATCCAGATCCCGGGCTCGTCACCTTCTTTGAAACTCAATTACACAAATGCACATAGATTAATGCTAAACTAAAAGAAAAAAAATGCACTGTTGACTAAGGATAATGAATGCTTAAAGTTCCAACTCAACATTTTTCAAACAAAAGAGAAACGTGAAAAAGGTTTTGAAGTCGCATTTGTTAAATCTTACCAAAATGAAAAATCTTTGGAAAAACAGATATGTGATCTAGTTGCATCCAAGAATGCTTTGTTATCTCAAATAGAACAACTGACATATGATCATAAACAACAACTTAACGCTCTCACTTCGGAAACTCAAAAAGCAGTTCTATGAGTACAAAAAGCATTCAAGGAAATAAATAGATGACTATCTTGAAGAAATTGTCGACTTACAAAAAAAAATCAAAGAGTTTTGAAATGTTTTTTACAAACATGGTGAGTCAATCATAACTATTCAAAAGTTTATTTTTAAACCAAATCCAAATGGATATGGACCGAATCTAGCTGATTACAAACCTAAGTTTTCACATAGAGCATTCAAGCCAAATCCTCAAGTTTACAGTGCAGAACAAGATCATTCTAACACACCTTGGGTTATCACACCTACTCCTGAGTCCTCTTCAAATGATGGTCTCCTTTCCAATGCTGCACAAGTTAATGGTCCTTTACCTTCACTCAGTGAAGTTAAAACAATACCAGAACAATGTCAAATCCTTAAATATTTTGAAACATTCTTATCGGACATCAAACTTTTGGAACATGAAATTGAAATCAATTATGAAATAAAAGTTGAACATTTTCAATCGCCTCATGCGCGAGCACAAAGAAATATTTTTCAGAAAAGAATTTTACCTCATGTCCGAAATTTGAAAATGTGTGCAATATATTGGGAAAGAGATTTTCACAAGGAGCTTGGACTTATGAAAACAATTTTCGAGAAAACCGAAACATCGATTTCAAATACTAAACGTGTTGGGAATAATCTGTTACCACTGATAGCTGTGGAAGACACTGCTAAGTATTGCATAAGTAGTGGAAACGTATTACCACTGCTGGCACATTATTACCACTGCTATTAGATAATTGTTAGGAAAACGTGTTTAGATAAGTATAGAAAAGATCTTGTGAATATTCTATATTGTTAGATTTATACTTATCTTGTAAAGGACTCCTTGTATTATAAAAGGAGGTCCTAGGTCATTGTCTTAGGTACTTACGAACATACATATCATTCACATAAGCTTCAAGGTGTAACCCTAGTGATAAGCAAGATCACTCGTATTATTCATTAATAATATTGGAGCTTAGTTTTGTGTTTAATCTGTGTTCACTTACAATACATCATATAATCTGTCTTCTAAGTATTACTAAGTAAATTCCGCGTGCTTATTAATATAATACAAAATATCAATGACACAAGGTGTGTATCCAGATCCATCAAGTGGTATCAGAGCGAAGGTTCTGATATTTTGTTTTAGAAGATCCAAGGAATACGCTTAACCTGTTCACTCAATAGAGATGGAAAACAACCAGTCCAACGCTTCTACTCCAAGACTTCCTAAGCTCAAACTTAATGAGTTTGAGATGTGGATGATAATGATTGAGCAATACTTTCTCATTCAAGACTATGCTCTATGGGAGATCATCTTAACTGGTGATTCTTTCAAGCCTGTGGCTAGTACTCAGAAGGTTGGTGACACAGATGTTGTGACAGTTTCTGTGCCTGAGACTAATATTGAAAAAGCACTAAACAAGAATGATCTAAAGGCTAGAAGTTTGTTGCTGATGACTCTTCCTAGAGACCAGATCATAGCATTCAGCAAGTTCAAGACATCTAAAGAACTTTTTGAAGAGATTTGCTTAGTGTTTGGTGGTAATGATGCTACAAAGAAGACTCAAAAGACATTGTTGAAGCAAAGTTATGAAAACTTCTCTGCTTCAAGCAATGACTCACTTGATAGCATCTTCATCAAACTCCAGAAGATTGTTACACAACTGACTGTGTTTGGCATTGAGGTAGAAAAGGAAGACCTCAATTTGAAGTTTCTAAGAAGTTTGCCTTCAGAGTTTCAAACTAATGTTATAGTCTCGGAAAACAAAGCAGATATTGAAACAATGAAGCTCAATGATCTTTACAACAACTTCAAACTTATTGAACAAAGATTGAAGAAGGCTGGGAAACTTGGTACAAGCTCAAGCAGCTTGGCTTTGATGTCAACCTCTGTTGGCAGTGATGATTCTGAAGATGACTGTGATGATGACATTGCCACTGCTGGTTCTACAGTTTCCACTGGTAGTGTTTGCGTTACCACTGCAGGTTCAAAGAAAAAGATTGCTGGTATTGGAGATCCTACCTTTTATTCTTTTATCTCCACTCAAGTTAATGGCTCTATATTAACTCATGAAGACATAGAGCAAATTGATGAAGATGACTTGGAGGAGATGGATATTAAATGACAAATAGCTCTTCTTAGCATGAGGGCTAGGAAATTCTACAAGAAGACTGGCAAGCCTATTCACATCAATGGTGGTGAAACTGCAGGCTTTGACAAAAAGAAAGTAGAGTATTTCAATTGTCACAAGTTGGGGCATTTTGCTAGGGAATGCAGAAGACCAAGGATGAAGGACAATATGTCTACTTGGTACAAGCAAAAGAAAGAACCAACTGTGGAAGAATCAAAGGCAATGTTGGAAATTGATGGTGTGTGCTATGATTGGAGTTTCATGGCTGTTGAACAAGAGGAAGAACCTTCAGATGCTGCTCTTGTGTCTACTGAATTTGCTCTCATGGCTTTCTCTGACTCTGAGGTACAAAACTTTGAAAGTTGTTCTAAAACATGTAGGGCTGCTAGAGAAGTTGAAAGGCTAAATGATCTATATTCTAATGAAAGACAAGAGTTGTATACTGCTAATTATACTGTGTTAAACCTTAGGAGAGCTATAGTTGTATTAGAAAAACAACTAGAGCACTATAGAGAAAATGAGTCAAAATATAATGATGATATGATTCTTCTTAGAAGAGAGGTAGATCATAAGACAGCTGTGAATGAGGCATACTAAGAAGAGCTTCAAAAACTCAAAAAGATAAATGAAAATGTCAATTTAACTGTAGACACCTGTTATTATCAGTTTAAGTCAATTGATAAAATTTGGAATGCTCAAATTATGAGTAAAGCTAAGTCAGGTATGGGATATCATACTGTTCCACCACCACTAAGAGGTGTTCCATCACCTCCAGGCATAGATTTAGCTCATACAGGCCTAGAAGATTTTTAGGAACTTAAACGTGAATATGGTCCTCTAAAGGACACATTTGTGAAAAATGAGAAATAGATTAACCATGAAACTGATGTTTTTGAAAGTGCTAGTGACTCATCAGTTGTTGATGATAATGTTAAAAAGAATGTAGAGGCTTCTATCCTAAAAGTTGTTAATACTGTTACATAGGAACCTAGGAAACAAGCTAATATGTGGTAGTTTTGATCATTTACATGCTTATTGTGATTATCATGTTGGGAGAAGGGAAGTCCATGGGAATAAAAGGGTGGAGTCTAACAGATTTCAAAATAACTTGCACCCTAATCCACACAACAAAATGGTCCCAAGAGCAGTTCAATTAAGAAGTGGCCTCAAAAATTTTGCCACTGCAAAAACTGTTAACACTGCTCACCCTAAGTCACCTGTTACAAGTGCAAAATCCAAAACAACTTTTGCAAAATCTGCACAAACAGGGAAAAGAACTTTTCAAAATAAAAAGGTTCATTATAACCAACAGTGGGTACCTAAAACCAAACCAGCAGTTTCCACTGCTTATTCAAAAGTTCCCACTGCAAGGGTTGTAAACAAGAAAAGGGGGGACATAGGCAATGCTGTGAAGGCCTCAGCACGTTGGGAATGGAAACCTAAAGGAATTACCTCATCAACCAATCCCAATGGTGTATCAATGACCTTTGATATATTTAACTATATTGATACACGAGGCAGATCCAAGTCAATCATAGCTTAGGTCCCCAAAAGAAACTAACTCTTTACTTATATGTGCAGGAACATCCAAAGATAAAAAGATCAGATCAAGGTTACACAGACAGTGGATGTTCAAGGCACATGACTGGCAACAAGTCCTATCTCTCAAATTTTAAACATTATGATGGACAGTATGTCAGCTTTGGAGGTGGAGTTAATGGAAAAGTTGCTAGTAAAGGGATAATCAAAACTGGTAACTTGGACTTTGAACCTGTGTACTATGTAAAAGAGCTTAAGTATAATCCTTTTAGTGTGTCACAAATGTGTGACAAGAAGAAAAATGTTGTTTTACCAAAGATATGTGTTTTGTTCTCTCTAAGGATTTTAAGATGCCTGATGAAAGTCAGATTCTTCTTAAGATTCCTAGAAAGGGAACTTATATAGCTTTGATATGAACAACATTGTTGCTAAAGATGATTATGCTTGCTTGATTGCAAAAGCCACAGTGGATGAATCCATGTTATGGCATAGAAGACTTGGTCATGTTAACTTCAAAACCATTAACAAGATTGTCAAAGATGGTTTAGTAAGAGGTTTGCCTCAGAAAATATTTGAGAATGATCAAACCTGTGTGGCTTGTCTTAAAGGCAAACAACACAGAGCTTCATGCAGGTCAAAGTTGATTAACTCTGTTGCTCACCCACTATAAATGTTACATATGTACTTTTTTGGTCCTACATCAGTGAGAAGCTTAAATCTTAAAAAGTATTGTCTTGTTGTAACTGATGATTTCAGCAGGTTTACATGGGTTTTCTTTCTTAATACAAAGGATGAAACAACTGGCATCCTTAAGACCTTTATCACACAAGTAGAAAACCAATATGATTTCAAAGTGAAAATCATCAGGTGTGACAATGGGACAGTTTTTAAGAATAGAGTTATGGATGATTTTTGCAGAGATAAAGGTATTAAAAGGGAATTTAGTGTTGCTAGAACTCCTCAACAAAATGGTGTTGCTGAGAGGAGGAACATGACACTAATAGAGGCTGCTAGAACCATGTTGGCAGATTCTAAATTGCCAATCACTTTTTGGGCTGAAGCAGTTAACACTGCATGTTATGTGTAAAACAGGGGTTTAGTGGTAAAAACAAAGAACAAGACACCTTATGAGTTATTTAGGGGTAGACCACCTATCCTTGACTTCATGAGACCATTTGGATGTCATGTATCTATTCTCAATACCATAGATTATCTGGGAAAATTTGAAAAAAAAGCTGATGAAGGGTATTTTGTTGGGTATTCCATGGTCAATAAAGCTTTCAGAGTATTCAACTTAAGAACCCAAAAGATTGAAGAAAATCTGCATGTTGAATTCCTGGAGAACAAAGTGAATGTCAAAGGAACTGGTCCAGAAAGGCTGTTTGATCTTGATACTCTAACCAATACTATGAATTATGTGCTTATCTCTACAGGCACATCTACTTTAGATTTTGCAGGTTCAGAAGAGTTTCTTGATGATGATGAACCAAGCAAGGATCATGCAGATGATCAAGATGAATTCAGTCTGCCACTTTGGGACTATGCAGACAATGATGATATACCAAAGACTAGAGATGCTCAACCTTCTAATGATTTTGGAAAGGAAGGAAGTTGCAACATGAATGATGAATATCCTAAAAGCAGTGGAAATTCAGATTCCACTGCTAGGCCAGAATTTTCCACTACAACACCAGACTTGGAAATTACAACTCCAGTTACAGAGGAAGCTCAAGCCAATGATGTTGAAATCTTAAATATGCCAAGTGAGATTGCAGTTCCTCAGACTCCCCACACTTCTATTTATAAATCACATCCTCTTGAAAATGTGATTGGGGATGTCAATTTACCAGTGAAGACTAGAAGACAAACAAAATTGCCTGATATTCATGGATTCATTAGTGAAATATATGAATCTAAGACTCATGAAGGCAAGAATGAATGTCTCTTTATGTGCTTTCTGTCACAAATGGAGCCAAAGAATGTATACAAGGCACTTGAAGATGAAAGTTGGGTGTAAGCAATGCAAGAAGAGTTGCTCCAATTCAAGCTTCAAAAGGTTTGGGTGCTTTGTGATTTGCCTTCTGGCAAGAAGGTAATAGGTACTAAATGGGTGTTCAGAAATAAGAAGGATGAAAGAGGAATTGTTATCAGAAACAAATCTAGGCTTGTGGCTCAAGGATACACTCAGGAGGAGGGTATTGACTATGAAGAAGTGTTTGCCCCAGTTGCACGAATTGAATCAATCAGGCTGTTCTTAGCCTATGCATCCTTTATGGGCTTTAAAGTCTATCAAATGGATGTAAAGGGTGCTTTTCTATATGGGCAGATTGATGAGGAGGTATATGTGTCACAACCTCCAGGCTTTGAAGACCCTGAATATCCAAACAAAGTATACAGGGTGGTTAAAGCTTTGTATGGCTTGCATCAGGCACCAAGGAAATGCTATGAAACCTTAACTACTTATCTTCTTGCTAATGGGTTTCATAGAGGCAGAGTGGATCAAACTTTGTTCATCAAGAAAGACAAGAATGATATCTTGTTAGTTCAGGTATATGTTGATGATATCATTTTTGGATCTACAAAGACAGAGATGTGCAAAGAATTTGAGAAGGTAATGAAGGAAGAATTCAAGATGAGTTCTATGGGTGAACTCACATTATTTTTGGGACTTCAAGTACAACAAAGGCCAGATGGTATTTTCATCAATCAAGATAAATATGTGGCTGAGATACTAAGGAAGTTCAAGTTCTCTGATGCAAAGTCATCCAACACCCCTGCAGATAAGACCACACATCAACTCTTGAAGGAAAATAGTGGTGAAGCAGTTGATGTATACATGTACAGGTCTATGATTGGTTCTTTGATGTATCTTACATCATCTAGACCAAATATTATGTTTGCAGTGTGTGCATGTGCAAGGTTTCAAGTCACTCCTAGATTCTCTCACTTGACTGCTATAAAGAAGATTTTCAGATATCTTAAAGCATTTCCCACTCTGGGATTATGGTACCCTAGAGAATCTTATCTAGATTTGGCTACTTACTCAAATAGTGACTATGCTGGAGCTAGTTTGGATAGAAAATCTACAACAGGTGGATGCCAATTTCTTGGCAACAGATTAGTGTCATGGCAGTGCAAGAAACAAACAATGGTGGCTAATTCAACAATGGTGGCTAATTCATCAACTGAGGCAGAATATGTGGCTGGTGCAAGTTGCTGTGCTCAAGTCCTATGGCTTCAGAATCAACTTTTGGACTATGGGTACAATTTCATGAATACCATCATTCATATTGACAATAGCAGTACCATTTGCATTATTAAGAATCCAGTTCAACACACAAAGACTAAACATATTGAAATTAGACACCATTTCATAAGAGACTGTTATGAAAAAGGACTAATTCAAGTTGTCAAAATCCATACTGATGACAACTATGCTGATTTATTAACAAAAGGACTTGATGTGGGTAGATTTCAGTACTTGGTAACAAGTATTGGAATGTTAATCCATAAATTTTTTGTGTCTAATGGTCTTTGGTGTTGAGTGGAAGTCTCTAGGTACTAACATTGTTGTATAAGTTTGTATATGTTTTTGTGCTTGTGTTTTTGCTTGTTCAATAACTTTTATGCAGCGTAGATCGGAGTTGATCTTAAAAGGTGTATAGCTGAGATACACAACAAATGGTTATTGATTCACCATGTCTAACCCATATAAGAATCAACTAGTCCAGAGCAAACGGCTACTGGTAAATACTTCTCAAATCCGTTTATGGTTGATAGTTTACCAAAAACTATATGGTTATCAACTCACCATATTCTTTATGATTAAGAGTTGGCTAGTCCATAGCAAACGGCTCATGGTAAAGACATATCAAATCCGTTGATAGCTGGTAGTTTGCTAAAAACTATGATAAGAGCAGTCCATTTTTATATGTTTTTCTTTACCACTGCTCTTTGCAATTTTTTGTGAAAAATTCCCACTGCTAGTTCACAGTTTCTACTGACAGTAGTTTTTTTACCACTGTTGATCTAGCCATTACAACTGTTGTGTCAGTAACTAATTTTTTTCTAGCCGTTGTAGAAAAATTGCTTTCCATATATATAGGGTAACTTTTTAGAAGATTATCTACTTTCCTATTTGATATGTATCCCCTAAAGATAAATACTTTCCTTAGATAATCTTTCTTGCGCAAAACTCTTAAACCCTACCTCTATATATCTTTTGTCTCAATTGGCTAGTTATTCCTTCAATTCTTACTGACATAATATATTTTTCATCAAAAGTTTCTATGGCACCATTAAAATTTGCAGATGAGCACAACCAAGTAGCCTACTTAGAAAAGTCAAACGAGAAGAGTGACCCTGTTTTTCATCAGATTGTGGACTTTCTCAATACTACCCATATAAGGTATGCTTTAATTTTAAATCCCACAATCTATATCTCTCAAATCAAATAGTTTTGGACTTCTGCTCAGTCCATAACACTTGAGAATAGAGATACACATGAAACAGTGGATGCTCTAAGAGCCACTGTGGATGGGGTAACTATTGATGTTACTGAGGCATCTTTGAGGAGAGTTCTCCAATTGGATGATCTCAATGGTATCATCATATTAACTATGCCAGAAATACATGAAAATTTATCATCCATGGGGTATGATACCACTGACAAAAAGGATACTTTCAAAAAGAGTGGTTTTTGTCCCCATTGGAGATTTTTGATACATACTCTTTTGCATTGCCTAAGTCCTAAGAAAACTTCTTATGAACAATTCAGTTCAACCATGGCTTACCCTTTGGTTTGTCTAGCTTTAGATAGTGTTAGGAATTAGAAAATTCCTTAGTGAAGTGTCGGTCACCCCAAATATTATCTAGCATAAGTTAGCTCGTAGACTTGTCGTTATTTACATTATTTAGTAGCTTATTAGTTAGTTTGTAGCGTAGTTTAGTTTAGAGCAACACCGTGGAGGAAGGACGGGTCTTTACCCACTGTATCCCTGATCCACAGTCCGATAGGAGGACGGTTTCATTGTAACTATTAATACCCCTTCCATCCATGGAAGGGGTGGTGCTTCAATTCAATCTAACCTTTCATTTGTGTAAACCTCTAGCAAGAACACCCTCTCTCTCTACTTTCTCTCTCTAAAATGGAAAACATGTATTTTGACCTCCCAAGACCACCCGAATCATCTAACACAATAATATTTGGATCCTAACAATTGGTATCAAGAGCCAAGGTTTTTTGTGTTTTGATGATTTATTGTGGTTTTTGAATTTTTAAGCTGTTTTGGTAGTTTTTATTGATCGGAAAACTTGTTTTCTGTTTATTTTGTGGGTAAACAGCTTTTAACACATTTCTTTGTATCTTTTGGTCAAAAAAGGTCTCATGGTCCAATCAGGTTTTCAATACTGTTAAGGATCAAGTTTTTGTCTATTACAGTCTTGATTATCATACAGTTTTGGTCATTTTGGTCATATCTGTCTTGTCAAAACTGGTTACTTTCATGTGGTCATAACAGTCATATTATGCAGTTTATGTCAATTTCTGGGTAACTTTGAGTTTGTACGAAAAATGACTTGATATTCCTGCTAGCGAGTTGGTCAGTTCTTTATGGCGACTTGTCTTGACAAGTCGTCCAGGTTCAATGTATCCAATGTCTAGCGACTTGTTACAAAATTACCTAGCGACTTGTTATTTAACAAGTCGTAGCGAGTTGGCTTAGCGACTTGCTTAGCGACTTGCTTAGCGAGTTGGCTTAGCGAGTTGGCTTAGCGAGTTGACTCAAGACCATTGTCACTAACGACTTGACTTGACTTAGCACTTACAGAAAGGATGAAGAAGAGTTTGACCAGGACCATACAACTTTATGAAGAAGATCACGACCTGAACTACAACACTAATTACCATCGAGACTCGACCACAAGACAAACCTTATACCATCAATACCAAAATCATGAACTCAAGTTCAAGAAACTCATCACCAGTCCAAGTTTTTAAGAAATGAAAACGTGTTATCCTGCTCGATTTATCCTGCTCATCTACTACCAACATCAGTTCTAATATCATACTCTTTTCTCATTTAGGATTTCTACAACACCTATCCTAACCCAACACCAACTCCATCTCAAGACTATTCCTCAACTGAAAACAATTATCGAAAATAGAATTAATAAAAGATCTCAGATTAACTTCGTGGTATTGACTGAAACATCAAACCAATTTAAAGGTTACACGAAAATATCATCACAGACCTTGTTCAATATTCGAAAATAAATAAGAAAAGACTTGTAACAAGAATGTTACAATCGTTTTTCTTGTTTCGGTTAAAACCTCTCAAACAAAAAATCAACAAAACAACCCTAATTAACCTACCCGAGACCCACAAACGGATCTTGAAGAACATTTCTTGATTCGGCTTGTGTAAGAAACGTATACGCCATGGTTCGACCATGTGTTTGGGGTTGCTTTGACTCACTCAGTAAAGCTTATATTCAATTTGATGGGGTATGAGATGAGATTTGTGACGAGATTTGGTAATAAGTTAAGATGAGGTTAAGGACTGATTGTTGTGATTGGGAAAGTTTATTTGTGTAGGCGGACTAAAGTGATTAGGGATAGCTGGGTTGTGAGATTATAGGGTTTGATGAAGATCTGATTTCTGAGTGTGAAAAGAGGCGGATATTTTGTGAAGTAGTATTAGGGCTAAAGGGAGATGAGTGTATTTTATACCCTAATTTTTAGGGTTGAGATGAGATTATACTCATAACCGGATATGGATCATTGGTTGGATGGGTTTTGGAGTTTTTTTTTTGGATTTGGATCGTGGGATTACACAAGTATATTTGGGCCGAGTTCCTCTATTGTATCTGAAATGGGCTGCTTGATCACGTTGGGTTAATATGTTTATGGACATTGACCTTGAATATGTGGACTAACATGTTGAATCTGTTACAACAAGTAAAATGTGTTACCCGTTTTTTTTTTTCTTTCTCACAAAAAAAAAATAAAAATTGAGGGTACACGGTTTATTTAGGCAATGAGGTGAATTGTTTTATGGTATATTTTTCACGAGAGATAAGTATTCACGGCCTGAGTTTGTATTTGATCCTTAATAGGTTTAAGGCTCTTATTCGGTATTATTGATATGGTATTGAAGTGACGGTTCAAACGTCTTAATTGATCTTGGGGTCAAGTCAAATTCTTTGCGATTTGTTTTATGTCAAAGATATCGGAATGTATGAGATGATCATTGCAAGAATTTACTTTGACCAGATCGAGTTGAATAAATTATTTGGTCCGGGCTTGATATTATGTGATATTGAATTAAGGACTGATGGGCTTCCTAATTTGGATCGTAGATGATGAGTTTTGATAATGAGTTTTGTCGATGTGTTTTGATGTGAGTTAATGAGTTGATGAGATTTGTTGTGTTATGCTGATTGGTACTCTGGTTTATACATTTTCACGAAGGGTATCATGTTGCGGCTTGAGTTGATATTTGAAAAAGGTTAACTACGGGGTTGTTTGGACGGTATATCTTATTTGGACTTGAAGTGAGGGTTTTCCGGACTTGTTTGAGCATTTAAAGAGGGTGATAAAGACTTGGCTATTTAGTTACGTTTGTGATTCTTTCTCGCTTAACCCACAACGTAGCTATCACTTCGGTGTCTCACTCAGTTGAGAATGTCAAGAGGTTTTGTACATCGGGTACACCGTTTCTTCTTCACAAGGATTAGTACAAGGTTAAGTAACATATCTGGGGGATTTTACTTCATGATCAAGTTTGGTATATCAGGTTTACTTCTCCATGTGGTCACTATAATAGCCGACAGAATGCATGAATGATGTGTTTACCAAAGTATTTATTGGATGGTTGATGATGTTGATAATGTTGGATATTGAACCGTTGATGAACCGCTGCATGTTCCCCTAAAACAGATATTCACCGAAACCAAAGTTGTCATAACCCATTCAAGCTAACATTGTTTACGGTTTTATCTTGAATTTGTAAACTCCCGCGAAAGAACCTATTTCTCGGTTTAAATCATAGACTTGTAAAATCCCGTGACAATGGAAACATCCGGGTAATAGTGAAGTGCATTTCCAGATCTATCTTACGGTTTATTCTTGGTTTTGTAAAATCCCGCGAAAGAAACTATTTCTCGGTTTAAACCATAGAGTTGTAAAATCCCGTAATGATGGAACCATCTTGGAGAAGAGAAAGTGTAATTTTGGATCTTACTTGATGCTGGTGCTACGGTTTCTGCTTCGAAGAAGGGATCAAAGGGTGTTTTTCATGAATTGGATGTGTGTTTGGATATTCGTCATGGCAGTTTGGTTATTACAAGGTTTTACGGGGTTATGTGCTTTTGACCATGGTCGGGAAGAAACCATTATCATAGTTCACTTAAAAAGTCAAAGGAGGCTAGATTTGAGCTTTTACTCAGAAGATGTGACAACGGGTTTAATTCAGTATTATTCATTTGAGGTTGAAGTGAAATATCACGGGCGAGTGTACTTAGTATCTGAAAGTATCGGGGATGGTTGGATGAAGATTCTTCATGATCCTTGTTCGAGCTTATTATCAAAAACAAAGACTTGGAAATCTAGTTATTGTTGGGTGTCTTTTACCTTTTCTTTTACCACTTGGGGGAATTGGGCTCATACCACTACAAAATAACTATCACTTTAAGGAGTTACGTTGTAGTGCTCAGTGTCACATTAAATTGTGGATTCTCAAGAGGTGATGTACGTCTATTACTTGATGGTTGGTTGGTTGAAGAGTATAGAGTACTTAGAGATTCAATGGAGCATGATTTCTCGGCACCGCTCTTTGTTTCACATGTGCAAGTTTAAGTCACGAGTTCGAGTTAGTTTACTTCAGGGTCAAATTCATCATATTGGGTTATCTCCATCAGCTGTCACGACAAAAAGCCTACTGAATGATAATGGGTTGATTACATGTTTTTGCTAAGAGATTTGAAAAGAGAGAGATAATGACGTATGAACACAACAGTTCATGCCTCGTACTCCTAAGAAAAGAAAAGTGTACGTGTCAGTGCGCTTTATCTTCTGAAGAAGAGAAATCTTCTCACTTATGACCATTCTCATCAACATGCTTCATACTTTTTCCATGCGTTTCATTTATCAAGTGAACCGGACTACCGATGATTGTTTTCTTATTCCACTTGCTCAACTATGATGACGATGGCAACATCCTGTGCTAATTTTGCGGGGGAGAAGTGTGAATTGACTACATTTGGATGATTTTCACTTGTTTAATCAAGAATGGCATCTCCGTATGCAATTCTTGAGGGGGAGAAGAAGTGTGATAATTTTGCATGGTTGATTGATATATGAGAATAAATGGTCAAACGGCTCCAAACTCATGTAAGAACCGAGCTTCTACTGATCGGATCATTTTTACATGGTGTTTCTTCGAAGAGCCGTTGGTTGAAATCTTCACTCGGATTGATGAGTTTATCGACAAAGTGCTTCCGGTTAATGCTTCACGTATACATCAACATGATGATTCCGAACAATCTCTCTGTTCTTGTTTGATGTGATTGGTAGTTTGGTGTTACCATCTTGTGTGTTCGTTGAGGCCTGATTGCTGTTTTTCTTGATGAACATCCTTCTGTTCTTGTTTGATTGGGAGGGATTTTAGCTAAGGGGATATGCAAGATGTAAGTTAATTGGGATGCTTTTTGGTGAGATGCTTTTTGGTGTGAGTTGAAGATGTTAACTATCTATTCCCCAACTGTATAATCTTGAAGAAGGTCGAGTCTACAGTCTGTTCTACATTCTCTGCTACATGTTAGAAGACTAAAGACGAGTTGCATTTTATTATCAAAAGACTTGTTCTTATTCTGGGCATTTATTAAAAGATTGTCGGTTTAGGGGAGAGCACTAATTGGGGGAGAGTGAAAAGCCAGATTTAATCCCCAATTAGACTTGCTCACATTCTGCTTCAGCAAGTTGATTCTCACAGATATATTTGTGCTTATAGTGTTCTTCTCAAAAGATTTCAAGTATTTGGGCTTACAAAGAGTTGCTCATTCTGAAGTGTCAAAACAAGCAAGGGGGAAGGAGACACGTATCTAAACGCGAGTAAACTTGATGAACTTAATACTTCTAAGTAATTGAAGATATCCCGGGAAGACAAATGTTATTACCGCAGAGAAACTCAAGGTTTGACTCATGGCGAGTAAACTTGATGGACTTAATACTTCTAAGTGATTGAAGTTATCCCGGGAAAACAAATGTCATGACCGCAGAGAAACTCAAGGTTTTACTCATCAAAGCGTTTAGTGTTCTTATTCCAACGTCGAGGGGGAAGTGATGTAAATGAAAGTTTCTGAAGATGAAAGAGGTACACAAGTGTGTGATGATTTTGATGTTATCACAATCATCAGGGGAGAGAGATTGTGTACATTGGGGATGCTCAGTTGTTTTACTTGAGGGCTAAATCAGTGATTCAGAGATATAATCACTTATTCCGGTGTTGACATCCGCAGAGATTGTCACCCGCAGAGATAATCAGTGATTCGGCATGCTTCTTTAATGTTATCGGTTATTCTCTCTTTGGGCATTCGGGTACTTCGGGTTCTTGAGCTTCATACACTTTCTTCAGGGGGATAGAAAAGTATACATCGGGGTTATTCTTTGGCTATTGGACTTAATCTGCTACTTCGATGGTATAAGTTTCTTTGTCTTCGGGTATATGTGTATTCGGGTTCGTGAGCTCTAGTCTAAGAGACTGACTGCATCAATTCAACTACGTGGGGGAAGTGGTCTTTTGACACCTTTTGGAATGGATCGCTTCGGACGTCAGTAGAAAAGGAATTTGAGAAGATTGTTTTATGTGTGGGATGATACGTTGCTGGTATTCTATTGGATGATATAACCTCAAACGAAGAATCACGGTGATTATTCTTAAAAGGAGCAGCAAGTTCAATGATAATGGTGTGCTTCTTTGTGCACCTGGCTAAGAGAAGCTTGAAAGAAAGCTTTGAATCTGCTCAGCTAAAGGATTTTCGGTTTGGGGGGAAGCTGCCAAAGTCTCTCTTTTTCAAAGGCTCATGTTCTATCTTCTATTCTGGAGCCCTGGAAGCTTTGGTGGTGAATGTTTAAGGGATGATGACTTCTATCTTCTACAACGGGGCTGCTCGATATCCTTATCTCGGTACTCGTATCATCATCTTCTTTAACTATATCATCTTCTCTATCTTTGTATATATTTATCAAAAACCAAATACAAAATTATAAAACCTGCAAAACAAAATAGAAAAATATAAAACCAACAAAAAGAAAATAGAAAATTATAAAACCAACAAAAAACCAATAAAAATCAGAAAAATTTGAAAAAGTCCAAAAATATGTTTTTCTCAAGACATGTCTTCTGGTATCGATAACATCTACGGTCTTAAAAATGTCATTCAATAATGGCACGGGACCATAGATGAAGTTCGAGCAGGAGGTGTATATATTTCTTTCTAAACATGTCTCAAAATATGGCTTGCAGTTATTTTTGACTGTGACCCGCGCTAAAACTATGGTTTGCTATTTTTTCAGATAGCAACCCGCTCTTTAAAAGAAAGGAAAGTGCTGCGCTAAACCAATTTTTCAAATATTTCGTGCACTTATCCTAAAAACAAATGAGGAAAGTATGTCGAAGGACTGCTGTTCCTACTCAAATATTTTTCCGTCTATAAATTCTTCAGAAAAATATTTGTTGTTTTCTAAAATGGTGGTAAATGAGTTGCTTGTAAATCTATCAGATTCAGAGTTTTTGTGAAAATTGAAAACTCAATCAATGACTTCAGCGCTTTTAATCTTTTCAGAAAATAAGTCATTGATTGAGGGGGAGAATGTTTTCAAATTTATATCATCTAACGGACTTTCTTAATTATCCTACGTGCTTATCTGAAAAAATATAATTGCCTATGTTGAAGGACTAGGTTTCTAGGATATGATTGTTAGGTTTAGATGATTAGAGTTTGAGAAACACATTTTACCCATACCTTACATGATCTGATTGATATGTTGGATTGACTTTTATTAGTCGATTGATGTTTGGGTGTTGTCGACCACCATATATTTGTATGTGTGTTCACTAACATATGCAGGTATATTGGTATATAAGAATGTTCCCGATCCGGATCCCACTAATGACATGATTGGATGCCGCAAGGAAAGGGTAACGATATCTTGGGTTGACAAATGAAGAAACGGAGCTTAATTGGACTTCTATGGAGAGTTGGCATAAATGCAACGTAAGAGGTCTCACTACATCAGCAGATGGTTTTCTTCTAAGTGATTGAAGAAACGGAGCTTAATTGGACCTCAGTTGGCATTCAAAATGAAACATAAGAAGAAGTCTCACTGCATATGCAGACGGTTTTTCTTCAAAGCCCTACAGCAACAACAGAAGCTTCTCAACCACCTAACGAATCTTTGTGCAGGATACCATTTTTAAACAATTTTTGAGTAAATTGAATTAAATTGTTTTTAAAATGGAAAATATTGTTTTGAAAATATATTGGACTAATTTTTGAAAATCACCGGACTTCATGTTATCAAAACCTAAGTCACTCAATTATTGACTTCTGTCATGGATTGAGGGGGAGAGTGATTTAAAATAAAATATTTTCAAACGATGTTTCTTCACAAAAGTTCCGTATTGTACGCTAAAATGTGGTGATCTAAAGATTTAATGTTATGTCATGGTATGGTTTTCTTTAAAACTCAAAGATCTGTCAAAATGAAATTTTTTCTGTTCTTGTTTGATTGTGAAATTGTTTTATTTTACTTAAAGATCTCTTAAAAAATATCATACCTGACACTAACAATCTTTAATGTCTAAATCTGGTCCTTATCTATCATTTTTCAAAATTAAATCTTGCCACGTCTTTCCCCAAATTTTTCTAAATGACTTAAATCAGTTGGGATCACAAATCTCAAATGGTTTGATATTTCTGATCGGGGTAGAGATCGTGTTTTAAATCTCAAATCTGTTTTAAATGGAATTGGTTTTAGTCCTTTAAAGGCACTCCTGCCTCCATGTGCCAAACGATTTCATACACAATGCACATGTAGAGGAGGAGGATTTATCCAAAAACAAGATGAGTATTTAAACCTGGCCACATTTTCTCCCATGTTTTCTAAACCTAATTAAATCACTTGGGATCCAAAATCTCAAAGGGTTTGATATTTTTGATCGGGGGAGAATTTGTGATTTAATAATGAAATTTGATAAAAGGTGATTGTTTTGATTTAATTGTGCACGCTGCTCGCTCATATGTGCTAAACGCTTTCGAATCTTGAAGCACATATTGAGGGGGAGCAAATAAACTATCGAGGTACGTAAGCTTTTTAAAGTGATTTATAAAGTACCTTGATTGAGTTTTTAAATGGTTTCTTAATGGCTTGTGTGATCGTAAATGTGCTTCAAAAGAACTCTTGCCTCTATGTGATAAAATGATTTCAAATTTCATACGTACATATTGAGGGGGAGAATTTTACCATGAAAATCAAATGGCTTTTTCGTATGAAAATTGTGATCAAAGAAAATATTTCGAAGTCCTCTTGCCTCCTTGTGCTAAACAATTTCTAAATCATACGCACATGTTGAGGGGGAGGTTTTCTAAAATGATCAAAACTATTAGGGTACAAAATGCTTTGATCTCGTATCACAAGTACCTTGATTGTTTTTCCAAATGATTTTTCAATTGGTTTCGAGAAGGAAAGAACAATACCAAAAGACCGACCAATTTATTTTATGGTGTTATAAGGATGGTTAGGTTAGGTATTCGTTCCCACGATCCCGCCAGAGCCGGAGGGATCTACCCATGGACAATCCACTAGATAGTGTAGAGTCCTTAGGTATATTGAAAAAAGGAGAAAAATGAGAAATGGGAAGAGTGCAGACTGAGACAGAGCTAGTACTGGAATAACCCAACAAGGTTCTAGTAATGAAGTCTCGGTAAGCACTGAAGGGGTTGAAGAATGAAAAAGAAATGAATGAGAAAAGGGTGAAAAGAAATAGCCCTCCATCAATTCAACCTTAGGGCAGAAACCGGGTTCAATTCATATGCTACTGGTGGTTACTAAGGTAACACTGGTATTGAAGACAAGACATCATGGACCCAGTGATGCACTGCACTAGAACTTCCCAAGCTACTCAAGTTCCTCTTAAAAGGACTTGTTTCATTCTCACGGGGAACCGACATTATCTATCGACTTTCTCTTAGAGATTGTTGATATTGAAGAAGGAGACCCTCTCCCTAGTCTCCGGCACAGGAACCAAATGAGCACTATTGAGTCTAGAGCCAAGAGATCATCCACAATATCTCGTTAGGACACTAAATTCTTGAAGACTTGCTTTTTCACACAATGTGGGAAGTAAGTATATATTAAGAGTCCTACGCATTATCCTTGTGGTTTTGCTAGAACATCTGAGTGATATGAAAATATTCACAATGAAGATGGAAATCCTTCTAGAGCCAACATCAAACAAGCTCTTGGTGGGTGACATGTGAAATCTTGCGAAAGATCAAGCTTGTGACAACTGGATAGAAACAATGGGGAGATTCACTCGTGAATCAACCTTGGTCCAGGAATGGAATTGACGAATACTTTTGGAAAAACCGTTCGATGTGCAAACCTTCTTTTCTCTAGCACGTCGAATGTGTACTTATGTTTTCAAATTCAAAAAGTATCTCTGATTGAAAAATACTTTTAGAAAAACGGTTCGATGTGCGAATCTCTTCTTTTCGCTAGCACGTCGAATGTGTACTCATTCTCTAATACAAAAAGTATTTTGTTTGAAAATTGATCTTTCTCACAAAACCTTCGTCGTATTGCAAAACTCTTTCTTCAAGCAATACGCGATTGTTTTTCAAATCATTTTTCATCAATCAGTGAATCTCAATTCGCTGGTTCACTCACTCCGTGTTGTCTTCTTTGAGACGTTCCGGTTTGAGAACAGCTAGAACAGCTGCGAAACCCTGTCAAGGAGATTCTTAGGAATCCTACCTGATCACAGGCAGTACTTGTACTGATCAACGGGGAACCGTGGGCCGTGTACCTCAATTCAACGAAAGTAATCAAAGACACTTTCGTGCGCTTTATTGCTAACTTTCGTATGCAGGTACACCCCGACGATTGCAGCTGATCAGAATTGAAGAGTCAATCCAAAGCCGCATGCTCACAGCATCCACACTTAATTTGAAGAAATCATGACTGGTGCATATCTACATAACCTGGCTCTGATATTTCATACTATGCTTATGCTTCGCTGCTGAAAATATCATGAACCAGTAAGGCTTCCGCTACTCTGATGGAAAGATGTCATGATTCATAAGTGTGAGCATGTCGGTCCAAAAGTCACAACTTCACATGATGGCAACAGAATAAAGGGTGATCCAGAGATTTACTGTGGCTGATGATCTCAAAGAAAGCTCGAAGATCATCAAAGATGTGGATCAGTAAAAGGCCTCCACTGAAAGTACAAAATAAGCGGACTTTGAAGAATCGCTACAAAAGCACAAAGATTGCGGAAATGAAGAATTAAAGTCTACGAGCTCAAGAACAAAGTCAAGAATAGAATGCTAGGATTCGAAATGTAAAGCATGGGGTGACCTCCCTTAGGGGGAGATTGTTAGGAATTAGAAAATTCCTTAGTGAAGTGTCGGTCACCCCAAATATTATCTAGCATAAGTTAGCTCGTAGACTTGTCGTTATTTACATTATTTAGTAGCTTATTAGTTAGTTTGTAGCGTAGTTTAGTTTAGAGCAACACCGTGGAGGAAGGACGGGTCTTTACCCACTGTATCCCTGATCCACAGTCCGATAGGAGGACGGTTTCATTGTAACTATTAATACCCCTTCCATCCATGGAAGGGGTGGTGCTTCAATTCAATCTAACCTTTCATTTGTGTAAACCTCTAGCAAGAACACCCTCTCTCTCTACTTTCTCTCTCTAAAATGGAAAACATGTATTTTGACCTCCCAAGACCACCCGAATCATCTAACACAATAATATTTGGATCCTAACAGATAGGACTTTTAATTGGTCAAAATATATTTTTCAAAGTATGCAAGGCAATGTAAAGAGTTCAACAAATATTTTAATGTATCCAAGGTTTGTGCAAGCAGTGCTAAATGAGTTTCAACTGCAACCCCACACTCGAGTTTACCAAATCCGTTGCCTTAAGCCTAAAGTTTTTCAAAATATGAATAAAGATGGCAATATGGATTTTACACCTCTCTTTCCTCAAATGCTTGCAAAGATTTCACAAGTACAAAATACACCCATAATCATTGTTCCACACATTGATTATACTCCACCAGTTTCTCACACCTATGAGAGGAGGCAAAAATATCCAACTCCTCCCATTACAACACAACATGTACCTGATCCTTTTGGTTTAGGCACAAGCAGTGGTGGTTCCAGGCTTCAATCTAGTCCAACTAGGGAGGAACCTGAACCAATGCCCTATGATTCACCTCTCCCAACAGGTTACACAGTTGGAAGTGTTGAGGGCAGTGGGCAACCAATGGAATTGATGGAAATTTGTACAACATTAGCAAAGCAGGTTAAATCTCTAAAACAAGACTTGGCACAACTTAAGGAGCAACATGCCAAGGATATTACAGCTTTGAAGGAGGAGATTCAGACCTTGAAGGAAGAGTTGCAGGGGTTAAAGCAAAGAAGAAATGCAAAGATTGTGCTATCATCTCCATCCTCACCTCCTGATGGTGATTCAGAAGATTTCAGTGCAGATTTGGGTAATTCTCCCAAACATGGGAGGAAAACAGGTGCTGAAGCTAAGGGGAGGAAGCTAGATTTTAGAGATGAAGGTGTTACAAGTAAAGGCACATAGGAGGTTATTGAGCAAGAAGAACATCAACTAGAGCAAGAAATTTTCAGTACTGCAACCACTGATGATTTCATTCCCACTGTAGAAGAAATTACCACTGATGATCAAGAGAGTACCACTGCAGAGGAAGGAAGATTTCTAAGAAAGAACAAGCTCAAATTGCTTTTGATGCTAAAGTTGCTCAAAAGATCAGAGAAGAAGAAGAAGCAAAGAAGAAAATGTTAGATGAACAAGAAGTTACAGACTTCATGGAGGCTAAAAGACTGGACAGAATGGAGGATACTGATACACTAGATGTTAATCTAATTTCCACTATTCCACCTACAATATTTAGAAAGAAGACTCCAGATTTAAGCTATGTATCTACTGTAGAAGAAATTGATTTCTTGATTGCACATGATCCGGTAATCAAGAAGAAGGCAATTGACCTTGTAGCTGATAAATCTTTAACTTAATAACAAAGAACAACTCAGTTAAAGGACTTTATTCAGATAAAGAATAATCAAGCACTTCAAGAGGTAATTGCTTCAGTCAGAAAAGGTCAAAAGAAACCAAGGCAACCAACTAAAGCACAAGTTATTGCATACATGAAGACTTATTGTTGCAATGTTGGTGGCTGGAAAAGACATCAATTCAAAGGAATGCCTGATGATAAAGTTGAAAGTATCTACTACAGAGTTCAAAGACAAGATAAATATTTCATTCCAATGGACTCTGAAGAAGAAGCAAGAAGGTATCCTAATTTAAAGAGAAAGGCCAAAGACAGTGATTCTGAGACTGCTAAGAAGACAAAGTTTGCTAAAGAACAAGAAGTTCCAACTGAGAAATTTACTGAAGAACAGCTGACTGATATGATTGTGATTGAAGAAGAAGATTTTTATCCAGAACCACTGCAAGTAAGACATCCTATCATTGATTGGGAAGTATACACTGCTAGCAATTTTGCTCCAACATGGAAGATCACAAGGCTATGTGGTGAAACTCAATCATTTATTCAATTTGAAGATCTCATCAAAGCTTTTGACAGAGATGATCTTGACAAATTATGGAAATTAGTTCAAGAAAGGTTTGATGCTAAAGATATCAAAGATATGAAGGAGATGCAGTTATGGGTTAATCTTAGAAGGCTCCATGAACCAGATGTTAATGATAATTTCTGGAAATTCTCATGTTTATGTCCTGGTACTAAATGGTTTTACTATGATTCATGTGAAGTTCATCATGTTTCTACAGCAAATGGAGTAGATGCATTCATGCTTGCTGAGAAAGAATATCCACTCAGAGCTGGAACTCTCACAGTTATGTTATGTACAACAATAAGAGTTCATGAAGACAATGAGAAGGTCAGAGCATTGTTACTTAGGCTTCAAGATCAATGTTCAAGAGCTATTCAGAATTTAAGGAAGAAGTGAAGTGTTTGGTAGAATTCCCCAAATCCTTGAAGATAATAAAGATTGAAGAAACTTATTGATTTGCAGAGAAATCATAAGTTTAGGGGAGGATTTTTGGGAATAATCTGTTACCACTGATAGCTGTGGAAGACACTGCTAAGTATTGCACTAGCAGTGGAAACGTATTACCACTGCTGGCACATTATTACCACTGCTATTAGATAATTGTTAGGAAAACGTGTTTAGATAAGTATAGAAAAGATCTTGTGTATATTCTATATTGTTATCTTTATACTTATCTTGTAAAGGACTCCTTGTACTATAAAAGGAGGTCCTAGGTCATTGTCTTAGGTACTTACGAACATACGTATCATTCACATAAGCTTCAACGTGTAACCCTAGTGATAAGCAAGATCACTCGTATTATTCATTAATAATATTGGAGCTTAGTTTTGTGTTTAATCTGTGTTCACTTACAATACATCATATAATCTGTCTTCTAAGTATTACTAAGTAAATTCCGCGTGCTTATTAATATAATACAAAATATCACTGACACAAGGTGTGTGTCCAGATCCATCAAAACGTAAAAAGAAAATGTTACGAAAAGATGTTGATCGACTCTTGGAAGATGTTATCTGTGCTGATACCATTAATGTTGTGTTATTACATTCTGTTGCATATGCATTGGATTATATCGCTGCTGATTCTGTTGAAAATGTTGAGAATACCGATAATGTGTCACAAATCAAGTCTTTAACAGTTGAAAATGAGCGTTTGTTAAACGAGCTTTCAAATGCAAAACGTCGTCTTCAATGGTGTCAAAAAGATTGTCAAAATCGAGAACTCGCTTTGCAAAACAAAATCAACCAGTTGCATACCAAAACTCTTAATCCAAAACTTGAGCAACTGGATGATGAAAACGTGTCTTTAAAGTGTCAAATTTCAAAATATGAACAAGGAATTTCAAAAGTTAAAATGGAATATGGTGTCATATTTGATTTACTCAAAAGAACTCTTGCTCAAGCGTCAAAAGATGTTGATGATCATCTTGCATATACCAAAAGTTAAAATGGAAACACTCGTTCTGAAAATCTAGATTTGTTACACACTATCCATGATCTAAAAGCAGAGTTGGTAAAACTTAAGCAAGATAGGAATAGTAACATAAAAGTTATTGCACCAGGAATTCTTAGATTGCCTAATGACACACCACAAGAAACTAATGTGCTTCCCTCTACTGAAACAAGAATAGTTGCCTCTTTTCCCAAAGCTAGCACTTCACAGCTTAAGAGCACATCAAAGAAGAATAGGAAGTTGCGACGTAAGAAAAGAACAATAAAGACCTCTGAAGTAGAAGAACACCTTAGGACTTTGATTAAAACTCATGTTACTCCCACTTTAGATATTGCGTCTGACAAATGTAATGAAAAAAGTGATGTAACGAATGCTGAAGCTTTAAGTACTTTAAATGTTATGTTTGAAGCTTCTTGTGTTGGTTGTCATAAAAGTATGTTTTCTGGTTGTCATAATAAATGTGTTGCTAATGCTATCTTATCTCGTAAGCGGAAAAAAAACAGAATACCTCTAGGCCCACTAATGCTTCCAAGTATGTGTTAGGTAAACCACCTTTTAGTGTTCTGGCTACGCTCATTGATGTACCCATAGTACCCCCAACACATCCTAGGAAGAACTTATCACCTAGTGCATTTACTAAGACCAAAGCTAAGACTAGTTGGAGATGGCAGAAATGGTTACATAATACACTTGGCTTTAAATGGATACCTAAAATCATAAACATGTGTGTTTAAACTATAACTGAATCGGAACCCTCTACCTCTTCGGGTTCCACATCTACTTCTATTCCATCTGTGTCATCTGTGTGTAATGCAGGTGATACAGATCATCCTATGGATTCTTGATAGCGGATGTTCCCGACAAACGACAGGCAATCTCAAATTGTTATCCAACTTTGTTTCAAAGTTCATTGGCACTGTCAAGTTCGGGAATGATCACTTCGCAGCTATCATGGGCTATGGAGATTACATCAATGGTTACATCGAAATTAGTAGGGTTTATTATGTGGAAGGTCTCGGTCACAATCTCTTCTCAGTTGGTCAATTTTGTGATGTAGATTTGGAAGTTGCTTTTCGGGAGAAAACTTGTTTCATTCGTGATCTACAAGGAAAAAATCTTATGTCTGGTACCCGCACATCAAGTCTATATACAATCTCAATGCAAGACATGATTGCTTCATCTCCCATCTGTCTACTTTCAAAGGCAACATCTACTAAATCTTGGCTATGGCACCGTCGACTTTCACACTTAAACTTTCAAACCATAACCAATCTTGCATGTTACAAACCATAACCAAGAAATGATGAGATGCTATGATGATGTAGTTATAGTCTAGGGTCAATGATGCAACCTAGTTCTCTATAACCGAAGCTCTGATGCCAATCTGTCACACCCCCAAATTACCTGTTTTGCAGCGGAATGGAATTCCTGGGGGTTGACTGTCATAGCATCACAATCACAGTTATATTGAACGACCTAAAGTGTCGTTTGGAAAATACATCGCTTGATTTAATAAAAACATTCAGAGTTACAAAGATAGGTCCCAAATGAAAGTTACTATGTGCGGAAAATAAGCTTGGTACAAGTCAAACGATGTTTTTAAAATGTAGAAATCCCATGTGAGACGCGTCGTCACCGAGACTCTAAGATATGTCCACATGCATGCCATGAAGTGAATGCCTTAGTTACCTGAAAATACATTGCTAAAAGTGTCAACACAAAGGTTGAGTGAGTTCATAGAGTTGTTGAAAATGTTTAATACGACTACCACAAGTATAAATTATGTATGACAATGTCGTCACAAAAATGATACAATTCCTATAAGTCCATGACACCGAAACTAGACTGATCATGATGTTCGCCCCAACAGAGTGTTTGCCAAACAACTCAAATAATGTTATTAAATGAAATGCATCCGTTTAACCAGTTGGAATCCACCAACCCGGATGGAGGAGTCACCCTCGATAGATCTATCCACTCACCCTCGCTTCTTTCGGAATTAACGGTTCATGTTATATAATGGGGACATTCAATTGGCATGAGGTAACTTAAGCAATGTAATGAATTTGATATACTTGGCATCGTAATAAAAATGATGTGCAATGTATTCTCCCCCGTAGGTTTGAAATAAGTAAAAACTTGAATAAATCGGGGCTATGAAAACTCACCTTAGTCCGAAGAAATACAAGAATCACAACTAACACGACTGGCATTGGGAAATGTAATACACTAGTATCACAATGGTGTTAAGGAGTATGACAGAACAGTATAAAGAAGTATAGCACAACGATACGGATGTCGGCATGACCTAAAAGATAATGCTTATCTTAAAAGTATGACACATGAAAATAAACTAATGCGATTAATTTTTCCAATGGAAGATTACATCAACGTAGCACGTTGATGGAAGATTTAGATTTCTAGTTTTAGTTTGGTGGTTGGTTAAATAAAAATAAATCAGAAAATTAATACTAAGTATGTAATATGTACGCCTTTATGAGAAATAAGCGATTAAAAGAACGAGAAATTAAAAGAAATCCCGATATATAATATATCGCTTGTATTATATATATAAAAATCAAGAAAACGAATAAATAATAAGAGAAGAACAGGCTAGAATTCGACACGAATCCGGAAACTTCAAAATAAAGAAAAAGGAAGTTTCTAATAAAAAAAAAATACATACAATTAAAGCGTTCTAAATGAGTTAATAAATATTCTTTCGACTTTTTGCCGGGGTTTAAGAAAAGTGAATTTTTGCTGAAAAATTACCGAGTATGGAAATTTTAGAAAATTCCGTCATGACCCGTTCGTTTATAGAACGTTTTCCATATTTTACAAAATCACCATTAAGCTATTTAAAATGATCCGACAAAACTACAATAATCCGATATATGCAAAAATGTCAAATTAAAACAATAACGGACCCGAGACGCCCCTTTTGGATCATCACCTCCAAAAGTGCACTCTAATCAATAATGGCTAATCCATAAGCCGAAGATAACGAATAATACAATTTAAGCAATAAGCCTTTTAATAATAAACAATAATAATGAATTCTAGAAAAATAAACCGTTTATCTAGTTAGAAACCATTTGCCACAAGAGCGCGGTTTGTCATTACCAGGATTTATTATTTCCATAATTTACGAAATAAATAAATGAACACATTAGCCAAATTACGAGTTCAAAGTCGTTAGCCTAACGGCTTGGCTCATCATAACCGAAAGTTACATTTTATTCCAACTAATATTACAAGTTACAAATGGAAGAGTAAGGACTTTTTGTGCAAGACAAAATAGATAGAAAGTTCTTGTTGTATATATATATATATATATATTTTTTAATATGTGCATATAAGTTATCAAGTAGCTGCCAATTGTAAAACATCATTATGAAAGAAACTCATTTCAAAATAACTTAACAACTTGTTCTACATATTAATATTATGTTTTGACGTTAAAATGTCTTTGGTCCTTTAATAAGTCATTCTTGTTAATTCAGTGATCTTATTAGCCTAGGTTGTTATCTATCCGTATTATTGCTCAAAATTTTATTATTTGGAACAACTATATGGACCAATTAAGCATTTCAAACTACTTGACAAGTTTGAAGTATAAACGGAACAAAATAACCGAAATCAACTTAGCTTGCGAGTTAATATTTAAAACTGATAATATTAAATAAAAAATATAATTAATTATGCATGTTAAGAATAGACCAACACCTCGTTGTACCGAATTAACTTAACCCGAAAACCAAACGGCTAAAAAATATTATCAGACCCGAACTACCCTTTCGGGTTTCTCTAGTTGAACCGAGGGACCAAACGCAAACCTAACACCCACGTAAGGTCAGTGTGGGCTGTGGACAACCACGACCAAGCAGACCGAAAATTGGGTTGCGTTGGTGGGCTAACGAAAGCAAGCCAAACACCCGGTTGGATGTGGCTGAGCAACAAAAACAAACACCACATTTTGTGGTCTTTTTTACCGAGAATAAACAAGCCCGAACACCAATAAGCCGAGATCATCCCAAAACAAATAAGCTATAAGCTCAAAAATTAGCTCTTTAGTAAAAAGAAATTTTATTATTATTTTTTTAACCATTTAAACCACCATGAATTAACTTTTAAATTTTTCTAAAACATCACATAACCAAACCGAACCATATGATGTATGAAAGCTCTTGTATTTTCTTTTAAACTTCCAAAAATCATAGAATGCATTTTATAACAAAAGAAAGAGAAGTAGAAGATTAGAAATTATAGTTAGGTTGTTTACTTACAAGATGTGATGAAAAACTCTTTCAAAATCAATTCTATGCACAAACCAATTGTTGTAACTAAACCCGGATAACACTTGGACCTTTAAATCCTGAATCTTGAAACAAAATGAAGAAAATTGATGGTGTTTGGTGCTTAGAAGCTCACGGCAGCAAAGTGGGAGGGAGAAGAGTATTAATGTTTTCTAGTTTTGTATCAAAGTGATAAGAAAAGGTACATGTGTATCCTTAACGTGGCATAGAAAGTGAGTAGATATAGGATAAGAATGAGAAATTGATATTATCTTGAGTCATGGGGTGTAGTTTGATCCCGGTAATTACTAATGTTAAGCCTTTAAGTCACGAAACTTAAAATCGAGCAACGTAAAAATGTAATGCTTACAAAAATGTCAAAACTTATCAATATACTCCATATAAGTATATTAAAGGTGTGAAAAGTTGAATGGAATGCATTTATGTTGTTAAAAATTAATAACGTAGGTTTGAGTACGCGTTAGCTAGAAATAGATTTTAACGGATCAAAATAAAATATATTGAAGTCATAAAAATTTTAAAAATACATTCCTTACAAAAACTGAGTGAAATAATAATTATCGTGTAGTATTTACGAAAACCGTCGTAATTAAATAAATATAACAATTTATATTCCAAATAAATTTAAAACACCGGGTACACTAATAATATAATTTTTATAATCTTAATATGAGTATAAAAATATATTAGGATTATTTTGGAAGTGTCGGATCAATGTTTCAAAATAAATGTTTACGCGATAGCGTTTATTTAATACGAAATTATACGTTTAATGAAAAATGCAAATTCATGTATGAACTAATATGATGATCATGTTGCTAATGATATGTAGACTAAATCTAGTCTATATGAAATATTCATGAATTCGCAGCTAAACCACTAAGGTTACGCGAATTTGATACTCGTAAACCTAGTTTACGATAAATGATGAAATAGTGAAACTCTTAAAGTTTGCAAAATGACCTGAAATTACGAGTTGTCACATTCGCCTAACCAAAAAGGAATTCAGTCCCTGAATTCAGTCCATGATAGGTTCTACGATGTTACTTGTGAAAAGATGAGAATATTTGAGTCGCATTGGGTCGTCCAATGTTTTTCTGAATTGTACCACGCCTTTCCAAGACGGGACTTTGAACATAATCTGTTGCCAACTTGATATTCTAATGGTTTGCGACTTATGGAACATACTTCCAATATTTTGCGTCGTACATCGACGTAGCTTATCTAGCTATTTGTTGTTGTTTGTAACTGATTCTTGATTTGTACGATTTCTTTGTTGTTTCATAAATGAGTCATTGACTAGTGAGTTGGACTTTCCTTATTTTTGACCCGTGAATAAGTGATTGACACCTCGACCATAGAGTGCCTCAATGGTGCCGCTTTATACTGGTGTGATAACTATCATTGTACGAGAATTCGATCAATGGCAAATGATTTGCCCAACCATTTCCAAAATCAATCACACATGCCATCAACATATCTTGTAATGTTTGAATTGTCCTTTCACTTTGACCATCGGTTTGTGGATGATAAGCTGTGCTCATCTCTAATTTGGTCCCAAATGAATCTTGTAATGATTTCCAAAAGTTTGAAGTGAATCGACTATCTCTGTCGGAAATGATGGAAATTGGTGCTCCATGCCGCGAGACTATTTCCTTGACATAAAGTCTAGTGAGTTGTTCCATGGAATAAGTCTCTCTAATTGGTATGAAATGGGCTGATTTGGTAAGACGATCAACGATTACCCATATAGCATCGTAACCTCCCGATGTCTTAGGAAGTTTCGTAACAAAGTCCATTGTAATGCGTTCCCATTTCCATTGTGGAATTTCAGGTTGTTGGAGTAATCCTGAAGGTTTCTGATACTCGACTTTTACCTTAGAGCAAGTAAGGCATCTGCTAACGTATGTGGCAATTTCCGCTTTCATGTTCGGCCACCAATAAAGTTTCTTGAGATCCTGGTACATCTTATCAGAACCTGGGTGAATAGAATACTTTGACTTACGCGACTCATGCATAATCAATTCTCGTATCCCGCCATAAAATGGTACCCACATTCTATCCTTGAAGCATAATACTCCATCTGCTCTCTTTACAAAGCCATTTGCATTTTCGGGCATACCATAAGGCTTTTCACTTGGTCGGTTTTCCTCTTTAAGTGCCTCGATCTGTGCCTCAAGTATCTCTGATGGTAAAGGTGAACTGATCGTCATTCCTAATGATCTGACTCTTAAAGGTTTAGGTCTTTCTTTCCGGCTAAGAGCATCAGCCACAACATTAGCTTTTCCCGGATGATACTTGATTTCACAATCATAATCGCTGAGTAATTCCAACCAACGACGTTGCCTCATGTTAAGTTCCTTCTGATCAAGAACATATTGTAAACTCTTGTGGTCCGTAAACACTATGCACTTTGTACCATAAAGGTAGTGTCTCCAAATCTTGAGTGCAAAGACTACGGCCCCCAACTCAAGATCATGAGTGGTGTAATTCTTCTGATGAACCTTAAGTTGTCGAGAAGCATACGCTATCACCTTCTCGTTTTGCATTAAAACAGCTCCAAGCCCTTTATGTGAAGCATCGCAGTATACAACGAAGTTCTCAATTCCTTCGAGTAGTGCCAAAATTGGAGCACTGCAAAGTTTTTGCTTCAACAACTGAAAAGCATCTTCTTGTTTCTTTCCCCATTCGTACTTCTTGTTTTTCTGTGTCAACTTGGTCAAAGCTTTTGCTATCTTTGAAAAACCTTCGATGAATCTTCGGTAATACCCGGCGAGTCCTAGAAATTGTCGGATTTCTGTAGGATTTGTTGGGGTAGCCCAATATTTTATGGCTTCAATCTTTGCAGGGTCTACTTGTAATCCTTGACTATCAATGACATGACCAAGAAATTGTACTTTACGGTTCCAAAAACCACACATGTCTTGAGTATATCTTGAAATGTTGGAATTGTTCTCTCGCTCTGTCCATTGAGCTGAGGATAATAGGTGGTACTCATGTCCTAATAGATTCCATGGGAAGAGTGAAATGATTATGAGAAGTCTAAGGTGAATCAAATAGCTTATGATAGGTACAAATGGAATTGATACCATGTGACTCATGCCAAATTTCAAAATGTTACGTCTGTCGAAAAGGACCTTATTCACAAGAATAGATTATGGGTAACAGTTGTGATTCCTCGCGCTTTTAGTTCTAGCGAATGTCATGACTTGAGTCTTCCTTGCCTAAGGTGCTTAGTCTCCATGACTAAGGTGTTTATTGTTTGATTATCGAAGTGTTTCCATGCTATATGTTGTCAAGTCACAAAACCTCAAATATTTAAGTGATGTGGTGTAGTGGTTGATTTTCAAGATTTGTTTCAATATTGAGTGCTTCTAAAATAATTCATCACTTAGATTTTTATCATGCTAGCATAGACATAGATATCAGCTTATACTATGTCAAAGAATGGTTTTTCTAATTTCACTTGTAGATGGGGAGTCATTGATTGTCCGATATGTTTAGACTTGTTGCATCTTTCGATATGAAAGTGAGGTTATCTGTAATTTCTAGAGAACACAATATCTTAGAGAAAGTTTATATCGATAACCTTAATTTAACTAAATTTTCCTTTAAGGGAAACTCATTGTAGGGGAGTTCACATATTGTTGAGGCCATGTTTAATGAAATGTTCTGTAGTCTCAGCTAGAAGACTTGGTTGATCCCTATAGTGTTGCTTAGTGTGTATTCGCTTCGTACTAAATCTTGTAACTCAGTCCTACTGATGCTTTTGAAATGATATAATTGGGCTTCTAGTCCAAAATAGTGGTTCGGAATGTTTCGTGATGTCTTAAGATTTTTGTTGAGTTTTGAATCATCCTACTACCTAGTTTTAGTCCTTGTTGGTAGTTCTGAAATATTTTCATTGTTTTCTTGTATTGAGGAATCCTCCTCGTAGATGGTATAGGAAGTCTTTCCTAAGAAAAAGTAACTCGTCAAATTCTAACTTATCGGTTGAATGAGGGATGAATGGCGTAAGTATTTATAGGGTGTTATTAAAAAGATATGTTTATGAACAATTTATATGATTACAAAGCTTTGCTTTTGAATGAAGATTGTCTTAGGAAATTTGAAATGATACTTGTTTCTTTCATGACATAATTCTTCCTGAATTATACATAGGTGATCAGGCTATGTATAATCGAGGACAAATGATGTGATGCTTGGTTTTGTTGAAATGGTATTATGTTTCTCCGAAGTTTTAGATGGTATTCCACGTTTTGTTTTGTAAGACAATGGCTCAAACAATTTTTCAGAGTAACATGAAAATCGTTTCGCATGATGATATTAAATCGTTGATAAAATGACTGAAACCAATTGATAAGTTGGTAATAAAACAACTTGCTTTAAAACTTTATGAAACAACGTTTCTAAGATGGTGATAAAATAGTTAGAAATAAAATCAAGTGAAATATTTTCATGTAATAGTAGCAGAATAACTTGGAATAAAATTTGTGGAATGGTTTGTAGGATACATGGAAGAACCTCATAGAGTGGTAATAGTCTCTTAATTTGTCAAGAAATAAAGTTGACCTAACCCCTAGTAAGATAGTGAGGTATCATCGCGAAATGATTGAAGAATTAGGCAATCGAAATAGGGAATGAAGTAAACAAAGGTTGTGATTATCGTGGAGATAATAAATGATACAGATTACATTAGCTAGAAAGGTACTTATTATCTGCTCCTGTTGGTAGTCTAATCACGTCTCAAGTGTAGGAGTAGTAGGCGGTCTAGCAGCAATAGCCCTAGAACTCTCACAGTCCTCAAACCTATGAGATGGTATAGTGTCTATAGTCTTAGTAATAGATGGTAATGGTGTGTTAAATCATGCACACTTCCCAAGCTGCAAGTCAGATGTATGAGTATCGTGTATGAGATGTGATGGTACGGATGGTGCTCAAAATGATAATGATGAAAATGATAACAATTATGATAATGGAAATCCTTGTGGTGAGTTAAGAAAATAGGTTCATTAGGACTAAGCCTATAAGTTCTATCAAATGGTATAATCTGTTCCAACAGAATGATAAAAATTGTCCTGATCCTACAGTGAATCAATGATGATCGTGATGGTGTAGGTGCAACTTCTCCCTTCTCAAAGGGTTCAGTGTCCACATCGGATAATATGTGTGGTAAGGCTGGTGTAAAGTCAACTGATGTTAAAATTGTGTTAGGGAATGACATGGCATTCTCCACGTTGGTGTCTGATGTGAGTATAATGGGATGGGTATTTGAAGGCAACTATGTGACAATCGATTTTGAAATGAAAGTAAATAACTTGAAAATGTACGTATGAATCCGCATGTAAAGTGAATATGCACTTATGATGAAATGATGAGATGCTATGATGATGTAGTTATAGTCTAGGGTCAATGATGCAACCTAGTTCTCTATAACCGAAGCTCTGATGCCAATCTGTCACACCCCCAAATTACCTGTTTTGCAGCGGAATGGAATTCCTGGGGGTTGACTGTCATAGCATCACAATCACAGTTATATTGAACGACCTAAAGTGTCGTTTGGAAAATACATCGCTTGATTTAATAAAAACATTCAGAGTTACAAAGATAGGTCCCAAATGAAAGTTACTATGTGCGGAAAATAAGCTTGGTACAAGTCAAACGATGTTTTTAAAATGTAGAAATCCCATGTGAGACGCGTCGTCACCGCGACTCTAAGATATGTCCACATGCATGCCATGAAGTGAATGCCTTAGTTACCTGAAAATACATTGCTAAAAGTGTCAACACAAAGGTTGAGTGAGTTCATAGAGTTGTTGAAAATGTTTAATACGACTACCACCAGTATAAATTATGTATGACAATGTCGTCACAAAAATGATACAATTGCTATAAGTCCATGACACCGAAACTAGACTGATCATGATGTTCGCCCCAACAGAGTGTTTGCCAAACAACTCAAATAATGTTATTAAATGAAATGCATCCGTTTAACCAGTTGGAATCCACCAACCTGGATGGAGGAGTCACCCTCGATAGATCTATCCACTCACCCTCGCTTCTTTCGGAATTAACGGTTCATGTTATATAATGGGGACATTCAATTGGCATGAGGTAACTTAAGCAATGTAATGAATTTGATATACTTGGCATCGTAATAAAAATGATGTGCAATGTATTCTCCCCCGTAGGTTTGAAATAAGTAAAAACTTGAATAAATCGGGGCTATGAAAACTCACCTTAGTCCGAAGAAATACAAGAATCACAACTAACACGAATGGCATTGGGAAATGTAATACACTAGTATCACAATGGTGTCAAGGAGTATGACAGAACAGTATAAAGAAGTATAGCACAACGATACGGAAGTCGGCATGACCTAAAAGATAATGCTTATCTTAAAAGTATGACACATGAAAATAAACTAATGCGATTAATTTTTCCAATGGAAGATTACATCAACGTAGCACGTTGATGGAAGATTTAGATTTCTAGTTTTAGTTTGGTGGTTGGTTAAATAAAAATAAATCAGAAAATTAATACTAAGTATGTAATATGTACGCCTTTATGAGAAATAAGCGATTAAAAGAACGAGAAATTAAAAGAAATCCCGATATATAATATATCGCTTGTATTATATATATAAAAATCAAGAAAACGAATAAATAATAAGAGAAGAACAGGCTAGAATTCGACACGAATCCGGAAACTTCAAAATAAAGAAAAAGGAAGTTTCTAATAAAAAAAAATACATACAATTAAAGCGTTCTAAATGAGTTAATAAATATTCTTTCGACTTTTTGCCGGGGTTTAAGAAAAGCGAATTTTTGCTGAAAAATTACCGAGTATGGAAATTTTTGAAAATTCCGTCATGACCCGTTCGTTTATAGAACATTTTCCATATTTTACAAAATCACCATTAAGCTATTTAAAATGATCCGACAAAACTACAATAATCCGATATATGCAAAAATGTCAAATTAAAACAATAACGGACCCGAGACGCCCCTTTTGGATCATCACCTCCAAAAGTGCACTATAATCAATAATGGCTAATCCATAAGCTGAAGATAACGAATAATACAATTTAAGCAATAAGCCTTTTAATAATAAACAATAATAATGAATTCCAGAAAAATAAACCGTTTATCTAGTTAGAAACCATTTGCCACAAGAGCGCGGTTTGTCATTACCAGGATTTATTATTTCCATAATTTACGAAATAAATAAATGAACACATTAGCCAAATTACGAGTTCAAAGTCGTTAGCCTAACGGCTTGGCTCATCATAACCGAAAGTTACATTTTATTCCAACTAATATTACAAGTTACAAATGGAAGAGTAAGGACTTTTTGTGCAAGACAAAATAGATAGAAAGTTCTTGTTGTATATATATATATATTTTTTTTTAATATGTGCATATAAGTTATCAAGTAGCTGCCAATTGTAAAACATCATTATGAAAGAAACTCATTTCAAAATAACTTAACAACTTGTTCTACATATTAGTATTATGTTTTGACGTTAAAATGTCTTTGGTCCTTTAATAAGTCATTCTTGTTAATTCAGTGATCTTATTAGCCTAGGTTGTTATCTATCCGTATTATTGCTCAAAATTTTATTATTTGGAACAACTATATGGACCAATTAAGCATTTCAAACTACTTGACAAGTTTGAAGTATAAACGGAACAAAATAACCGAAATCAACTTAGCTTGCGAGTTAATATTTAAAACTGATAAAATTAAATAAAAAAATATAATTAATTATGCATGTTAAGAATAGACCAACACCTCGTTGTACCGAATTAACTTAACCCGAAAACCAAACGGCTAAAAAATATTATCAGACCCGAACTACCCTTTCGGGTTTCTCTAGTTGAACCGAGGGACCAAACGCAAACCTAACACCCACGTAAGGTCAGTGTGGGCTGTGGACAACCACGACCAAGCAGACCGAAAATTGGGTTGCGTTGGTGGGCTAACGAAAGCAAGCCAAACACCCGGTTGGATGTGGCTGAGCAACAAAAACAAACACCACATTTTGTGGTCTTTTTAGCCGAGAATAAACAAGCCCGAACACCAATAAGCCGAGATCATCCCAAAACAAATAAGCTATAAGCTTAAAAATTAGCTCTTTAGTAAAAAGAAATTTTATTATTATTTTTTTTTAACCATTTAAACCACCATGAATTAACTTTTAAATTTTTCTAAAACATCACATAACCAAACCGAACCATATGATGTATGAAAGCTCTTGTATTTTCTTTTAAACTTCCAAAAATCATAGAATGCATTTTATAACAAAAGAAAGAGAAGTAGAAGATTAGAAATTATAGTTAGGTTGTTTACTTACAAGATGTGATGAAAAACTCTTTCAAAATCAATTCTATGCACAAACCAATTGTTGTAACTAAACCCGGATAACACTTGGACCTTTAAATCCTGAATCTTGAAACAAAATGAAGAAAATTGATGGTGTTTGGTGCTTAGAAGCTCACGGCAGCAAAGTGGGAGGGAGAAGAGTATTAATGTTTTCTAGTTTTGTATCAAAGTGATAAGAAAAGGTACCTGTGTATCCTTAACGTGGCATAGAAAGTGAGTAGATATAGGATAAGAATGAGAAATTGATATTATCTTGAGTCATGGGGTGTAGTTTGATCCCGGTAATTACTAATGTTAAGCCTTTAAGTCACGAAACTTAAAATCGAGCAACGTAAAAATGTAATGCTTACAAAAATGTCAAAACTTATCAATATACTCCATCTAAGTATATTAAAGGTGTGAAAAGTTGAATGGAATGCATTTATGTTGTTAAAAATTAATAACGTAGGTTTGAGTACGCGTTAGCTAGAAATAGATTTTAACGGATCAAAATAAAATATATTGAAGTCATAAAAATTTTAAAAATACATTCCTTACAAAAACTGAGTGAAATAATAATTATCGTGTAGTATTTACGAAAACCGTCGTAATTAAATAAATATAACAATTTATATTCCAAATAAATTTAAAACACCGGGTACACTAATAATATAATTTTTATAATCTTAATATGAGTATAAAAATATATTAGGATTATTTTGGAAGTGTCGGATCAATGTTTCAAAATAAATGTTTACGCGATAGCGTTTATTTAATACGAAATTATACGTTTAATGAAAAATGCAAATTCATGTATGAACTAATATGATGATCATGTTGCTAATGATATGTAGACTAAATCTAGTCTATATGAAATGTTCATGAATTCGCAGCTAAACCACTAAGGTTACGCGAATTTGATACTCGTAAACCTAGTTTACGATAAATGATGAAATAGTGAAACTCTTAAAGTTTGCAAAATGACCTGAAATTACGAGTTGTCACAGATGCGCGTGCAGACGATTAATGGCAAACACTACATTTTGGTAATTGTAGATGACTACTCAAGATGGACTTGGGTTTATTTTCTTCGAACTAAAGATCAAGCTCCACAAATGATCATCACCTTTCTCACAAAAATTCAAGTTCAGCTCCGGAACACAGTCAGACAAATCAGAACAGACAAAGGAACTGAATTTGTGAATCAAACTCTTCGTGCATATTATGAGAAAGTAGGACTTGAGCATCAAACATCCATTGCACGGACTCCAGAACAAAACGGAGTGGTTGAAAGACGAAACCGTACGTTAGTGGAAGCTACAAGAATGATGTTGATAAATGCAAAACTTCTAGATTACTTGTAGGCTGAAGCCGTGTCAACTGCATGCTACACTCAGAACCGTTCAATGATTACTAAACACCACAACAAAACACCTTATGAGCTTATCCACAACCGTAAACCGAATCGCAAACACTTTCATGTATTTGGATCCCTGTGTTACCCAAATAATGATCGTGATGACTTTGGTAAGCTCAAAGCCAAAGCTGACATTGGAGTCTTTGTTGGATACTGTGAAAACTCTAAGGGTTACCAGATCTGGAATCGTCGTACAAGGGAGATTATGGAAATGATTCATGCAAATTTTGATGAGCTTACTTAAATGGCTTATGAGCAAAACAGCTTGAAACCCGGACATAACCGTCTAAACTTCCCCCAAACCCCATCATCAGCTGAACTAAGCCTACAGCTTACTCGTCAACAAATGGAACAACTATTTGCTCCTCTTTTTAGTGATGATATTGATCAACATGCTCCAGATGTATCAAATGTTTCCGCTGCTCAACCTGATAATAATCCAATTCCTGATACACCTGAAACAACAAAAATTGTTGAAGAAGCACCTCAAATTGATTCTACAACAATAGCCGAACAAACCGCATCCAATGACACTGAACCAGCTGATGATCTTCTGAACCATGAAGTACCCCAACCTGCAGATTATGATCCAAATGCATTCTTCAACCCTTTTGCAAATGAATCAGCCACTTCTGATGTTGCGGAATCATCTACAAGTCATTTGAATCCTCCTAATCTGCATAATGTATATCAACATCAACCCTCCACACATCGCTGGACTAAAGACCATCCTATTGTGAACATTATTGGAAACCCAAATCAACCAATCGTAACAAGACAACGCCTTCAGACCGACGGTGAACATTGCATTTATGCACTAGCTGAACCAAAAAATATTAAAGAAGCCATGACATATGACAACTGGATTCAATCCATGCAAGAAGAACTTAACCAGTTGAAACATCTTGAAGTATGGGAATTGGTTGCAAAACCAACAAGGGTCTATGTTATTGGTCTGAAATGGATTTGGAAAAACAAGTTGGATGCTGAAGGTACGGTTATCAGAAATAAGTCACGTCTGGTGGCTAAGGGTTATAGACAAGAAGAAGGAATTGACTACGAGGAATCATTCGCACCGGTTGCTACACTTGAGGCTGTCCGGATTTTTCTGGCATTCGCGGCCCACATGAACTTCACGGTCTTTCAAATGGACGTCAAAACTGCTTTTCTGAATGGTAAACTGAAGGAAATGGTCTATGTTAGTCAGCCAGAAGGATTTGTTGATCCAGAGTTCCCTAATCACGTCTACAAACTGAACAAGGCTCTCTGCAGTCTCAAACAAGCCCCTCGGGCGTGGTATGATAAGTTGTCATCCTTTCTTATCTCTCATAATTTCGTCAAAGGATCGGTCGACCCAACACTATTCATACAATATCACGGAGAACACATTTTAATCGTTCAAATTTATGTGGATGACATCATTTTTGGGTCAACACATCTAAAGTACTCAAACGCTTTTTCAAAACTTATGAAAAAAAAAACATTTTGAAATGTCCATGATGGGTGAACTTACGTTCTTTCTAGGACTGCAAGTTCATCAATCACCCCGTGGTATTTTCCTGAGTCCGTCCAAATATGCTCTTGAAATTTTAAACAAAAATGGAATGCAAAAATGTCATACCTATGCCACACCAATGGCACATACCAAGAAACTGGACGCTGATTTGCATGAGAAATTGGTTGAGCCTACCTAATACCGAAGTATTATTGGGTCTCTCATGTATCTAACAACCAATAGGCCTGACATTGTATTTGCTGTATATCTTTGCTCCCGTTACCAGTCAAGACCAACTAAAACTCACCTCTCTGAGGCTAAAAGAATCCTCCGATACATCAAGGGAAGCATTAATTTGGGGATCTGGTATCCGAAGGATTCTGGATTTGAACTAATAGCTTTTTCTGACGCTGATCACGTAGGTTGCTTAGATTCTCGGAAAAGTACTTCAGGAGCTCTACAATTTCTTGGTGATAAACTGGTATCATGGCAATCGAAAAAGCAAGACTGTACATCACTGTCCTCAACCGAAGCAGAATATGTAGCCATGTCGGCGTGTTGTGCTCAAGTCATTTGGATGAGAACACAACTCAAAGACTATGGTTACGTATTTGACAGAATCCTGATGTACTGCGACAATCGAAGTGCTATTGCGATCTCGTGCAACTCCGTCCAACATTCGAAGTCTAAGCACATCGATCTTCGATATCATTTCATCAAGGAGCATGTGGAAAAGGGTACCGTTGAATTATATTTTGTGGGTACTGAATATCAACTGGCAGACCTTCTCACCAAAGCCTTAGCTCCTGCTAGGTTTACTGAGTTGGTACACCTGATTGGTATGCGGTGTTTGACTCCAAAGGAACTGGACGAACTTTTGAAACATTCTTAAAACAAGTCAAACACCAAAACCTCTTTTGTATATATTTCTCAAAAAACAAAATACAAAAATATTCTTCTAACTAAATTTCTTTTAAGATGGCAAGTACAAATCTTCCGTCAACACTTCACTCTTTCAAACACTTCAATATTTTCACGGTTAAGTGTTGAGGGGGAGAATGTAAATATTTTTATGTTTCATAAAACCTTCTACTTGCATGTTACCCATTATTAGTAGTATCTTTGATAATGGTGGATACGTGATGAGTGTGTAAATACTCATCATTTTTGTACAAAATAAACTGCAAAATCATCTGAAAACACTCAGAAACACATCAAAATGATCAAAATATCACACATCAGTGTTTTATGAGTTTTAAATACAAAAATATCAAAATCAGATGAAAAACATATCAAATTTGCAAAAATTGCAGTTTCAGTCCCCCAAGTTTCTAAAATTGTCAAAACTAGTCCCTGAGTCAAAATTTCAAAAGAAAAATCATCAAAGGTCCTTTTAAAATCAAAAGTTGTCAAATTTAGTCCTTTGGTGAAAAATATAAAAAGTTTGAGAAAATTACAAGAATGGTCCTTCAAGTTTGAAAATTGGCAAAGTTGGCCCCTGGAAAATTGCAAAGTGGGAATTTTGGTCCTTATACTTTTTGAGAATGTCACTTTTAGTCCTTGGAAGAAACTTTGCAAGCTTGGCAGTTCAAGTCCCTCTAATTCAGAAATTTACACAAAGGTCCCTAAGTTATTAATCCTTTTATACCTTTTGGCCTGGTCATAATACAATTTGGACTCCCTGTCAAAACACTTTGGACCCCCTTTCTATTAATAACCCTGCCCTGGTCAAACCCACTTGGTCAAAAAAGGCCTTGGCGCCATTTCTTCTTTCTTCCACCTGCTTCTGCAAAAAACTCTGCAACACACTATCTCCCCCCTCCTCCAGCTCATATTCCACCCAACCTTATCACTCCAAACATTAGAATCCAAGTAGCATTGATTGCATCCCTCCCCCACACTCAATCTCATTAAACTGCCAAAAACCCTTTTCCCGCCAAAAACAATCAATGGCCAAAAATAAACTTAAGTGATCCAAGGGTCTTAAAGAATGGTGGGAAACAGTCAAGGAAGTGAGAGAAGACTCCTAAAGCTATAAAAGAGGCAAGAGAAGAGGAGGAAGGGAGTTAGTCAGTTTTTAGTAGTTAGTGTTGTAGTTTTAATGTAGTTTCTTTAATCCAGAATTTCAAGTTCTAGTACCACTTTACTTTTCATTGTCATTTACATTCTTGTAATCTTTCATTTCAATGCAATTTTAATTTCTGTCTTTAATTTCAGTTGTTCAAGTTTATGCAATTTTAACCTTTGTTCATGTTTTCTGCCATTGAGTTTTTTTTAAGTATGATAAAATCCATTTTGGAGTCTTTGTGGATGTAAAAAAAAAGTAGATTTTATAATTTCCATGTCCTGAGAATTTTAAAATTTTATAATTCTGCCTTCAAGTGGTGTTTGGAACAGCCGTGTTCTTGGGTCAAAAGTAACAATTTGACCCATTTTGATTCTAAAATTAGTGGTAAAGTCTTTTGTAAGTTCTTTGTTTAAAGTTTCAACCCCTAGTTTTATTTTCAAAAATTCAGTGTTTTGTTTTTAAGCTCTAGTGTAATTCCTTTTTTTTTAATGAAAATCAGTTTGTTCTAAGTTCATGTTTTTTTTTTTAGCTTTAGTTATCGAATCTTGCTTACATGTTGTTAAAAGTTCTTAGTTAAGATAACAAACTAGTTTCCAACAGAAAGGGGTCAAAGTAGCTTATTCGAAATCTGTTTTAAGGCCTTTCATCCTTTACAGAGGTGTTTGGCTTATGTCTTCAAACCAGTAAAAACGACACTTTTACCCATTTGACTTGTTGGGTCAATATTCTTGTTACCAGTCGAGTTGGTTTAGATTGTTAAGCTTTCTGAAGGTTTTGATTAGCAAAAAAAAAGGGTGTTGCATTTACTGATCTCTAACTGCACAGGACAGCAGCAGAGGCTGCTGTTCTTGTGCCTTTCTCTTAGTGAAAATGGTGTTCGAATTGTGTAAAATTTGTTTTTGTCAAATCCTAGTGAGCCAAACTCCCTCCAGTTTTAATTTTGTGCATCAAAGACTCCTGTAGCTTAGTCAAAATTCAAGTTAAAAATTGTCTTTTGCATTATCCTAACTGTTTTGTATCATCATTAATTGGGCCAAACGCTGCTGATAATAGCTTAAGTTTAAGCTGTTAGATGTTTTTTTTTTGTTCTCCAAATCAGTTTTTCTAAGAAGTCACCTGTGCTAACTCCACTTTTGCAGCTTATCCGTGGTTTGGAGGTCCACGTTTCAGCTTATAAATAAGCTTAAAACAGGTCCCCAGCTGTTGTTTTGCAGCCTGCTCACAACTCAACAGGTCACCTCTTTTTTTTAGCTCAGTAGTAGTTGGTTTAGTTTATTTCAGTGGTTAGATGTTTAAGTAGTAGATTTAGATTCAGTCATAGTAGCTTATCAGTGTTTATAGAAATCCTTAGCGCTTAATTTTCCCACCTTCTTTAGTTTAAAAATCTCCTAGTTTAGCTAGTCTTGCCTACTGTTGTCCCTTTGGGGATAGCTTATTTGTAGCTTAACTTTGCGTACTTAGGTTGGTTTAACTTGGCATCTTGCTTATCACTCATATTCCAACTGCTTGTGGTACTTCGCGAGTGCTTGAGGACCCTTATTTGTGTTCAAAAGTTGCTAAAGGGGTGTTTGGCTGTGGGAATTAGTCGTTCCAAACAGGTTGTTTCAAGATTTTCAAGAATTGGTTTGTAAGAAAGATTTGTAGGGTAATCCCTTTAAGTGGTTTCTAAAAAGAAAAAAATGGTTTTGTTTAAAGTTGTTGACAGTAGCTAAAAAGTTTCTTTGGTTTCGTGGCTGTCCAAAAAAAAAACAGCAGTTACACAGCTTGTTCTTGGGTTTAGTTCAAAAAGTGTTTAGTAAAAGTTTTTAATTTGATCTAATCTAGAAACTGATAAAGAAAGTAATCCAAAAAAAAAAAAAAAAGTGCAAAACTGGCATGGCAGGGACTCGAACCCACGCCACCCAGCTCAACACACTAACACCACACACAATACCATCTGCGCCCTTGGGTCTTTATTGCTTAGGATTCCATTAGTTAAATACTTAAGTCACTTTTACTTACTTTAGCTTATAACTCTTTGTAGCTTATTTAACTGCTTCTTTAAACTTTTTTTTTAGATTTAATAATTTTCTTAAATTGGTTTTATCATAAAATAGTTTTCATTAAAATTTCAGATTTTTCTTAATTAGTTTAGTATTTTTAATCATTTAATTAGTGTTTATTAGTTTTTAATTCGTAGTAATTAATTTAAAAGTCGAAAAAATATTCCGCTTTTTTCTAAAATTAATTTTAGTCAATTAGGACGTAGGAAAATCGTTTTCACAATCGTAGGACTTTTATTTTACAAATTTTACGTTTTATCTTGCGCTCCAGCGTAATTTTTATAAATAACGTACGTTTTCATTTTAAGTTACGTTTTTAGATAATTTAAGTTTACGTTTTAGTTAAAATAGTTTATTTAAGATATTTTGTTTTATAAAATCACTAAAACATCATTTTTAAATATAGTGATAGCGTTTATTTAATATTTTTTTATCTTTTTAAATTTCCTTTAATTTGCATTTTACCCCTTGTAGTTTGTATACTTTTTCCTTAGTCATAATCTTATTCAAATCCTTTTTCCGTTCAAATCGCCCGATCACTAAACGTTTGATAATCCATTGCACAACTCGCTGGGACATAACGACCCGGGGAAACCCTATACTCCTCAGATCTTCATTGAGTTCTCATTCCTCTTATTCGTTGATTCTATTTCTCTTACCCTCTTTTGCCGTTTAATTCTATTCTTCGTATCCTCTCAACCATTTGATTCTCTTCTTAATCCTCTATATGTTTAATTCTTATGTCGACATTCGTCAACTTCATCGTCAGAAATGTGTGTGAGCGGTGTGGAGGGCCTAGTTCAAGCGAATTTTGCAATTCGTGCGAATTATCCATCATAAATTCTTTTCAAAGTTATTTCGACCACCCGCCACAACCTGAAATACATTCTAATCTTGACAAACCAGTTCAAACGTCGGAGCTACCCCAAGCACCCACCGAGGATTACGAGGACACTTTCTTTGAAGATAGAGCCCGTAATCTAATCGAACAAATTCAAGCCGACGAAAACAGGTCGAGAATTAGAATTGATTACGATGAACCCGTTCAAACACCGGTGACTAGCAAGAATGACTTGCCTAATCTTCACGTTTCTCAAGAACCAGAACCGGAGACCATAACGGAAGTGGTGGAAATTGCTAGCTCTCAGAGCACACCACTTGCCCCCCCTCCTGAGTTTTCTGAATGTTCTTCGAGACTTGATAGTCATTCGGATCACCATGTTGGTTTAGTTGATTCTTCGAATAAACCGATTCCTCTTCATAACTCTCAAATGCAATCGTTTATTCCTTGTGTCGGTTGTGGTGAGCCTCTTTATGGTTCACCCTGTCGTTGGTGTACATGTGTACAATGTGGTAATGATATTCATAACGGGAGTTGTTTGTTTTGTGGTTCAAGGAATTCATTTGATTATGATTCTAATCAGAACTCATTTAACGACCCCTCAAACTTTTCCAATTACCCACCACAGCCCGACTTATCTTCATATAACCAACAGTTTTACTGTTGTGAATTTTGTGGAGGTCCTCACCAAGGATTTGAGTGTCAATCCGGAAACACGTTTGTCTATGAACAGTTTTCCAGTGATGCTCAGAGTTTTGGTTATGACCAATATCCATATAGTTCACCTGTCCAGACTCAACAGTTTTACTGTTGTGAGTACTGTGGAGGTCCCCATTTCAGCTCTGATTGTCAAACAGGGAATCCATTTCCTTGTAACAATCATGACTCTCACATGTTTGATAATTTACAACCTCCACAGCACTATACGGTTCAAACTCCATCTGAGCCGTTGTCTCATGAAATCTCCCAGGATCTTGAAACCGCAATGAAAACACTTGATGATATGATTCAAAACTTTAAGAATCAAGTGAGTGGTGAAAAGACCATAGGAGAATTGCTGGCCGAAGAACGAGAAGAACGAGAGGCTCGCAAATCTAGGGAAGAATCATTAATCCTAGAGCAAGCAGCTCTAAGACGTTCCCAATTTCTCAAGGCAGCTCTATATGATGATGACGAGGAGAGTTTTTATCCTTTTAGAGATAATACTTCTCAACTCCCTCAGTCAGTTGATATCCCAGCAGTTGAGATTCCATCTCAAACAACTGCTTTCACACTAGAGGTTCCCACTCACTCTTTGAACATGGGGGACGAGCATCTTGACACTGTTCCTGAAAAGGAATCGGACGAATTCATAAAGTCTAGTGTTGAGGACCTTGTCCCAATCCCAGGAGAGTCACAGGGAACTCTTGATCATGTGTGTGATATTCCTCCTCCTCTTGTCTTCCAAGATGATCATGTTGAGATGTCCTCCGATTCTGATGATGATGAGTCGTTATCTTGTGGAGACATTATTTATGTGGAAGATTCACCTTCTGAGCTTGTTAGCTTAGAAGAGGAAAATGATGAAGTTACTGACACTAAAATCAAAGATGAAGCTCTTCGAGCAACATTATTGAATGTCAGTCTTCTCATTTCTAAAATCGAGGCTTTCAATGAAAAACCTATTTCATCTCCTATCCCCATTAAGGATAGTGACATTCTTTCCGATGATTCTATTCCGGAAATGAAAGCCTCTTGTTTTGATAATATGGGAGAGAAGATTAGTAGCAGTACCACTTCTCATTCTCATAATTCTCTCCTCGATCATGAATCATTTACTTTTGAGGAGTTCGCCAGTGAACCCACTCATATCAATTCTGAATATGATTCATTCACCTTCATGGAGTTCTCAGATGAACTCACTCATATCATATCTCCGCCGGAGTATGATAACTTCTACTTTGATCTAGACACTCCCGAGATTTGTCTTGATCACATAAGCTTAAATGACGAGATTCATAATCCTGAAATTATGGATCCTCCTATAGATGAAGATGAGTTAGTCATGATGTTTATCATGATTTTCTATCTCTTCTTCACCTATCCCGTGGCTTCTCCTGTTCTTCACTCCTTCGGGAATGAAGACATTATCTTTGATCCCGACATTTTCATTTATCATCTTTGAGCCGGTTCTATGTATATCTCATCGGTGTGGAACTTTCACGCGCTTCAAATGTTTGTCCAAACATCTTGAATGAAAGTCCGATGGAGATTATCTTTTCCACTTACTTCCCCATGAACCAATTAATTCGGGGTCGAGTCAAGCTAGCGACTCGGAAATCAAAAACAGTAGCTAAACATGGGTTTTCACCCGTGTGTACCACCCTAGTGTGGGGGAGTCGCCCCACATGTTATATATATATAAGTAAAAAAAAAAAAAAAAAAAAAAAAAAAAAAAAAAAAAAAATCTTTCTAAATAATGGCCGTAGTATTTCCCTTTTACGTTCTTTGTTTCGGCATAACCGCCGGTACTTTGAATATTGAGGGCAATATTCATTTCTAAGTGTGGGGGGGATTCTCACGAATTTTGTTATATGTATTATACTACCCAATTCCCCCGTTTTTGGCCAAATTTTTTTTTTGGAGTAAGTGTTTTACACTTTCTCATTTGGTTATCAGTCCGCCATGTCTGTAAGACTAAAGGATTGGCTAATCCAGGAGCAAACGGCTCTTGGTAAAGATATCTCAAATCCGTTGACGGCTTGCAATTTGCCCAAAATTGTATGGTATTCAGCTCACCATATCCTAAAAAGTAAAGAGTTGGCTAGCCCGCAAGATTATGGCTTGTGGTAAAGGCAGTGGAAAAACCATAATTGGTAATCGACTCACCAAAGATAATATTGATAATTTATCTAAGAGTTGGCTAGTCCATAAGGGTACGGCTTCTGGTAAAGACAAATCAAATCCGTTGAAAGCTGGTGGTTTGCTCAAAATCACATGGTTATCGGTGTACCATGGTTCTTACTTGAACTGAAACATTTGGCTACTCCAGAAGTAATGGCTTTTGGTAAAGAGATTAAAATCCATTATGTTTTCTCAAATCATTGCTAGGGACTAGCAATATCTCAGTGTGGGGGATTGATGAGTGTGTAAATACTCATCATTTTTGTACAAAATAAACTGCAAAATCATCTGAAAACACTCAGAAACACATCAAAATGATCAAAATATCACACATCAGTGTTTTATGAGTTTTAAATACAAAAATATCAAAATCAGATGAAAAACATATCAAATTTGCAAAAATTGCAGTTTCAGTCCCCCAAGTTTCTAAAATTGTCAAAACTAGTCCCTGAGTCAAAATTTCAAAAGAAAAATCATCAAAGGTCCTTTTAAAATCAAAAGTTGTCAAATTTAGTCCTTTGGTGAAAAATATAAAAAGTTTGAGAAAATTACAAGAATGGTCCTTCAAGTTTGAAAATTGGCAAAGTTGGCCCCTAGAAAATTGCAAAGTGGCAATTTTGGTCCTTATACTTTTTGAGAATGTCACTTTTAGTCCTTGGAAGAAACTTTGCAAGCTTGGCAGTTCAAGTCCCTCTAATTCAGAAATTTACACAAAGGTCCCTAAGTTATTAATCCTTTTATACCTTTTGGCCTGGTCATAATACAATTTGGACTCCCTGTCAAAACACTTTGGACCCCCTTTCTATTAATAACCCTGCCCTGGTCAAACCCACTTGGTCAAAAAAGGCCTTGGCGCCTTTTCTTCTTTCTTCCACCTGCTTCTGCAAAAAACTCTGCAACACACTATCTCCCCCCTCCTCCAGCTCATATTCCACCCAACCTTATCACTCCAAACATTAGAATCCAAGTAGCATTGATTGCATCCCTCCCCCACACTCAATCTCATTAAACTGCCAAAAACCCTTTTCCCGCCAAAAACAATCAATGGCCAAAAATAAACTTAAGTGATCCAAGGGTCTTAAAGAATGGTGGGAAACAGTCAAGGAAGTGAGAGAAGACTCCTAAAGCTATAAAAGAGGCAAGAGAAGAGGAGGAAGGGAGTTAGTCAGTTTTTAGTAGTTAGTGTTGTAGTTTTAATGTAGTTTCTTTAATCCAGAATTTCAAGTTCTAGTACCACTTTACTTTTCATTGTCATTTACATTCTTGTAATCTTTCATTTCAATGCAATTTTAATTTCTGTCTTTAATTTCAGTTGTTCAAGTTTATGCAATTTTAACCTTTGTTCATGTTTTCTGCCATTGAGTTTTTTTTAAGTATGATAAAATCCATTTTGGAGTCTTTGTGGATGTAAAAAAAAGTAGATTTTATAATTTCCAAGTCCTGAGAATTTTAAAATTTTATAATTCTGCCTTCAAGTGGTGTTTGGAACAGCCGTGTTCTTGGGTCAAAAGTAACAATTTGACCCATTTTGATTCTAAAATTAGTGGTAAAGTCTTTTGTAAGTTCTTTGTTTAAAGTTTCAACCCCTAGTTTTATTTTCAAAAATTCAGTGTTTTGTTTTTAAGCTCTAGTGTAATTCCTTTTTTTTAATGAAAATCAGTTTGTTCTAAGTTCATGTTTTTTTTTAGCTTTAGTTATCGAATCTTGCTTACATGTTGTTAAAAGTTCTTAGTTAAGATAACAAACTAGTTTCCAACAGAAAGGGGTCAAAGTAGCTTATTCGAAATCTGTTTTAAGGCCTTTCATCCTTTACAGAGGTGTTTGGCTTATGTCTTCAAACCAGTAAAAACGACACTTTTACCCATTTGACTTGTTGGGTCAATATTCTTGTTACCAGTCGAGTTGGTTTAGATTGTTAAGCTTTCTGAAGGTTTTGATTAGCAAAAAAAAAGGGTGTTGCATTTACTGATCTCTAACTGCACAGGACAGCAGCAGAGGCTGCTGTTCTTGTGCCTTTCTCTTAGTGAAAATGGTGTTCGAATTGTGTAAAATTTGTTTTTGTCAAATCCTAGTGAGCCAAACTCCCTCCAGTTTTAATTTTGTGCATCAAAGACTCCTGTAGCTTAGTCAAAATTCAAGTTAAAAATTGTCTTTTGCATTATCCTAACTGTTTTGTATCATCATTAATTGGGCCAAACGCTGCTGATAATAGCTTAAGTTTAAGCTGTTAGATGTTTTTTTTTTGTTCTCCAAATCAGTTTTTCTAAGAAGTCACCTGTGCTAACTCCACTTTTGCAGCTTATCCGTGGTTTGGAGGTCCACGTTTCAGCTTATAAATAAGCTTAAAACAGGTCCCCAGCTGCTGTTTTGCAGCCTGCTCACAACTCAACAGGTCACCTCTTTTTTTTAGCTCAGTAGTAGTTGGTTTAGTTTATTTCAGTGGTTAGATGTTTAAGTAGTAGATTTAGATTCAGTCATAGTAGCTTATCAGTGTTTATAGAAATCCTTAGCGCTTAATTTTCCCACCTTCTTTAGTTTAAAAATCTCCTAGTTTAGCTAGTCTTGCCTACTGTTGTCCCTTTGGGGAAAGCTTATTTGTAGCTTAACTTTGCGTACTTAGGTTGGTTTAACTTGGCATCTTGCTTATCACTCATATTCCAACTGCTTGTGGTACTTCGCGAGTGCTTGAGGACCCTTATTTTTGTTCAAAAGTTGCTAAAGGGGTGTTTGGCTGTGGGAATTAGTCGTTCCAAACAGGTTGTTTCAAGATTTTCAAGAATTGGTTTGTAAGAAAGATTTGTAGGGTAATCCCTTTAAGTGGTTTCTAAAAAGAAAAAAATGGTTTTGTTTAAAGTTATTGACAGTAGCTAAAAAGTTTCTTTGGTTTCGTGGCTGTCCAAAAAAAAACAGCAGTTACACAGCTTGTTCTTGGGTTTAGTTCAAAAAGTGTTTAGTAAAAGTTTTTAATTTGATCTAATCTAGAAACTGATAAAGAAAGTAATCCAAAAAAAAAAAAAAGTGCAAAACTGGCATGGCAGGGACTCGAACCCACGCCACCCAGCTCAACACACTAACACCACACACAATACCATCTGCGCCCTTGGGTCTTTATTGCTTAGGATTCCATTAGTTAAATACTTAAGTCACTTTTACTTACTTTAGCTTATAACTCTTTGTAGCTTATTTAACTGCTTCTTTAAACTTTTTTTTTAGATTTAATAATTTTCTTAAATTGGTTTTATCATAAAATAGTTTTCATTAAAATTTCAGATTTTTCTTAATTAGTTTAGTATTTTTAATCATTTAATTAGTGTTTATTAGTTTTTAATTCGTAGTAATTAATTTAAAAGTCGAAAAAATATTCCGCTTTTTTCTAAAATTAATTTTAGTCAATTAGGACGTAGGAAAATCGTTTTCACAATCGTAGGACTTTTATTTTACAAATTTTACGTTTTATCTTGCGCTCCAGCGTAATTTTTATAAATAACGTACGTTTTCATTTTAAGTTACGTTTTTAGATAATTTAAGTTTACGTTTTAGTTAAAATAGTTTATTTAAGATATTTTGTTTTATAAAATCACTAAAACATCATTTTTAAATATAGTGATAGCGTTTATTTAATATTTTTTTATCTTTTTAAATTTCCTTTAATTTGCATTTTACCCCTTGTAGTTTGTATACTTTTTCCTTAGTCATAATCTTATTCAAATCCTTTTTCCGTTCAAATCGCCCGATCACTAAACGTTTGATAATCCATTGCACAACTCGCTGGGACATAACCACCCGGGGAAACACTATACTCCTCAGATTTTCATTGCATCTGTGCTTAAGCTGTTTTAAGTTTCTTGCTTGCGTGAGAAAACTTGACGGTTTTGCGCAGATCAATACGTTTCCTGTTTCTTGACACTCCTCGGACTCAAATTTATAAAATTTCAATATGTTTAAAGTCGAAGGGGAGTGTCGTTAAGTTTCGTTCCAAACAACACTTCATACTTAACCAAAATGGAAGTTATGGGCTATGGATGTAAATGGTTGAGGTGTAGGGGCCAAAAGTGTCAAAAGCTTAAACTTATTTTTAAAAAACCACTCCACCTAATTTTCTAACTCATTAAACTCATGTATTAAATATTTCAACTAACACATCCTACGCCTAAGATTCAATCCTCATATCCGTGTTAAAATCTTCGAATTTGTAAGTGTTTTAAGCTTCATTGAGTGATTCTAAACAATGGTTTTCAAAGATAAAAAAATCCAACGGTTTGATATTACTCTAAGTGTGATTACGTGTTATACGCGTAAGTATGAGAACATATGATCACGTTTGGTTGATTTTGATGGAATGGGGTGTGTTTTCAAAGTGAATATCATGTTTTAAAACCATGTACATCAAGAAATTATACCCTAAAACGTTTTAATCACTTATTCAAATTTAGGGTTTATGCGTGGATTTAGGGGTTTTCTTGTGTGAGTGTTTCTGGATAATTATTTTCTTGAATGATGATTGTTATATGCTTAATTGATCAAAACCTATCTTGAATCTTACCCAGAAACATGAATTTTGCAAAATCAAGTTTTAGGGTTTAAGTGCTCGTTAAAAAGGGTACTTTTGATTCTTGAAGTGGTTGATGTTATAACTTGTTGAAAACATATCATATTGCACTTTCCATGGTTGGATTTCTTAGTCGTAAAATTTGAAACCTTAGGGTTTTAGTTTTACGCATAAGATTAGTCTACGCGTAACTGAATTTGAACTGTGATACCATGTGATCTATGAAAAAGGATTGAATAATGTGTTAATGGAAATGTTATGATGAATTTATTTCAGGTTTTACGCGAGAAAATCAGAATCAAGGTTAAAATGGAACTCTACGCTTAAGGATCACCTTACGCGTAGATGGTTACTCGTAAGAGAAATCTTACGCGTAACCTTTACGCATAAGGTTCTACATGGGGACTACGCGTATCCTGTGAAGGATATGCGTAAACTTGAGTCTTACGCATAAGGTTCACTCTTACGAATAAACCTTACGCATACGCTCCAACATACGCTTACGCGTAAGCCTTATGCCAAGACCTCTTTTCCTACGCGTAAGATTTCTTATGCGTAAGAGGAGTTCCTACGCATAAGCTTATGCCTACGCGTATGGTCACACACTGTTTACGCATAAGCTTGCAAAATTTACGCTTAAGCCTTGTTTTAACCTTTCTTATGAATTGTTACGCGTACAAACTTGTAAATAAATAACTCATAACGTCACTAAACCAAAATGTCACTAATAAGCTATAATGGTTATAATGTTTTATGAATGAGTGCAAATTTGGACTTTAAAATTCAAAATTAATAAACTCACGAAACTTATCACGACTACTTTGGACTATTGGACAAACAAGTGACATTGGACTCGTAACATTCATTAACATAACATATTCAATAATTAGACAATAAAATCAACTTGTGACTAACGTAATGTCTTTCGATATGTTGGTTCTTTTGGCTCAATATCTTTCAGATCACAATATGGACGTCACAATGGAAAACGTTAACGCACCAAACATACTCACAATGGAAGATATTTTCCCTATCGGTTACAATATGAAGATTGGAAAGAACAACCTCAAAGTGGACTTTGATAACTTTACATGCTCTGAGTCTTCATGTCGTATTGCTGTGGACATTCTGAAGTCTCATCCCTACAACAACATGCTCACAAATTCTGCAACTGTACCAGAAATCTACATCCATCAGTTCTGGCACACTATAAAGAAAGTTGATGGTCAAGATACGGTCACGGTGACTCTCAACAACAAATAAGTCACCATCACTGTTGCGGATTTAAGAGAAATTCTCCTGTTCCCTGCCATCCAGCCTGCTGTTTATGTTGCTACTCCATCGGAAGAGGCTACACTCCAATTCATGGTCGATATTGGCTATGATTAAGCTGATGGGATCATTACTAAATATTCTTCAGTCGACTTAAAGAACATCCCTCAGCCGTGGAGAACATTATACATCATGATTGCCAAGTCTGCTTCTAGAAGTGATAGCGGTTATGAGCATCCTAAGCTCATGAAACTGCAAATATTCTGGGGCATGGTCAACAAGATGCATATTGACTTCGCAAGTCTGATCTGGGAAGACATGATGTCTTACCTCAAGAAGCCTGGCACCAAGGTCCCCTACATCAGATACTCTAAGTTGTTGATCCAAAGGATACTCGGGAATAATCTGGACATTCCCTTGAGACTTGATGACCCCAACCATCACTCCGCGTTGTTTGAGCCTACACTAAATGTTGTCAAATTCAAAGACTCAACAACAAAGAAACAAGGTGTTGTACTGACAGACTGCCTTCTCACTGATGATATCAAGAATCTTCAATTATACTCATGATATCAAGAAGCAGTAGCATCAGGCAAAGTTGGCTTCATGGATGAAAAGTCTTCCACCATACCAGTTAAGAAGACTAGGAGAGGTAGTACTAGAAGTGTTGCAAGCACTGGAAGTACCCTTAAGTATCCAAAGAGAAATCCTTCTCGAAAAAGAAAAGTTCCATCAAAGGTTGTCATTCCTAATCCTCAAACGGTACCTAAATTAATGGACGAAGACTCCGAGGATACTGAAACGGATGAGGAGGTTCACTATTCTGAGTCTGTTATGGATTAAATGACAACACTTGAGAAACCTTCTAGTCCTAAAAATGACAAGGGTAAAACTCCAGTTGAAGAGCAGGAAGAAGAAGATAGTTCAGATGACGAACCAAAGGATGAGGATAAAGACTACAGAAAAACATTGAAGAATCACAGGCTACAACATGTTGCTAAGGAATTTAATCTTCAACATACTAGAGGCCTTGGAGGTTCCAGTGGTGGCGTACTTACCATACCAATTCGTAGTGCGGTTAATCAACCCGATAAGCGAATTGGTGCCACCGCTAAGGAATCCACCGAGCAGCAGCAGCAATCTTATGAAGTTCCGTTTACCTTTGAGGAAGAAGATGTACAAGAACAGGACGAGAGGATCACGGACAAAGACGTTGAGGAAGCTGCCAAAGAAAAAGCTAAAGAGGAAGCTTGAGCTAAAGCAGCAGAAGAGGCTAGGGTTAAGGCTGATGAACAGGCTAAAGCTGAAAAAGAAGCTGATGATTATCTTCTAGATAATCCTGAACATAACCCGGAACAAACTTCTGAGCCACCAAATGACCCAGAGCCTTCTCATGACTCCTCTTCATCTGACTCTTCGTCTCATTCATCACCACCACCATCCAAAGACACCACCACAAGATCCGCATCCAGATCTGTAAAGAAACTGACCGATACTTGGGCATCACGTACAAAGACAAAGATTGTCAAAGCTTTCAGACAAGCAAGGAAGTGCAACGTTGTCAACAAGAAACTGAATCAGCTTGCGGACAGAGTCAATCTACTTCAGAATGTGATAAACGAGTTTTCGGATGAAAGGGAACAGATTCAACAGTTTCTAAATAGAGATATCCAAGGGGAAATGGACAAGACAATCAGAGAATATACTCACAAGTTTCTTCTCGACACCGTCCCTAGAGTGACAAGAGAGATGTTCGCCAGAAAACTCTATCCTAATCTCATGCGATTGGTCAAGCATACATTGTCAACTACTCATGTTGCTATGCAAATCAATCCAGTCACGCCTCAGGTTGTCTCCGATGTTGAATTGATATCGAAGCTGGTATTACAAATGTCTCAACAATCCGGCACTTTCACTTCTGACGAAGCTAACTATTTGAGGCATTGCTGGAATATCAACTCAAAACATCGTGCAAAGAGTCTGCTGAAAGGGCCAAACGACCAAGAGATGATGACGATGCTGACAAGGATTCCGAGCCTAAATGTCCAAAGAAAACTGGCGAATCCTCTTCTATGCCTCCACCACCCCAAAGGACCACCACCACAAGAAGATCTCCACAACGTTCTCCTGCTAAAGACAAACCTCAAGACTCTGAGTCTCCATCACCAACGGAGAAAACTGGTGATCATTTTGAATACACATGTGGTGACGACGAGGAGATTCATGAGCCCCAACAACAACCCCCTTCTTCTACATCAACGAAGCAACCAACATCATCCTCGAAGCCAAAGAAGAAAAAGTCAACATCAGTTTTATCATGGCTAGATGAAGACAAAACTGAAGAATATGACTGGTTTTCAAAGCTTGTTGATGCAACCCCTCAGTTACCAGAAGGCCAAGAACCGGTAGATGGTAGAACTATGGAGCAGGTCAAGATTATCCAGGAAAGGTTCAAGGTGAAGAAGATGACGAAAGCAGAGTTGAAACGAATCAAGAACGACGTTTTTCAACTGCTTAAGGATAGCTCTGCCAGTGCCATAGAAGTCGAATATCATCTCGACAACATAGCACGAGCCATGTCCAACAACATTGATTGGCTCAACCCTGAATCCAATATCGACTTCACCAGACCTGACAAGGCTCCATACTACACCGATTGGACAAAGCCTCTACCCACCATTGGCCGACCTGATCAACCAAAGATTCCCTACCGATATTTCTTCAACAACGACCTGGAATTTCTTCAGCACGGTAGCGATGTAAGCAAGAAATATGCTACCTCACTTACCTTCCCTTTCCCGACAGCAATCTTCTCAAACAATGTGGCCATCAAGGAAGAAGCCACACGAATGTTTATTGATAATGTGGTAAAGTATGACCTCAACACGCTATATGGGATTCATCATTGGCCTGAACGAAGAAGAATCTACTACGGAAGCTGTCAGGTACTTATATCGAAAAAGGAGGTGTACAGTGACCAACGGATCATGGCCTTAATGAATGTTAGCCTGTCTACCAAGTGGGACTACTCATTTCTGAAGAAAATCATAGTAAAACGCCAAGACGAACAAGAATATGACTTTTTTGAAGCGGATTTTCCAAGACTGTCACTCAATGACATTGAAGATATGTATCTTGCCAAGGTACACGGACGAATGCGACAATTATCCACCAACATCCAGCTCTAGTACATCAAGTCATTGCTAAGAACGTGTTGAAGACCTTCAACTTGCCGTGGAATCATACCAAAAACGTGTTAATCTCACCAAACCACAGCTAGACCTTCCCAATATCAACCATCTCGCTCAGTATACCATCATTAAGAAACCAATGTTTGGGGTCGTTTACCGAAGTGAACTTCACCATAATTGCTTCATGGCGTGCAAGGAGCTTTACAAGTTTTGTGATCACACTTTAAAGAAGGTTCAGGACGGGTTAGCATATCGGTTAATGAAGATTCATGAAGGCATAGGGTCGAAGAAGAGGTGGAATTCTAGGGACAAGAGGGATGTGAAGAAGATCATTACAAGGATTGATGAAAGGTTGTTTCGTCGGGATCAGATAAGGACATTGGAGAGCTTCGTGGGTGGACGTCCGAGCATATGTCTAACAGGCTACCAACGTCCAGAAAGAACTCCTGGTGTTATTGACGGACTTCCTGGTACTCCTTAATTTGTTTCTTTCATTAATATTTGGATGTGTTGATCTATACTTGATAATGGCTTGTGCACACATAATAGTGTACAACCCGTAATTGTAATGAAAGGACCCTGTGGTACACATCAGTGCCACAATCCTATAAAAGGAGCTAAAGCTTCTTACTTTTGAGTAAAACTTATCAAAACTTTCATTTTTAAAGTTTTGCTCAAAAGAACAAGTACTTCCCCTTATGATTTTTCAAAAACCTCAAAAGTTAATATCACTTGTTGAGCGGGAGTATTTGCTTAAAACTTTGTTCACAAATGATTCCTCGTGGAAACCTTCCCACAAAACTCAAAATGGACATATTCGATATCAAAATTTTGTCAAAAATAACATTTATATGCCATTTTTGAGGGGGAGAAAAAAACTGTGTGATAAAAATGTGTTATGAAAACAATTGAATATGTGTGCTAAAGACTTAACCAATGAATTGACGAGCTCTTAAATGTTAGTAACTCGAAAATACTTGTCCGGGACGGGTAATAATTTCAAGCTAGTTCACTAGTGATATAAACGTGTCTCGCAAAGGACTTGTCTTAGTATGATGTACCATCCGAGAAACTCTTGGTAGACATGAACCTCGACAGGTAAGACCTCCTCACCAAGGAGTGTTTATAACTTCAAGCTGACCTAGTCAGTGATGTAACCGTGTCTCGCATGGAATTGTCTATCATGAGTCGATCAATTCAAAAGTGCAAGCTCTTCCCTCACCGTGCAGATTTCTGTCAAAATACTTAAGCATGTGTGGAGGGGGAGTATTTCTGCAAAATACAAAACTCTCACAGTGGTACAAAATGTTTTTACTCATAACCATTTTGAGTGACTTTCATGATAATGGTTTTTATGGCAACATAGGTTAGTCATGGAGTTATAAGGTGACTAAGGTTAGGAATAACCGTCCTATGATCCTCCGGAGCCGGAGGGATCTACCCAAGTACACCACCAATAGTTAGAACTTAGAAGTCCTTAGGTATGATTATAAAAAGGAGAAAAGGAGAATCGGAGAAAGAAGGAGTTTAAGAATTAAAAAGAAACGTAATGAAAAGGGTGAAAAGAAATAGTCCTCCAGATTATTCAACTTAGGGCAGACACCGGGTTCAATTCATATGCTACTGGTTGTCACTAGATGACAGCGGTATTAAAGATTAAAGTCGTCATGGACCCAATGACGCATGCACTAAACCTTATTAGCTACTCAAGTTTCTCTCAACAGAAGCTTGTTTCATTCTCACAGGGAACCCTACATAAAATATCGGCTTTCTCTTAGAGATTGCTGGTATTGAAGAAGGAGACCCTCTCCCTAGTCTCCGCTCAGAAAAACCAAAGCGCACTATTGAGTCTAGAGCCACGAGATTCATCAATAGATCTCTTAGGAACACTCGACATTTTATCACTTGTCGTTCAACAATAAGGATGCAAGTGATACATTCTAGAGTCCTTCACAGATCTTAGCAATATGTCGAGAACATTTATGAGAGGTTCACATCAGTGATCTTCAGTGATTGAATGGAAACTCCTGCCAGGGTCAACATCAAACAGCCCTAACAATAGGTCACTTCGGTAACTCCTTGTGGGTTACGCTTAGTGTGTCTCAAACAGTCTACAGTGGTGGGGTGATGCTTCGGTGTACCTCAGCAACTCACCTGAACCGTAGATGTACCTCGGTATACTGTGTTAGCCTTCTTGAGGGCATCCGGTTTCAGGAACAGCCTTTGTTAGAATTAGAAATGTGTTTTCACATTATGCTATTAACACTCTCGAAATTCGAACTTGTAAGGGCTGGAAATCCCGCTAAGGATTGAGTCCTGAATATATGGGTCATTACTTGAACTTGTTCAATGTAATGCCAACTGTCCCTTACGGGATTCGGACGACTGATTTGCCCGACCAAGGTGAATGGAATCAAGACATTCATCAGTAGAACAATTGTAGTAATCAATTCTTTATGAAAAGATTACAATGATCAATTGGTGTTCGTGACTGTACCTGAGATGCTGCTGCTGATTGATGCTCGCGAGAGGAAGAGATCGTGCTGATTCTCTGATAACATTTTAAATTATACCTTTTTAAAGGGTCGTTTAAGCCCTTATTTGATCACTTTAGGTATCTTGAAAGCAAATTGCTGGAATGACACTTATTCGGACGAAAAGGCATGAATATATAAAGAAAATGGCCAAAGTCAAGAATCGAGACACTCAGGCTGCTGGAACTAAAGGGGACGGCGTCAGGCTTTACAAGTGACGGCGTCAGGTTCAACTAGAGACGCCGTCAGACAAGTTTTGTGACGACTCAGTAGCCAAATTGCTCATTTACAAGTGACGGCTTCAGGTTTTAAAAGAGTAGGGCGTCGCAGCTCAGACGGCCTAGATTTGATCCAGACGACGTCAGAGACTAAAGGGGACGGCATCACAAGCATAAGGTGACACCGTCGCAAGACTAACGTGGCCAAGACGAAACCCTAATAACGGTACCCGATGGCGTCACAAATCAAAGGGTGACGCCGTCGCATGTGTAATCTTATATATAGAATCTGAATTTTTCAGTTTTGAGTGTGTAGTCTTTTGGAGTAAAAACCTAAACCGAACCAAGGCTGTATTGTACAGTATTTTAGGGTTACATACCCTATCTTACATCAAGATAAGTGTTTTACTTCATTAATTTAATTATGTCTTCCTTTGATTGTGTGTATGCTTGCATGTTCCCCATGTCCGGCTAATTTACTTGTGTGTTTGCTTAGGTAATATGAAACTTAGTTATTGAATATTGATTGGTTGTCTCTTATCTTAATTGTGATTGATCTAGTATTGCAATAGGTCATTCATTGTGCTAATAATGCTTGATTAATCTTTTTTGAACCTTAGTTTATAATCACCTAGAGTAATTGTAGGCTATACATCCAAAGAATACCTTAGAGTTAAAGTTTATAAATCCTAGAGATTTTGTAGTCATTAACCTTTGGTAGCTTCAAATGGTTAGGGATAAACGCATACCCTACGACCTTAGAAACACAACGCAATTAAGAATAAGGACGTGACAATTCAACCATCAGTAGGAGATAACTAGGGAGTAATAAAGCCTAAGCAAATACATTTTTAACTATCATACGAGCACACAACAATAGACATAGACTACCCTCACCTTAGTTTAGATAATTAGATAATTAGAAGTAATCGGTAGAAATACCAACCCCCAAATCCAAACCCCGAGATTTGTACCTTTCAATTTCCTACAAAACATAAAAAGATAAAAAATAATCTTCCTGAACCCCAACCTTAGCGTAGTAACTTCTCACTAGCATTCCTATTCCCCTAGAGAACGATATCAATTCCCGTGGCTTACCCTAATACTACACTACAATGATTAGGTTCACTACCTAGGGTGTTGAAAAACTTGCTCGACGAAAACGAAGTTCCTTTGACCCCGAACGCGCTATCTAAGCGTATCAAGTTTTTGGCGCCGCTGCCGGGGAATAGAATAGCTAGTTAGGAGTCCACCTCGTTTAGGTTTCCTTGCTTGATTCCTATCAAGTAAGCTTATTTTTTTTACCTATTTTTAGCTTCCTCATAGTCTATCCCTCTTCTTCGTGATCTTTGTTCGCAATCCCATCACCTTTCATCATAGAAGGTGATAACCAACCACCACTCATCAACCCACCACCTAATGACCCACCAAGAGGCCGTACTCTTGGTGAATACTCGAGACCAAGCCACCTAGGCTATAGGAAAACCATTGAGCTACCCGACCAAGCCCAAACTACGGCCCTGCGATCCGACACCATCAGGTTGGTGCAAAATGGATGTGCATTCCATGGACTTCGTTCCGAAGATCCTAATCAGCATCTTAAGGATTTCCTTAAAATTGTTGATTCCATCGACCTCGATGCTACTACTCGGGAGACCACGCGTCTGCGTCTCTTCCAATTCTCTCTACGGGACCAAGCTAGTAATTGGCTTGAGGGACTTCCCGCCGGCTCCATCTCAAGTTGTGATGATCTCACCTCTCGTTTCCTTGCTCAATTTTTCCCACCAGGGAGGACCACTAAGCTTAGGAATGATATCTTGATGTTCCAACAATGTCAAGGTGAATCTCTCTATGAAGCATGGACTCGATTCAAGGACTTACTCCATAGAGTCCCTCATCACGGCATTGATCTTTGGCTTCAAGTCCAACTCTTCTACAATCATGTCAACTTCCCCACTAAGCGATCCATTGATCAAGCGGCCGGTGGAAAACTTAGTGATCTCATCGCGGAAGAATCATGGGGTATAATAGAGGACCTTGCTCTCTATGACAACGAAAGTTGGAATGACCCCCGTGAGTTGCCCAAAAATGTTAAGGCAGTCTCCTTGCCTCCCATTGACTCACAATCTTCCGACCGTAGGATGCTCGAGCTTGAAGATCAAGTTAAATTCCTAATGAGCTCTTGCGAGAATCCTACGTCTTCACCTCAAGTGAATAAAATTACTCTACCTTTTGAGTTATGTAGTGGTCCCCATGACACTCGTGATTGCACAAGACTCCCCGAACAAGCTTTTGCGGACTACGCCTCCACGCGTACCAACGGAGCCGGAGAGAAGTGGTACACTTTCAAGCCCGAATAAAACAACTTAGGAAACTCTTACAACCCCTCATGGAGAAATCACCCTAACCTTAAGTGGAACCAAAATTCAAGCACACCCTAAAACTCATCTAGTCCACCTAATAGGTTCAACCCTCCAAACACCAGGAACCCCATTCGTCTTGAGGCAATTGCATCTAGATTCATGTCATCTCAAGAAACTCGATTAACTAAGCTTGAAGCCGATTTTAAGCAACGACAAGGCGAGATGACTGATCTGTGCTAAACCGTCAAGTCTAACAGACTTAAAACAGCTTAAACACAAATGCAATGAAGATCAGAGAATACAGTGGATTCCCAGGTCGTTAAGTCCCACGGAGACTCAATGGTGTGTAAACACTTGATCAGACGATAGAATGATCACTAATGATAGTGATCAGTAAGGAATTGGATAGATAATTACACTACTGAAAAAGTTATAAAATAAAGCGACTTAAATACAAATTAAGAAAATTAAAAAAGATAAAATATATTAAATAAACGCTATCACTATATTTACAATGATGTTTTTGTGATTTTATAAAATAAAATAACTTAAATAAACTATTTTAACTAAAACGTAAAATTAAAATATCTAAAAACGTGACTCAAAAAGAAAACGTGCGTTAAATATAAAAATTACGCTGGAGCGCAAGACAAAACGTAAAATTTATGAAATAAAAGGCCTACGAGTTTGAAACCAATTTTATTACGTACTATATGATAAAAGAAAATTTTAGAAAAAAGATTTATATTTTTTTGACTTTTATATTTTTTATTATGAATTAATTACTATTTTACACTAATTAAATGTTTAAAAATACTAAAACTATTTGGAAAAATCTGAAACTTTTGTATAAAATACTTAATACTAATACAATTTTATAAAAAATACAAAAACTGAAAAAGCTAGTTTAAATAAGCTTGAAATAAGCTAAATACACCTAATAAGCTAAACTGCTCAATATGTATATAAGAGATTATTTTGTGCAAAGGATGACAGTCAAAGTCCCAAGGGCGCAATGGTTTCTGTGAGGTGTGTTGGAGCGTGGACTGTTGGGCAGGAGGTCTTGGGTTCGAATCCCACCTCTTGCCTTTTTGCTACTATTTTATTTTTGAAATTTTCTTTTTGCAATTTGTTTATAAGACAAAAATAAGACCTTTTTGTAAAAACTTTTTATCCAAGCTTGTGAAATAAGCAGTTGGGAACTGCTTATTCACATCAGTATCACACAAAATGAATGAGCAACAATTGGCAGTTTCTAAAAGAACTCAAATAAGCAATGCAAAATAAGACAAGCATTATGATACTAACTGAAATAGAGCTAGGGGGGAAATAAGCAGATAAGCAGAAGAAGAAAAAGGAGCATAAGCAGTTTGGGTAAATGGGAAATCCTAGGCTAAAAGGGAAAAGGAGCAACAATGAGACAATAAGCTATTCTATAAACTACAATAAGCACTAAATAAGCTGGAAACTAACTAAACTAATCTATATTACCTAAAAAGTACTAATGTATCCTAGATAAGCTAATGGGATTCTAAAATAAGCTAAAACTAGGGGCTGCTACAGTAACAGTAAACCAGTCCTAAGGGGCTTGTTTTGGCTTAAAAATAAGCTCTAATAAGCACTATCTAAATACTATAAATGATACTATCTTATAGCTAACCTAGTGAATACCAAGTATACCAAATTTCAGAGTCTAGGTCCTAATATTAAGCCAATTACACATCAAGAAAAACAGTATTATGGGCACTATGGGACCTGATGTAACAGTTAATGAAAATGGTTTGGGACAGATCTTGGGTGCAATTTTAAGCTAAATAAAGCTATCCTAAGTGCAAACAAACTACTGAAATATAAAGATGGGTATGTGAGGTTGCAAGAAAAGTGATTTGGAAAAAGTTTGGACCAAAAATAAGCCGTGGAGAAGCCGTCAAACAGCAGCTACAACTGCTGTTTTACGTGAGCAGGACAGAAACAAAATGGATTTTTTTTTATAAACCAAACTTGCAAACTCTATAATACCAGTTACAACCTTTTGGAAACTCACAAAAACCTCGAACTAAACTTGACTTGAGAATCAAAACGGGTAAAAAAAAAAGCTTTAGACCATGAAATAGCTTATGCCAAACACCCCTTTATGGGGTGCTGTTTGGTTTTTTTGAAGGAAGAACAGATTTTTAAGCTACAATTTGAAAAGTAAAAGATGTATTAAGCTAAATATAAACTAAATAAGCATAAATGAACAATAAACAAGCAGTGAAATAGGCTATTAAGCTAAAAGCTATTTTTTTTGTATTTTTGAAGTTTTTTATGAAATTTTAAGCTACTTGAGATAAAAACATATTTATGTGGACCAAAAGCTCCCAATAAGCTATATAAGCTTATATGAGCTTAATGTACAGTAAACGAGCTTGTAAATAAGAACTTGAGAATTAAGCAATAACAATGGAAACTTAAAATAAACTTGGCAATTTAAGTAAGAAAGCTGGAACTTGATTAACTTGAAATTGAAAATACAGAACTTGAAAGTAAAATGACAATAATTAAACTGGTTACAACTTTTCTAAAACATGAAAAATTGGACAACCTACTAATTGTGGCTAAGAGCCTTATTTATACAAGATAACTAGGGTTTTTTCTTTCCTCTGTGCTTCATGTGTTGTCTTTGTGCTTTCCCACCATCATTTAGAGCCATTGGATGAGCTTAAGCCATTTTTGGCCATTTGATTGAATTTGGCGCCAAAGTGGACTTTAGCAGTTTAGGTTGAGTGATTGGGTAGAGAATCATTTAATGTGTTTTGGAAGGAGGTGGAGGTGGAGGAGACATGGAAAGTGATATATTGAGGTGGAGGAATGGGTGTTGAAGGAGTTGCAGAGAAACAGTTGAGAAGGAGGAGGACTTATTGGCGCCAAGTGGGATTTTTTTTTGACCAGAGGTTTGACCAGAGTATTAGTAAGCAGGGGTCCAAAATAAAGGGTCCAAGGGTGAAGTGGAGGGTTCAAGGTCCAAGGGATTTGATAGGGTCCAAAGGTTTTAAGGGTTTAATATCCAAGGACTAGTTGTGTAATTTCTGAAAACTCAAGGACCTAGGCTGCCATTTCTGAAAAGTTGCTCCAAGGACTAAAACTGACAATCTCACAAAGTACAAGGACCAAACTTGCCATTCTCCAATTTCCAGGGGCCATTTCTGCCAAATTTCAAACTTGAGGGACCAAAGTTGTAGTTTTGCAAATTTTACATTTCAAAGGTTTGTTTTGACAACTTTTGAATCCCATGGACCTTAAATGACATTTTTCTTTATTTTGATATACCAGGGACTGTTTTTTGACAACTTTTGAAACTTGGGGGACTAAAACTGCCATTTTTGCAAATTTGATACGTTTTTCATCTGATTTTGATCTTTTTGCATTTAAAACACATAAAACACTGATTTGTGATATTTTTATCATTTTGATGCGTTTCTGAGTGTTTTCAGATGATTTTGCAGTCTATACAGTACAAAAATGATGAGTATTTAGACACTCATCAATCCCCCACACTGAGATATTGCTAGTCCCTAGCAATGATTTGAGAAAAACTTAATGGATTTGAATCTCTTTACCAAAAGCCATTACTTCTGGAGTAGCCAAATGTTTCAGTTCAAGTAAGAACCATGGTACACCGATAACCATGTGATTTTGAGCAAACCACCAGCTTTCAACGGATTTGGTTTGTCTTTACCAGAAGCCGTACCCTTCTGGACTAGCCAACTCTTAGATAAATTATCAGAATTATCTTTGGTGAGCTGAATACCAATTATGGATTTTCCACTGCCTTTACCACAAGCCATAACCTTGCGGGCTAGCCAACTCTTAGATAAATTATCAGAATTATCTTTGGTGAGCTGAATACCAATTATGGATTTTCCACTGCCTTTACCACAAGCCATAACCTTGCGGGCTAGCCAACTCTTCACTTTTTAGGATATGGTGAGTTGAGAACCATACAATTTTGGGCAAATTGCAAGCCATATAAACGGATTTGAGAAATCTTTACCAAGAGCCGTTTGCTCCTGGATTAGCCAATCCTTTTGTCTATTAGACAAGGCGGACTGATAACCAAATGAGTAAGTGTAGAACACTTACTCCAAAAAAAAATTTTGGCCAAAAACGGGGGAATTGGGTAGATAATATATGAAATTCGTGAGAATTCCCCCCCACACTTAGAAATGAATATTGCCCTCAATATTCAAAGTACCGGCGGTTATGCCGAAACAAAGAACGTAAAAGGGAAATACTACGGCCATTATTTAGAAAGTTTTTTTTTTTTTTTTTTTTTTTTTTTTTTTTTTTTTTTTTTAGAGATATATATATATAACATGTGGGGCATCACCCCCACACTTAGGTGGTAGAAAGGGGTAAGAAGTCAGAAATATGGGTGAAAACCCATATGGTGTGTGCTACTGTTTTTGATTTCCGAGTCGCTAGCTTGACTCGACCCCGCATTCATTGGTTCATGGGGAAGCAAAGTGGAAGAAACAATCTCCATCGGACTTTCATTCAAGATGTTTGGATAAACATTGAAGCACGCGAAAGTTCCACACCGATGAGATAAAGAGAGACAGAGACAGACCCGGCTCACAGATGGTACATGAAAATGCCGGGGTCAAAGATAATGTCTTCACTCCCGAAGGAGTTAAGACATGGAGAAGTCACACCGTATGTGAAGAAAAGAAGGAGAATCATGATGATGATCATGACTAACTCCTCATTATCAGAAGGAGAATTCATGATTTTTGGATCATGAATCTCATCAGTGAGGATAGAATCATCATCACATGATGGAAGAGATAAGATAGAATACAGAGGTGGGACAAGTGGTGTGCTCTGAGAGCTAGCAATTTCCACCACTTCCGTGATGGTCTCTGTATCGGCCTCAGACATTTCATCAAAAAGAGGATTTACTTTCTCAAAAGTGTAGTCATTATTAAATTCAAAAAGAGGATTTGAGAAAATCCTGGAAGTAACCTCAGAAATGTCGAGAGAATCACAAAAAGGCAAATCACAATCACTATCGGATATATCCTCAGACTCACTTGGGATTGGGACAAGATCCTCAACACTAGATGATTCCGTTTCCGAAATAGTGCTGAGATGATCATCCTCCATTATGAGAGAGTCTTTGGAAGCAATAATAGGTAAGATAGGTGTGATAGCAATAGACTGAGGGAGTTGAGAAATAAGATCGTTCAATTGAGTAACACTCTCCTCGTCGTAATCATAGTATTCCTTCATTTGAATACTATCCTCATCATCATCGTCATCATATCTGATTCTTATATTCATCTGCAGAAGCTTACACACCATTCTTTTCATTTGCAGTTTCTTTCGAATGCGTATTTCTTCAGAACTTTGAGGAAGATTACACTCCTCATAATCATTGAAATGATGTGAAGGCTCGGAAGTCTGATGACTGATGGAATACTGTGGGGGTTGGAAATTGTCAAAACCGGGAGAATTGGAATTTTGAAAATTTTGATTCATCGGTTGACATTCAAAAGTCTCATGAGGACCCCCGCAATTCTCACAACAGAGATAATTGGGAAAATAACTTTCACCAAAGTTCTGATTGTAACATGGTTCCGGCTCATAGACAAGCGGGTCCCGTGGTGGACAATCAAAACCGTAATGAGAATCATTCCCACAAAACTCGCATGAGTAGGATTCGTATTGGGGCTGTGGAGGTAGGTAGGAAAAATCGGGTGTTTCATTTGAAATGGGATCGGGATTACCGACAAACTTGTCTCCGAAACCCACATTGGTACATCGCCGACAATTTCCACCGTTAAATGGACCTCCACACCAGGAACATGTCGAAAACCATGACATAAAGAATTAAACAGATAAGAGGGATAAGAGATGAAGAATTAAACGGTTAAAGAAGATAAGGAATGAAGAATTAAACAGATTTGAGGATAAAGAAATGTAGAATCAAAAGATGCGAGAGGGTAAAGATGGATATTTTTGGATTTTTTGAAAATTTTACAAAAAACTTTTTACAAATGGTGGGATATGTGCAAGAATGGATCTGAAAAAGGTTTAGAACACGCTAAAGCCTCCCCGGCAGCGGCGCCAAAATTTTGATCTGTGCTAAACCGTCAAGTCTAACAGACTTAAAACAGCTTAAACACAAATGCAATGAAGATCAGAGAATACAGTGGATTCCCAGGTCGTTAAGTCCCACGGAGACTCAATGGTGTGTAAACACTTGATCAGACGATAGAATGATCACTAATGATAGTGATCAGTAAGGAATTGGATAGATAATTACACTACTGAAAAAGTTATAAAATAAAGCGACTTAAATACAAATTAAGAAAATTAAAAAAGATAAAATATATTAAATAAACGCTATCACTATATTTACAATGATGTTTTTGTGATTTTATAAAATAAAATAACTTAAATAAACTATTTTAACTAAAACGTAAACTTAAAATATCTAAAAACGTGACTCAAAAAGAAAACGTGCGTTAAATATAAAAATTACGCTGGAGCGCAAGACAAAACGTAAAATTTATGAAATAAAAGGCCTACGAGTTTGAAACCAATTTTATTACGTACTATATGATAAAAGAAAATTTTAGAAAAAAGATTTATATTTTTTTGACTTTTATATTTTTTATTATGAATTAATTACTATTTTACACTAATTAAATGTTTAAAAATACTAAAACTATTTGGAAAAATCTGAAACTTTTGTATAAAATACTTAATACTAATACAATTTTATAAAAAATACAAAAACTGAAAAAGCTAGTTTAAATAAGCTTGAAATAAGCTAAATACACCTAATAAGCTAAACTGCTCAATATGTATATAAGAGATTATTTTGTGCAAAGGATGACAGTCAAAGTCCCAAGGGCGCAATGGTTTCTGTGAGGTGTGTTGGAGCGTGGACTGTTGGGCAGGAGGTCTTGGGTTCGAATCCCACCTCTTGCCTTTTTGCTACTATTTTATTTTTGAAATTTTCTTTTTGCAATTTGTTTATAAGACAAAAATAAGACCTTTTTGTAAAAACTTTTTATCCAAGCTTGTGAAATAAGCAGTTGGGAACTGCTTATTCACATCAGTATCACACAAAATGAATGAGCAACAATTGGCAGTTTCTAAAAGAACTCAAATAAGCAATGCAAAATAAGACAAGCATTATGATACTAACTAAAATAGAGCTAGGGGGAAATAAGCAGATAAGCAGAAGAAGAAAAAGGAGCATAAGCAGTTTGGGTAAATGGGAAATCCTAGGCTAAAAGGGAAAAGGAGCAACAATGAGACAATAAGCTATTCTATAAACTACAATAAGCACTAAATAAGCTGGAAACTAACTAAACTAATCTATATTACCTAAAAAGTACTAATGTATCCTAGATAAGCTAATGGGATTCTAAAATAAGCTAAAACTAGGGGCTGCTACAGTAACAGTAAACCAGTCCTAAGGGGCTTGTTTTGGCTTAAAAATAAGCTCTAATAAGCACTATCTAAATACTATAAATGATACTATCTTATAGCTAACCTAGTGAATACCAAGTATACCAAATTTCAGAGTCTAGGTCCTAATATTAAGCCAATTACACATCAAGAAAAACAGTATTATGGGCACTATGGGACCTGATGTAACAGTTAATGAAAATGGTTTGGGACAGATCTTGGGTGCAATTTTAAGCTAAATAAAGCTATCCTAAGTGCAAACAAACTACTGAAATATAAAGATGGGTATGTGAGGTTGCAAGAAAAGTGATTTGGAAAAAGTTTGGACCAAAAATAAGCCGTGGAGAAGCCGTCAAACAGCAGCTACAACTGCTGTTTTACGTGAGCAGGACAGAAACAGAATGGATTTTTTTTTATAAACCAAACTTGCAAACTTTATAATACCAGTTACAACCTTTTGGAAACTCACAAAAACCTCGAACTAAACTTGACTTGAGAATCAAAACGGGTAAAAAAAAAAGCTTTAGACCATGAAATAGCTTATGCCAAACACCCCTTTATAGGGTGCTGTTTGGTTTTTTTGAAGGAAGAACAGATTTTTAAGCTACAATTTGAAAAGTAAAAGATGTATTAAGCTAAATATAAACTAAATAAGCATAAATGAACAATAAACAAGTAGTGAAATAGGCTATTAAGCTAAAAGCTATTTTTTTTGTATTTTTGAAGTTTTTTATGAAATTTTAAGCTACTTGAGATAAAAACAGATTTATGTGGACCAAAAGCTCCCAATAAGCTATATAAGCTTATATGAGCTTAATGTACAGTAAACGAGCTTGTAAATAAGAACTTGAGAATTAAGCAATAACAATGGAAACTTAAAATAAACTTGGCAATTTAAGTAAGAAAGCTGGAACTTGATTAACTTGAAATTGAAAATACAGAACTTGAAAGTAAAATGACAATAATTAAACTGGTTACAACTTTTCTAAAACATGAAAAATTGGACAACCTACTAATTGTGGCTAAGAGCCTTATTTATACAAGATAACTAGGGTTTTTTCTTTCCTCTGTGCTTCATGTGTTGTCTTTGTGCTTTCCCACCATCATTTAGAGCCATTGGATGAGCTTAAGCCATTTTTGGCCATTTGATTGAATTTGGCGCCAAAGTGGACTTTAGCAGTTTAGGTTGAGTGATTGGGTAGAGAATCATTTAATGTGTTTTGGAAGGAGGTGGAGGTGGAGGAGACATGGAAAGTGATATATTGAGGTGGAGGAATGGGTGTTGAAGGAGTTGCAGAGAAACAGTTGAGAAGGAGGAGGACTTATTGGCGCCAAGTGGGATTTTTTTTTGACCAGAGGTTTGACCAGAGTATTAGTAAGCAGGGGTCCAAAATAAAGGGTCCAAGGGTGAAGTGGAGGGTTCAAGGTCCAAGGGATTTGATAGGGTCCAAAGGTTTTAAGGGTTTAATATCCAAGGACTAGTTGTGTAATTTCTGAAAACTCAAGGACCTAGGCTGCCATTTCTGAAAAGTTGCTCCAAGGACTAAAACTGACAATCTCACAAAGTACAAGGACCAAACTTGCCATTCTCCAATTTCCAGGGGCCATTTCTGCCAAATTTCAAACTTGAGGGACCAAAGTTGTAGTTTTGCAAATTTTACATTTCAAAGGTTTGTTTTGACAACTTTTGAATCCCATGGACCTTAAATGACATTTTTCTTTATTTTGATATACCAGGGACTGTTTTTTGACAACTTTTGAAACTTGGGGGACTAAAACTGCCATTTTTGCAAATTTGATACGTTTTTCATCTGATTTTGATCTTTTTGCATTTAAAACACATAAAACACTGATTTGTGATATTTTTATCATTTTGATGCGTTTCTGAGTGTTTTCAGATGATTTTGCAGTCTATACAGTACAAAAATGATGAGTATTTAGACACTCATCAATGACAAACAAGCTTGATGCCCTCTTAAAAGGGTTTAATGACCGGGAAATTAGAGCACTCCCAAGTGATACTATAAAGAACCCAAAAGTGAGCTCGATTTCATCGACTTCATGTTCTTGTTCACCATGGGAAAGTGCGCACCCATGCTCCTCAAACCCAATGGTTCACTCGGTAAATGCCATAAACAAGTGTTTCAAGCAATCCAAAATGAGGTACCAAGGTCCCGCACCATTGGTAGAACCTACTCTTGAGAAACCCGTCACCCAAGAACCCAAACCTAATCTAGAGGAGGAGTACAAGTGTTAGGACCCTTTTATCAATCCATTTCACACAATAATAACTAGAGAGATGAAGAAAAGATATGGTGACTTGAATCAAGATATGTATGTTTTAGAGAGACAAAGAGTAGAAGATGAAAACAATATTCATATGAAAAACACACACACACACACTCAAGCACACCCCTCAAATGACATACTTGAGGGGTATTTATATGTGAGAAAGATGATGCCCTAAGGCTTGGCCATGGGCCTTGAGATGGACTTGGATTGGGCTTGGGTTACACGAACTAGACAAGGCTAGCTTAACTTAACTAATGCCCAATTAGCTTAGCCCAATCCACGAGCCCGTTGACTATTCTATCACGATATCTAACACACATTACAAAGTTCCTAATCGTGAATGACCATCACTTCTAATAAAAATAATCAAGGCTAACAATCTCCCCCTAAGGGGTGGTCATTCAAAAGATGCTCCACTTGAATAGGTCTTTAATCTTTTTGAGCTTGAACTTTGTGAGTAGATATAGAATAGTCTTGATTCTTTGTTCCTTCATGCTTTGTGATCAGATAATGTGGTTGTCTGCCATTGTCAACTTCGTTGGTTAGGTGTCTCCACGTCTTTCTCCACCATGCTCACACTTCTATTTGACTTTGAGTTTCCAATGATGAAGTTCTCGAGTCTTTAAACTTTGTAGATTCTTTGACATTGACGAAGAATCATCTTTAAATTTGAGTTGCCTTTGATTTTGATGAGAACTTTCATGTGTTGTTGGTATGAGCATGTGGCGAGTCTGCACGATCCATCCGCTCCGGAGCTTCCATAAGAAGAAAACATAAAACATTGTTAGTAATAAGCGGATTCCAGCACTTACAAGTTTGAATTTCGAGGGTGTTAACAACATAGTGTGAAAACACGTCTCTAATTCTCACAGAGGCCGTTCCTGAACTGGAGTCCCACAAGTGAGATAACACGATGTACCGAAATACACCTACAGTTCAGATGAGTCGCTGAGGTACACCGAAGCATCACCCCACGACTGTAGACCGTTTGAGACACACTAAGCGTAATCCACGGAGAATTACCGAAGTGACCTGCTGTCAGGGCTGCTTGATGTTGACCTTGGCAGGAATTTCCATTCAATCACTGAGGATTACAGTTGTAACTCCCCTCATAAATGTTCTGGCAGATTGCTAAGATCTGCGTAGGACTCTATAATATATCACTTGTGTCCTTATTGATGAACAACAAGCGATGTCATGTCAAGTGTTCCTGTGAGATCTTTTGATGAATCTCGTGGCTCTAGACTCAATAGTGCATTTTGGTTTTCCTGAGCGGAGACTAGGGAGAGGGTCTCCTTCTTCAATACCAACGATCTCTAAGAGAAAGTCGATAGATTATGTAGGGTTCCCAGTGAGAATGAAACAAATCCTTTTAAGAGGAATTGAGTGGCTAGAAGGTTTAGTGCAGTGCGTCACTGGGTCCATGACGTCTTAGTCTTCAATACCAGTGTCATCTATTGACAACCAGTAGCAGATGAATTGAACCCGGTTTCTGCCCTAAGGTTGATTATGGAAGGCTATTTCTTTTCACCCTTTTTCATTTACTTTTCTTTTTAATTCTTCAACCCCTTCTTTCTCCTTTCTCACATTATTCCTTTTTTCAATCATACCTAAGGACTTCTAGTTCTAACTATTGGTGGTGTCCTTGGGTAGATCCCTCCGGCTCCGGCGGATCATAGGACGAATTTCCTATCCTTAGTCACCTTATAACTCCATGACTGTCCTATTGTTGCCATAAAACCATTTTTCTTGAAAATCTCTCAGAGTGTTTATGATTATCAAAACATTTTGTTAACACCTTGAGAGTTTTGTTTTTCAGAAACACTCCCCTTCACATGTGCTTATATTGTTTTAACTGAAATCTGCACAGAGATGGTAGAGTTCGCACTTTTTGAATTGATCGACTTTAAATGAGCTAGACCGATTCGAGACACGTTTACATCACTAGAGAACTAGCTTGAAATTATTACCCATCCTGGTCAAGTTCATAGAAAGTTTCTCGAAATGGTACATTTCCTGACTTTAATTTCTCGTCAATTCATTGGTTCCGTCTGAGTCGAGCTCTTTTGAGATTCAAACAACGATCATTAAACTTTTTGATCACATTTTAATCACGTTTCTCCCCCTCAAAAATAGCATATCCATGATGTTTTTGAAACAAAATGATTAAAAGATATGTTTTTCGAAAAGCATTTGGAGAGAAACTGATTTGGCATGAATTTTGGAACAATTTTGGTTTTATACTCCCCCTTAACGAAAGCATATTTTTCATACAGAAAATTTATGATCAATTAAGGGTTTAGAGGGAGTTATCTTGGTACCAAATGTGAGAGATTTTGAAAAATCTTTTTGAAAACTTTCGAATCAATGGTACGCAAGATGAAGATTTTAAAAATATTTTGAAGATATTTAGAGAAAAAATATCTTCATTTGATTTAGGATAAGTGCTCGATATTTATGAAAATCGATTTTGCGTAGCACTTTCCTTTCTTTAAAGATCGGGTTGCAAGCGGAAATACTTACAAGCCATTGTTTTTAGGAAAAGTGCGTTAAAAATATTTAAAACCTTTGTTTGGTTTAGCACTTTCCTTTCTTTGAAGTGCGGGTCCTGAACTGATGTGTCCAGAAGCCATTATTTTGAAGTCCGGGTTTCGTACTGAAGTATACGAAAGCCATTTTTCTTGAAAATTTTGAGAAACGACATGTTTTAGAAAACAATTAAAGAACTCTCGCTCAAGCATCTGTACATACCCGTATCATTGTTGAATGACATTTCTAGAAACGTACAGAATATCGATTATACGAGAGACATGTCGTGAGAAGAATATTTTTGGATTTTTGATTTTATATTGTTTTTGTATTTTTTGAAAGTTTTATATTTTTATATTTTGTTTTTGTTGGTTTTTCAAATTTTGTATTTTGTTTTTTGAAAAATATTTACAAAGAAGATTTGAAGAAAGAAGATTAAGTTTGGCCAAGTAAAAGTGGAGTTAAGAGTGGAACTAGAAAAGGATTTCCACATGCAAAATTGGCATAAAGTTCTTCTTTACCACACGGGGTATATGAATCTTCAACACTTTTACAAGTACCTGCATCCACAGAAGAAGACTTTTCACAAATAACAGTGTTAGAAGTACATGTTTCCTCACGGTGAGGGTGATCACTATCAACGGTTGTAGTGGTTTTGACTTCCTTAACATGATGAGTTTCACTATTATCTGTGTTGGTGCAAGTATCAAAAATCTTTCCTGTGGGAATCCATCTAAGACCTATTTTGTTGAAAACTTTGCCCGTGGGAATCCACCTAAGGTAAGATCTAGGAGTTGTTTTCTTATCAGATGCAGCGGAAGACTCATTTTTGGAAAAACTACGTCCTGAAGAGATCGTCCTATTAGGTGTCTGTTTGTTTGTCTTTTTATCAACGGGCTTGTTTCTATTTGGTGTCTTAGTGGATTGTGCCTTGGCACGAGAATTATCTTTCTTGAGATATTGTGAGACACATGCATCATGATTAGCTGAAAAGACACATTTTTTACATGTAGTACAGACAAATTCAATATTCTTGTTTAAAACAGCAGCTTTAACTTTGTCACTACAGTCTTTTGGAAATTGATTCTTGTTCGAAAAAGACTTAGAATTCCTAGTGTTGTTTTCTAAGGGCATAGCATTTTCTTTTGCGCAACTACTCTTAGATGCAAGCCAATCCCTAGTCTTTTGTAGAGAGTTCCTAGGTAATGGTTTACTACTACTAGCAGTGCCTTGAAATCTTGTAGAATTCATCACCCTAGATGTTGCACCTAAAATTCCGTCTTTTCGAGTCTGTGCCTTTTTCCTAGCTTCTTCTAGATAGTGATTGTTGACCATGTCGTTAGAACCAACATATTCTTTAACAGGATTTTTGGTCACATTCCGTGTACTATTCCGAGAAATGCCAGGTGTAATCACTTTTGGTGTTTCAGCAACTGCTTTTCCTTTTTCAAAACTTTTTATAATTCTCTTTTTAATAGGCAGGGACTGTGGAGTGACTGTTTTTGACAAATCAATTTTCTCATTGACTTTTGGAGCAAACTGAGAAATAGACATTTTTGGTTTGAAAACCGGTTTTGGAACATTTGTTTTCTCCTCAGTCAATGGTTTTGCAATCTTAGTATCCACAGCCTTTCCTTTTTGACTTCCCAGCTGAGCTCTCAAAAGATCATTTTTCTCTTTCATGTCCTTGTAGGCACGCTCATACGACAGTTTGTCATACTTGCATTCCTCAGTTTTTCGATCAAGTTGTTTAAAATATGAGACATTTTCTTTTTCAAGTTTCAGAAGAGCTTTTTCATATTTTGAAACAATTTCGGATGTCTCAGACTGGAGTCTTTCATGATCTTCAACAGAATATGTTTGTAAAATAATGGACATGATATCGGTAGTCATAACATCTTCGAAGAGAGAATCATTTAGATTTTCCAAAACATTTATGTGTTCAAAACTTTCATTAGCTTGCTTTACCAGGGATTTATGGTCCTTGACAAAGTCAGCTGTTTCTTTCAAAAGTGCTTGTTCAACATGAATTACCCTCGCACTGATGGCATTCAGCTGAGGGGCAATTAGAGTTTCAAAAAAAAATTTCTGTTCATTATCAAAACTATTAAACCAGATGTTTGTTGTAATATTGGTTTTAGTTTTAACAGTCTCTTGAAGATACCCAATTCTAGTTTTAACGTCATCTAAAATGCTTCTAGTATCACTTGTGTTAAAAGGATTGTTTGAAGACATTTGTTCGATTTTCTACAACTGGTTTTGAAACTGGTGTTGACACTTTGTTTGAAACACTTGGTGTGATGGAAAACTTTGACTTTTCTTTTTGATTAACAAAAGTAATTCCATTGATTTTGTTCCATTTGTTATAATCAATCGGTTTAAGATCTGGATTCTTTTGTTTCATTTTTAATCTACTTTCCTCAGATAGTTCCAACGTTTCAAGAGAATCACGAACAATTATAGGTTCATGCAATGGTTTTCCATTGTTCAACACATTCTGAGATTTCTGAGCTTTCTTGAGGAAACAAGGAGGTGAGTTACCAAGAGCCATTTTTTGCGAAGTATGAAAAATCAGATTTACTTGATTAGAAAGCATCTTGATTGTCTTAGCGGAATGACCCGTTGTAAGAAGTAAATTGTCTAATTTTTTGATCGTTTCAGTTTTATCCAGAATCTCATCAAGAAGAGAATCTTCTCGTTTTGCAAAATCAGTTATCAACTTCTTCTTCTCTTTTTCAAGATCAGAATAAGTTGATTTTTGTTTAGAAAGTTGGTCATTTAGATCAGAAATTTCCTTGTTTAAAGATTTTATTTTCAAGTTCAAATTCACATCAAGTGTGTCGTACTTGAGTTGCAATTTTTTTTCTCTTAAAACAGAATCTCGATAACCAATTTCTAATTCTGAAAGTTTGTTTGTATGAAATTCATAGGCTTTGGCGTGCTCCTTGTAACTCTCAAGCTCAGCGGTCAATTTAACATTCGCGGCCTTAACTTCGCGATTGACCTTACTAACTTTCTCAATTTCAATACCACAAGTATTAAGTAATGATTCAAAATAAGCACGGGTTTCCTCATCAGTCACAGTATTTTGTGCCACACAACCTCCATTAGGATTCACATCTGGAGTTTCAGAGTTCGTATTGCTACAACTCGGATTGTCCAGGTATGTATCATAAGTAGGTGCTGATGTCACAGAATGCTGTTCATCATGAGTAAACTGATTAGCAACATTACTATAATTTGGTACCTCATTGAGTGAATCTGTGTCATAGACTGGAGGTGTATCAAAAGTAGCACTTGATGTTGAGTCCTGCTGATTGATTGTAAGACAGTAGCTTGCATTATCATTTGCTTTCTCTGCCCGTCCTGGATACAGAAATTCGTATTCCTCAGCAGTCAACTCTATTCCCAATTTTTCTTTCTTTGCTAACAGAAACCTGTACTTGAGGTTCGGAGGTAGCATACTGAACCGACGATACCCTGAATCTTGGCTTTGAGGTTCGGAGGTAGCATTCTGAACCGAAGTCATAAAACAGTTATTCCCCATAGATTCCTTATCCTCTGTTTCACTATAATCACTGTTATCACTACTGTGGAGATATTCAGGTGCATCTGGCTTAGATTCAAACAATGCTTCAGCACTTCGTGCCTGTTCAGTCAACGGCTTGCGCTTCATATGCTCAACGAATGAAATTGGAAATCTCAAGTCAAGATATCTTAAGTGATCTGGAAGCTCATTTACTTCAACCTCTTGCTCATTATCAGTCGACGTTTTCTCATTTTCAGCCAAATATTCTTCAGTCTCGGACACCGTCTTTTCAGTCTTAGGATATGGAGCAAAGAATTGAACAATAGAGTCCATATCGATCGATGGTAGAAAATTGTTGAGAAAAGACATTGTGAACGTGTGAAATGAATTTACGGATCTTGTAGACGATAAAGAAGTGATTTTTGTTTTTGAGTCGAGTTCAACGATAACTAGCACGATAGTTATATCCAATGAACCCGAAAAATTCAATCCCAACAAAATACTCAATCTCGGATTTTTGAAGCTTAATCAAAACCGTGGTCTAACACTTAACCCGACAAATTTAGCACAAAATAACCACACTTAGTCCAAATAATATCAAAGAATTCGTCTCTCTTTACTATATCAGCATACTCGGCCCATGTTCATAAAAAAGGATAAGCCCAAAGTCCAATTTACAATCTGCCCTAAATATTCGTATAAAAGAGTATCCAAATCTAGGTCTTTACCCTAATCTCTTACAAACCAAACTCTAAACTCACTCTAAAAAAAACGCAGCCTCCTGTTCTGAGTTCTTTCTTCGCAGCCACCCTCAATCACACAAACATCACAGACCTAAAGAAATTGTCACCCATTTTTATAACCTGAACGCAAACCCGCTTTTCTTAGAATAATCCCACGAGCCACTTTTAGAAAAACGACTTTGATTAATCTCTTAATACCCACTGATGAATAAATCGATTGAGCTTCAAGATCTTTTCAAAGATCTAAGGTAGGTACCGAATAAGAGATTGAATGAAAACCTTTTGGTTTTGTGTTCTTTCTTTATAAGATTCGAATAGAAAATGATTTATGCTTCGAAAGATCTATGATGGATGTTGTGACTTGTGAATCTTTCAAAGTTTGAGGCCAAGTCTTCAAGTCTGAGATCCGTTTCTGTTATAAGATAGTTTTTTTTTTTTTTTTTTTTTTTTTTTTTTTTTTCGATTTTGAAGGAGATTAGAATCTGGTTGTTCGAACAATTTTATAAACGTAAACGTTTATGTGTTAAGCGTAACCTCTTAAGTGTAACCTCTTAAGCGTAAGTAGATGATATGCGTAAACTTTTTCAAAACCGTACGCGTAGACTCTTTTTCTTACACGTAAACTTTTGTTATGCGTAACCACTTAGGCGTAGATACCCTTACGCGTAAGTTTTCTTAGTCGTAAACAACCTTTACGCGTAAGCAACCTTACGAGTAGGATTTATGCGTAAAAAACGTACGAAATACTTTCCAAGTAAGTCGTAAAAGATCTGAAGATAGTCGCAAGGCCTTATGCGTAGAAATGAGGTCTTATGCGTAAACCAGAAACCTTATGCGTAAAAAACGAGGGTTTTGACTTTTTTGTTGACTTTTTTCCGACCAAGTTTTTCCGACCACTTTTTTTCAGCAATGAATTCCAACTAGCTTTTCTACCAGATATTGACCACACGAAACAAGAAAAAGATAAGAATAAGGTGGACAGACTTGGACCATAAAAGTGTTTGGACAAAAACTGTTGGACACAGAAAGTAATAAATTTGGACAAAAAAAGACAGTTTTTGGGACAGAAAAAACAGATTTGAATACTTAAAGTATAAACGAAAACAGATATTCAACGTATCAAAAAAATTTGAAGACACGTTTTTAACCAGAAATAAGCAACAATTAAGCAAAAACAAGTTTAAAAGTGCCAAACAAATTTTAAAGACGGGATTTTAAACAATTAAAACACGATTTTTGACAACAAAAATACTTCTAAACCATCTTTAGGCTCTTGATACCACTTGTTAGGACCCTTTTATCAATCCATTTCACACAATAATAACTAGAGAGATGAAGAAAAGATATGGTGACTTGAATCAAGATATGTATGTTTTAGAGAGACAAAGAGTAGAAGATGAAAACAATATTCATATGAAAAACACACACACACACACTCAAGCACACCCCTCAAATGACATACTTGAGGGGTATTTATATGTGAGAAAGATGGTGCCCTAAGGCTTGGCCATGGGCCTTGAGATGGACTTGGATTGGGCTTGGGTTACACGAACTAGACAAGGCTAGCTTAACTTAACTAATGCCCAATTAGCTTAGCCCAATCCACGAGCCCGTTGACTATTCTATCACGATATCTAACACACATTACAAAGTTCCTAATCGTGAATGACCATCACTTCTAATAAAAATAATCAAGGCTAACAATCTCCCCCTAAGGGGTGGTCATTCAAAAGATGCTCCACTTGAATAGGTCTTTAATCTTTTTGAGCTTGAACTTTGTGAGTAGATATAGAATAGTCTTGATTCTTTGTTCCTTCATGCTTTGTTATCAGATAATGTGGTTGTCTGCCATTGTCAACTTCGTTGGTTAGGTGTCTCCACGTCTTTCTCCACCATGCTCACACTTCTATTTGACTTTGAGTTTCCAATGATGAAGTTCTCGAGTCTTTAAACTTTGTAGATTCTTTGACATTGACGAAGAATCATCTTTAAATTTGAGTTGCCTTTGATTTTGATGAGAACTTTCATGTGTTGTTGGTATGAGCATGTGGCGAGTCTGCACGATCCATCCGCTCCGGAGCTTCCATAAGAAGAAAACATAAAACATTGTTAGTAATAAGCGGATTCCAGCACTTACAAGTTTGAATTTCGAGGGTGTTAACAACATAGTGTGAAAACACGTCTCTAATTCTCACAGAGGCCGTTCCTGAACTGGAGTCCCACAAGTGAGATAACACGATGTACCGAAATACACCTACAGTTCAGATGAGTCGCTGAGGTACACCGAAGCATCACCCCACGACTGTAGACCGTTTGAGACACACTAAGCGTAATCCACGGAGAATTACCGAAGTGACCTGCTGTCAGGGCTGCTTGATGTTGACCCTGGCAGGAATTTCCATTCAATCACTGAGGATTACAGTTGTAACTCCCCTCATAAATGTTCTGGCAGATTGCTAAGATCTGCGTAGGACTCTATAATATATCACTTGTGTCCTTATTGATGAACAACAAGCGATGTCATGTCAAGTGTTCCTGTGAGATCTTTTGATGAATCTCGTGGCTCTAGACTCAATAGTGCATTTTGGTTTTCCTGAGCGGAGACTAGGGAGAGGGTCTCCTTCTTCAATACCAACGATCTCTAAGAGAAAGTCGATAGATTATGTAGGGTTCCCAGTGAGAATGAAACAAATCCTTTTAAGAGGAATTGAGTGGCTAGAAGGTTTAGTGCAGTGCGTCACTGGGTCCATGACGTCTTAGTCTTCAATACCAGTGTCATCTATTGACAACCAGTAGCAGATAAATTGAACCCGGTTTCTGCCCTAAGGTTGATTATGGAAGGCTATTTCTTTTCACCCTTTTTCATTTACTTTTCTTTTTAATTCTTCAACCCCTTCTTTCTCCTTTCTCACATTATTCCTTTTTTCAATCATACCTAAGGACTTCTAGTTCTAACTATTGGTGGTGTCCTTGGGTAGATCCCTCCGGCTCTGGCGGATCATAGGACGAATTTCCTATCCTTAGTCACCTTATAACTCCATGACTGTCCTATTGTTGCCATAAAACCATTTTTCTTGAAAATCTCTCAGAGTGTTTATGATTATCAAAACATTTTGTTAACACCTTGAGAGTTTTGTTTTTCAGAAACACTCCCCTTCACATGTGCTTATATTGTTTTAACTGAAATCTGCACAGAGATGGTAGAGTTCGCACTTTTTGAATTGATCGACTTTAAATGAGCTAGACCGATTCGAGACACGTTTACATCACTAGAGAACTAGCTTGAAATTATTACCCATCCTGGTCAAGTTCATAGAAAGTTTCTCGAAATGGTACATTTCCTGACTTTAATTTCTCGTCAATTCATTGGTTCCGTCTGAGTCGAGCTCTTTTGAGATTCAAACAACGATCATTAAACTTTTTGATCACATTTTAATCACGTTTCTCCCCCTCAAAAATAGCATATCCATGATGTTTTTGAAACAAAATGATTAAAAGATATGTTTTTCGAAAAGCATTTGGAGAGAAACTGATTTGGCATGAATTTTGGAACAATTTTGGTTTTATACTCCCCCTTAACGAAAGCATATTTTTCATACAGAAAATTTATGATCAATTAAGGGTTTAGAGGGAGTTATCTTGGTACCAAATGTGAGAGATTTTGAAAAATCTTTTTGAAAACTTTCGAATCAATGGTACGCAAGATGAAGATTTTAAAAATCTTTTGAAGATATTTAGAGAAAAAATATCTTCATTTGATTTAGGATAAGTGCTCGATATTTATGAAAATCGATTTTGCGTAGCACTTTCCTTTCTTTAAAGATCGGGTTGCAAGCGGAAATACTTACAAGCCATTGTTTTTAGGAAAAGTGCGTTAAAAATATTTAAAACCTTTGTTTGGTTTAGCACTTTCCTTTCTTTGAAGTGCGGGTCCTGAACTGATGTGTCCAGAAGCCATTATTTTGAAGTCCGGGTTTCGTACTGAAGTATACGAAAGCCATTTTTCTTGAAAATTTTGAGAAACGACATGTTTTAGAAAACAATTAAAGAACTCTCGCTCAAGCATCTGTACATACCCGTATCATTGTTGAATGACATTTCTAGAAACGTACAGAATATCGATTATACGAGAGACATGTCGTGAGAAGAATATTTTTGGATTTTTGATTTTATATTGTTTTTGTATTTTTTGAAAGTTTTATATTTTTATATTTTGTTTTTGTTGGTTTTTCAAATTTTGTATTTTGTTTTTTGAAAAATATTTACAAAGAAGATTTGAAGAAAGAAGATTAAGTTTGGCCAAGTAAAAGTGGAGTTAAGAGTGGAACTAGAAAAGGATTTCCACATGCAAAATTGGCATAAAGTTCTTCTTTACCACACGGGGTATATGAATCTTCAACACTTTTACAAGTACCTGCATCCACAGAAGAAGACTTTTCACAAATAACAGTGTTAGAAGTACATGTTTCCTCACGGTGAGGGTGATCACTATCAACGGTTGTAGTGGTTTTGACTTCCTTAACATGATGAGTTTCACTATTATCTGTGTTGGTGCAAGTATCAAAAATCTTTCCTGTGGGAATCCATCTAAGACCTATTTTGTTGAAAACTTTGCCCGTGGGAATCCACCTAAGGTAAGATCTAGGAGTTGTTTTCTTATCAGATGCAGCGGAAGACTCATTTTTGGAAAAACTACGTCCTGAAGAGATCGTCCTATTAGGTGTCTGTTTGTTTGTCTTTTTATCAACGGGCTTGTTTCTATTTGGTGTCTTAGTGGATTATGCCTTGGCACGAGAATTATCTTTCTTGAGATATTGTGAGACACATGCATCATGATTAGCTGAAAAGACACATTTTTTACATGTAGTACAGACAAATTCAATATTCTTGTTTAAAACAGCAGCTTTAACTTTGTCACTACAGTCTTTTGGAAATTGATTCTTGTTCGAAAAAGACTTAGAATTCCTAGTGTTGTTTTCTAAGGGCATAGCATTTTCTTTTGCGCAACTACTCTTAGATGCAAGCCAATCCCTAGTCTTTTGTAGAGAGTTCCTAGGTAATGGTTTACTACTACTAGCAGTGCCTTGAAATCTTGTAGAATTCATCACCCTAGATGTTGCACCTAAAATTCCGTCTTTTCGAGTCTGTGCCTTTTTCCTAGCTTCTTCTAGATAGTGATTGTTGACCATGTCGTTAGAACCAACATATTCTTTAACAGGATTTTTGGTCACATTCCGTGTACTATTCCGAGAAATGCCAGGTGTAATCACTTTTGGTGTTTCAGCAACTGCTTTTCCTTTTTCAAAACTTTTTATAATTCTCTTTTTAATAGGCAGGGACTGTGGAGTGACTGTTTTTGACAAATCAATTTTCTCATTGACTTTTGGAGCAAACTGAGAAATAGACATTTTTGGTTTGAAAACCGGTTTTGGAACATTTGTTTTCTCCTCAGTCAATGGTTTTGCAATCTTAGTATCCACAGCCTTTCCTTTTTGACTTCCCAGCTGAGCTCTCAAAAGATCATTTTGCTCTTTCATGTCCTTGTAGGCACGCTCATACGATAGTTTGTCATACTTGCATTCCTCAGTTTTTCGATCAAGTTGTTTAAAATATGAGACATTTTCTTTTTCAAGTTTCAGAAGAGCTTTTTCATATTTTGAAACAATTTCGGATGTCTCAGACTGGAGTCTTTCATGATCTTCAACAGAATATGTTTGTAAAATAATGGACATGATATCGGTAGTCATAACATCTTCGAAGAGAGAATCATTTAGATTTTCCAAAACATTTATGTGTTCAAAACTTTCATTAGCTTGCTTTACCAGGGATTTATGGTCCTTGACAAAGTCAGCTGTTTCTTTCAAAAGTGCTTGTTCAACATGAATTACCCTCGCACTGAAGGCATTCAGCTGAGGGGCAATTAGAGTTTCAAAAAAAAATTTTCTGTTCATTATCAAAACTATTAAACTAGATGTTTGTTGTAATATTGGTTTTAGTTTTAACAGTCTCTTGAAGATACCCAATTCTAGTTTTAACGTCATCTAAAATGCTTCTAGTATCACTTGTGTTAAAAGGATTGTTTGAAGACATTTGTTCGATTTTCGAAAGAGATTTGGAAACTACAACTGGTTTTGAAACTGGTGTTGACACTTTGTTTGAAACACTTGGTGTGATGGAAAACTTTGACTTTTTTTTTGATTAACAAAAGTAATTCCATTGATTTTGTTCCATTTGTTATAATCAATCGGTTTAAGATCTGGATTCTTTTGTTTCATTTTTAATCTACTTTCCTCAGATAGTTCCAACGTTTCAAGAGAATCACGAACAATTATAGGTTCATGCAATGGTTTTCCATTGTTCAACACATTCTGAGATTTCTGAGCTTTCTTGAGGAAACAAGGAGGTGAGTTACCAAGAGCCATTTTTTGCGAAGTATGAAAAATCGGATTTACTTGATTAGAAAGCATCTTGATTGTCTTAGCGGAATGACCCGTTGTAAGAAGTAAATTGTCTAATTTTTTGATTGTTTCAGTTTTATCCAGAATCTCATCAAGAAGAGAATCTTCTCGTTTTGCAAAATCAGTTATCAACTTCTTCTTCTCTTTTTCAAGATCAGAATAAGTTGATTTTTGTTTAGAAAGTTGGTCATTTAGATCAGAAATTTCCTTGTTTAAAGATTTTATTTTCAAGTTCAAATTCACATCAAGTGTGTCGTACTTGAGTTGCAATTTTTTTTCTCTTAAAACAGAATCTCGATAACCAATTTCTAATTCTGAAAGTTTGTTTGTATGAAATTCATAGGCTTTGGCGTGCTCCTTGTAACTCTCAAGCTCAGCGGTCAATTTAACATTCGCGGCCTTAACTTCGCGATTGACCTTACTAACTTTCTCAATTTCAATACCACAAGTATTAAGTAATGATTCAAAATAAGCACGGGTTTCCTCATCAGTCACAGTATTTTGTGCCACACAACCTCCATTAGGATTCACATCTGGAGTTTCAGAGTTCGTATTGCTACAACTCGGATTGTCCAGGTATGTATCATAAGTAGGTGCTGATGTCACAGAATGCTGTTCATCATGAGTAAACTGATTAGCAACATTACTATAATTTGGTACCTCATTGAGTGAATCTGTGTCATAGACTGGAGGTGTATCAAAAGTAGCACTTGATGTTGAGTCCTGCTGATTGATTGTAAGACAGTAGCTTGCATTATCATTTGCTTTCTCTGCCCGTCCTGGATACAGAAATTCGTATTCCTCAGCAGTCAACTCTATTCCCAATTTTTCTTTCTTTGCTAACAGAAACCTGTACTTGAGGTTCGGAGGTAGCATACTGAACCGACGATACCCTGAATCTTGGCTTTGAGGTTCGGAGGTAGCATTCTGAACCGAAGTCATAAAACAGTTATTCCCCATAGATTCCTTATCCTCTGTTTCACTATAATCACTGTTATCACTACTGTGGAGATATTCAGGTGCATCTGGCTTAGATTCAAACAATGCTTCAGCACTTCGTGCCTGTTCAGTCAACGGCTTGCGCTTCATATGCTCAACGAATGAAATTGGAAATCTCAAGTCAAGATATCTTAAGTGATCTGGAAGCTCATTTACTTCAACCTCTTGCTCATTATCAGTCGACGTTTTCTCATTTTCAGCCAAATATTCTTCAGTCTCGGACACCGTCTTTTCAGTCTTAGGATATGGAGCAAAGAATTGAACAATAGAGTCCATATCGATCGATGGTAGAAAATTGTTGAGAAAAGACATTGTGAACGTGTGAAATGAATTTACGGATCTTGTAGACGATAAAGAAGTGATTTTTGTTTTTGAGTCGAGTTCAACGATAACTAGCACGATAGTTATATCCAATGAACCCGAAAAATTCAATCCCAACAAAATACTCAATCTCGGATTTTTGAAGCTTAATCAAAACCGTGGTCTAACACTTAACCCGACAAATTTAGCACAAAATAACCACACTTAGTCCAAATAATATCAAAGAATTCGTCTCTCTTTACTGTATCAGCATACTCGGCCCATGTTCATAAAAAAGGATAAGCCCAAAGTCCAATTTACAATCTGCCCTAAATATTCGTATAAAAGAGTATCCAAATCTAGGTCTTTACCCTAATCTCTTACAAACCAAACTCTAAACTCACTCTAAAAAAAACGCAGCCTCCTGTTCTGAGTTCTTTCTTCGCAGCCACCCTCAATCACACAAACATCACAGACCTAAAGAAATTGTCACCCATTTTTATAACCTGAACGCAAACCCGCTTTTCTTAGAATAATCCCACGAGCCACTTTTAGAAAAACGACTTTGATTAATCTCTTAATACCCACTGATGAATAAATCGATTGAGCTTCAAGATCTTTTCAAAGATCTAAGGTAGGTACCGAATAAGAGATTGAATGAAAACCTTTTGGTTTTGTGTTCTTTCTTTATAAGATTCGAATAGAAAATGATTTATACTTCGAAAGATCTATGATGGATGTTGTGACTTGTGAATCTTTCAAAGTTTGAGGCCAAGTCTTCAAGTCTGAGATCCGTTTCTGTTATAAGATAGTTTTTTTTTTTTTTTTTTTTTTTTTTTTTTTTTTTTTTTTTTCGATTTTGAAGGAGATTAGAATCTGGTTGTTCGAACAATTTGATAAACGTAAACTTTTATGTGTTAAGCGTAACCTCTTAAGTGTAACCTCTTAAGCGTAAGTAGATGATATGCGTAAACTTTTTCAAAACCGTACGCGTAGACTCTTTTTCTTACACGTAAACTTTTGTTATGTTGGACACAGAAAGTAATAAATTTGGACAAAAAAAGACAGTTTTTGGGACAGAAAAAACAGATTTGAATACTTAAAGTATAAACGAAAACAGATATTCAACGTATCAAAAAAATTTTAAGACACGTTTTTAACCAGAAATAAGCAACAATTAAGCAAAAACAAGTTTAAAAGTGCCAAACAAATTTTAAAGACGGGATTTTAAACAATTAAAACACGATTTTTGACAACAAAAATACTTCTAAACCATCTTTAGGCTCTTGATACCACTTGTTAGGACCCTTTTATCAATCCATTTCACACAATAATAACTAGAGAGATGAAGAAAAGATATGGTGACTTGAATCAAGATATGTATGTTTTAGAGAGACAAAGAGTAGAAGATGAAAACAATATTCATATGAAAAACACACACACACACACTCAAGCACACCCCTCAAATGACATACTTGAGGGGTATTTATATGTGAGAAAGATGATGCCCTAAGGCTTGGCCATGGGCCTTGAGATGGACTTGGATTGGGCTTGGGTTACACGAACTAGACAAGGCTAGCTTAACTTAACTAATGCCCAATTAGCTTAGCCCAATCCACGAGCCCGTTGACTATTCTATCACGATATCTAACACACATTACAAAGTTCCTAATCGTGAATGACCATCACTTCTAATAAAAATAATCAAGGCTAACAACAAGGAACTCCATCAAGAAAAACCGGTTCTTGAAGTCTTAGCTCATGTACCTTATTATAATGCTTTAAAAGAAAAATATGAGCTAGAACTTAAACTTGGAAAACATAGGTCCGCTTTTCTGCAAAATAATCTACCTAAGAAATTAGACGATCCCGGGCTATTTACTCTTTCGTGTAGGCTTGGAACTTCCAAACCTCTCGATGCTCTAGCCGATTTAGGATCATGCATCAATCTTGTTCCGTTGTCCCTCCATAGAAGCCTTAACTTAGGTAAGATAGAACCAACATAAACCATCTTAGGTCTAGCGGACGGTAGTATTGTATATCCGGTGGGGATAATAAAAGACATGGTAGTGCACGTAGGAGAATTAACTCTTTTGGCGGATTTCCATGTGCTAGACATGAATAAAGACCCAACATGCCCATTACTAGTAGGAAGAGGATTCTTAGCTACCGCTAGTGCCATCATTGATTGTAAGATGTCCAAAATAGTGGTAGGAGACGAGAGTGCTAGGTCAATTTACGATGTCAAAAAGCATACTTACTACAAAGAAGAGGAAATCCCCATGAGATTAGGTTGGATAGAGCGCCATCTAGATACGGACCTTGGATTGATAAGAACTTCATAGGTCCCCAACGACCTTTTTACCTAGATGAAGCCTTTGCTAGTAAAGCAACTTTCCATGAAAAAGAAATGGCTAGGGACATGGAAGTGAACCCGTTCGAGGACGCCTAAGTATTTAGGAAGATGACCGAGTTCCTAGGAAGCTTGCCCGTCAACCTTGTCATGAATAAGTGGAAAGTGGAGAGCGATAAGCCAAAACATAAGTTGGATTGGGATAGACCTCCTAGTGATGGTAATGGAGACTGGCACATTAGGATAACAATCTATAACCCCGATGGAGAGAAATTTGAAAAGGCATATCGAACCAAACGTACTACTAGGAGCTTAAATGATAAGTTTGATCCTTATGACATTCTAGAGGATAGGCTTACTTACATCGGTACGTAAGGGTACGACTTCGAGTCTAGCTACAAGACTCATAAATAAAGAAAAGCGCTTTGTGGGAGGTAACCCATGCTTAATTTTTTGCTTGTTTGTGTCGTGTATCTTTTATTGATTGTTTATTCTCATGTTTAAATTTGTAAAAATGCTTTATTTTGTCTTTAACCTCGTCTTAATTACATATAAAGGTATTTTGCATAAGGGATAAGTGTAGGGAGGATTACACACGTTTTCAAAAGAAACGTAAACATGAGAATTTCAATTAATTAAAAGATATACATGTGTGTTTGTTCGAGTCAAATGCTTGTATCGAGTCATAATGGATGTTTTGCAAGAAATTTTTCCAGATTTTAAAGATGTAAATTTTCTAGAATTTTTTCCAGAAAATCGCAGACCAGTTTTTGTCAGGATAACCTGACGGCGTCAGGATCGCAACCTGACGGCGTCAGGAAGGAGAAAAAACAACTGATTACTTTTTCTCGTTTTCTGAGCTACTTATAATTTTTTGGAATTTTCCAGGTCTTAATTTTCCAGAAATTTTGTAAACATCCATTCCACAAGCATTATATCCTAGTTTAGTAGAGTCCTATATATATTATTACCGTCGATTTTACGCGAATGTTTCATTTGTTTTCTTCAAGTGTGCAGGTTTAATTTACTAAGAAGAAGATACATAAGATGAGAAGGAGCTTTTCATGCAAACATTCTTCTTGAAGAAAGATGTAACCACCACTTTACACGGATCCTACCGAGCTAATCAGGGGAGTACAAGTTTCTTTCGTTTTTAATTACCTTCCATTATCATAACTTTGATACTTTCAGGGAACATTGGGGACAATGTTCAGTTTAAGTGTAGGGAGGGAAAATAAAACGGGAACTTTGAAACTATGCTTATCCTTGACTATTTGCTTTGTCAAATTGCATTTGTGTAATAAACCATAAGAAATATCGGTTAGGGTAATTTTGGCACCAAATTTAAATTTTTTCATGACATGTAGGAGTGGGCCATTAGTCTTAATAAAGCGTCTCATGGATAGGAAATTATATGACTAGCACAAAAAAACCTTTACCACTTAAATTCCACCCAAAATGTGAGGATCGCCCTTAGATTTGTAGGAATTAAAGCATTAATCTTTAATGCTTAGAGTGTGAACCGGTAGTATAATAGATTCTAGAACTTGTTTTGTGATGCATCCCGAGATCGCTAGTAAGACTACACTTGTGTGGTTAGGAATAACTAAATGATAAGAGGCATTAGGATAACCCTTGTTTGATACCCGTAATATAATTACTTCTTCCACACCGGTTGAGTAATTCCCCCACACCCTTGCATTGTACTCATCTTTAGTACACGATACCCCTAGTTAACCCCTTAGAGCCTATCCTTTTTGCGGTTCTCATGATGTTTCGGTTTTTCGAAATATCAATGAAGAGCATTGTTTACAATCCACCCCCAAATGTACACCCAAATCGCCTTAGCCTACCTTGTATGCACTCACTTTTAGTGCATTATTGTTATCACACTTAACCCTTAATTCAATTATCTTGTTTCTTGCATAAGTTGCTAAGTCAAGTCATATCGTTAGTACACAGTTTTGGGACGATTGGGACTCATGGGAAAATTTATATTTTATGAGATGACGGGAAGGGAACGTTAAATTCAAATTCCATTTATTTGCGTAATAATGTACTCCAAGTGTTTTGATCTTTTCAATTCGGGTCAAATTAGTGTTAGAATAATAAAAACTCAAGTGTAGGGATGTGCCTATAAATCCCTATCATTTTGATGTTATCGTAGAGGATGGTAGAGTAAAAGTGTATGAAAAAAAAAGAAAAAGAGAAAAAGAAAAAAAATAGAGTGTTGAAAAAAAAAAAAAAAAAAAAAAAAAAAAAAAAACATATGGGCTATCCTTTTCGCGGTTCTCGTGATGTTTCGGTTTTTCGGAATATCAATGAAGAGCATTGTTTACAATCCACCCCCAAATGTACACCCAAATCGCCTTAGCCTACCTTGTATCCACTCACTTTTAGTGCATTATTGTTATCACACTTAACCCTTAGTTCAATTATCTTGTTGCTTGCATAAGTTGCTAAGTCGAGTCATATCTTTTGTACACAGTTTTGGGACGATTGGGACTCATGGGAAAAGTTAAATTTTATGAGATGACGGGAAGGGAACATTAAATTCAAATTCCCTTTATTTGCGTAATAATGTAATCCAAGTGTTTTGATCTTTTCAATTCTGGTCAAATTAGTGTTAGAATAATAAAAAATCAAGTGTAGGGATGTGCCTATAAATCCCTATCATTTTGATGTTATCGTAGAGGATAGTAGAGTAAAAGTGTATGAAAAAAAAAAACATACGGGCTACCATCCTACATCTATCTTTTAATTTATGTTTGTTTGTTTCAGTTATCTAGAGTTTAGAGTGTCGAGTCTTGGCTTAGCAACACCATTCTTCGCTTGTTTTTAACATAAAGATTTTTGACTTGCCACCACTAAATCGCCTATCCCTCCAAACCCTTTGTTTCCCTACCGTAAGCCTATCATTACAACCCTTTAAAAGACCTCTTGGATAGCCTTTCCTAGGTGCTTACACCAAAGCGATGGAGGTTTGATCTAGTCTCAAGCCTATGGTAATCTATGTACTAGGACCGGTTAATGAGTGTTTATCTTCCATTTCCAACTTGTTATATTTAATATACACCCGAGAGATGTGAGTATCCAAACACCCCATGTAAGGTGCTAGTATGTAATTTTCGTACTTGTTATGACTTTTGTGGGGCTTATATGTGTTGTGAATCGTTCTAAACTAATGCTTCATGACCTCTAACTTATAAATCGATTGGCTAAAAGCATATTTTCTTGAGGACAAGCAAATACCAAGTGTAGGGATATTTGATAAGGTTTTAAAATATACCTTTTTGAGGGGTCGTTTAAGCCCTTATTTGATCACTTTTGTATCCGTTATTACTTAATATCGTTCCTTTTCACTTTTTAGGTATCTTGAAGGCAAATTGCTGGAATGACACTTATTCGGACGAAAAGGCATGAATATACGAAGAAAATGGCCAAAGTCAAGAATCGAGACACTCAGGCTGCTGGAACTAAAGGGGACGGCGTCAGGCTTTACAAGTGACGGCGTCAGGTTCTACTAGAGACGCCGTCAGACAAGTTTTGTGATGACTCAATAGCCAAATTGCTCATTTACAAGTGACGGCTTCAGGTTTTAAAAGAGTAGGGCGTCGCAGCTCAAACGGCCTAGATTTGATCCAGACGACGTCAGAGACTGAAGGGGACGGCGTCACAAGCATAAGGTGACGCCGTCGCAAGACTAACGTGGCCAAAACGAAACCCTAATAACGGAACCCGACGGCGTCACAAATCAAAGGGTGACGCCGTCGCATGTGTAATCTTATATATAGAATCCGAATTTTTCAGTTTTGAGTGTGTAGTCTTTTGGAGTAAAAACCTAAACCGAACTAAGGCTGTCTTGTACAGTATTTTAGGGTTTCATACCCCATCTTACATCAAGATAAGTGTTTTACTTCATTAATTTAATTATGTCTTCCTTTGATTGTGTGTATGCTTGCAAGTTCCCCATGTCTGGCTAATTTACTTGTGTGTTTACTTAGGTTATATGAAACTTAGTTATTGAATATTGATTGGTTGTCTCTTATCTTAATTGTGATTGATCTAGTATTGCGATAGGTTATTCGTTGTGCTAATAATGCTTGATTAATCTTTGTTGAACCTTAGTTTATAATCACCTAGAGTAATTGTAGGCTATACATCCAAAGAATACCTTAGAGTTAAAGTTTATAAATCCTAGAGATTTTGTAGTCATTAACCTTTGGTAGCTTCAAAGGGTTAGGAATAAACGCATACCCTACGACCTTAGAAACACAAGGCAATTAAGAATAAGGAAGTGACAATTCAACCAGCAATAGGAGATAACTAGGGAGTAATAAAGCCTAAGCAAATACATTTTTAACTATCATACTAGCACACAACAATAGACATAGACTACCCTCACCTTAGTTTAGATAATTAGATAAGTAGAAGTAATCGGTAGAAATACCAACCCCCAAATCCAAACCCCGAGATTTGTACCTTTCAATTTCCTAAAAAACATAAAAAGATAAAAAATAATCTTCCTCAACCCCAACCTTAGCATAGTAACGTCTCACTAGCATTCCTATTCCCCTAGAGAATGATATCAATTCCCGTGGCTTACCCTAATACTACACTACAACGATTAGGTTCACTGCCTAGGGTGTTGAAAAACTTGCTCGACGAAAAGGAAGTTCCTTTGACCCCGAATGCACTGTGTAAGCGTATCATTCTCCACATGCTGATACCAACAACATCACAAAAGAAGTTCTCTCATAATCAAAGAATATACAAAGTTATAAAGACTTGAGAACTACTTCACATCTGGAATTCATTGACAAAAGAGCGTGTGAGCATGTTGGAGAAAGGCGTGGAGTCACTGGAGCAACGAAGCTGACCTGATGCAGATTACCACAACATAACATCACCATATCCACACCAGACCAAAGAACGAAGATAAATGAAGACGTCAAAGCTAAAAAACTTCAAAGAAAACAAGATCCTCACACAGGGGAGATTGTTGGAATCAAGGTAATTCTTCTCACAAGAAGGAAGAATGTCAGAAGACGTCAAAGCAACTATTACATCAGCACCTACAACGTTTTCACTCAAATCATTAATTACCAACACTTAGGGGGAGATTGTTGGAATCACTCCTAAACTATATTTCAAGTGTTTGTAATCAATATGTAATAGGTTGCTTAATAAGGCTTTTATCTTTGTAATTAAGTCAAGGCTTATGTAGAAAGCCCATAAGCCTTGGCCCAAGCCCATAAGGAAGGAAAAAGACTTGTAGTGTTGCCCTAGTTCCTTCCCCTATAAATAATGTTGTAAACTCCCATTTAGGAGTTGGTTGTTCACTTTTACACATTTCCTACGCCTAAAGGTTTATAGTCATTCGTGTGTTTGTGTGCTTGTGTTCATCCGATCTATATCTTATCTATTTCTAACATATTGATGCTTGTGTTACAATATGGTGACCTAACAGGTTTCTATCATCTAACGGAGTATAGAATGCCCTTTTTTTCTTCGCCATTTATTGGTCGTGTTTAAGAATCTTCTGTGACCAACATAAGCGGTTTTGTTTAACACGCGAATAGCTGGAGTGTCTACATTACAGGTCGGACATGCCCTGTAAGCTTGCCTACTCCACCCAGACAAACTACTTCGAGCACTAAAGTCATTGATAGTCCATAGAAGCGATGCTTTCATACAGAATTCAGTGCCTGTAACAGCATCCGTAGTCAAGACTCCATCTTTCCATAAAGTCTTTAGGTCTTCAATCAAAGGCCTCAAGTAAATATCAATGTCCTTCCTAGGTGATTTAGGGAATGGAATTAAAAATGTCAACATAAGAGAAGTCTCTCTCATACATATCCAGGGAGGAATATTGTATGTTGTTAATATGACCGGCCACATGTTGTAAGACTGATTAAGGTTGCTGTATGGATTGAAACCATCAACAGCCAACCCTAATCAGTCGTTTCTTTTTTCTTAAGCAAATTCTTTTGAATACTTGATGTCAAATTACTTCCATGCTTTACCATCAATCGGGTGTTGCATCTTACCATTCTCCCTAGACCGCCCAGAAGCATGCCAAGTCATATGTTTTGCAGTGTGTTTAGACTTTGTAACACCCCAATATTTATAGATCGCAACAGAATGTGATCTTGGGGTATTACTTCATGGATACAAAGTCATGATAATAGAAAACGACTTGAAAAGAGACGTTTTTGAAAAAGAGGAGTTATCATTCATTATTTTATCAGAGTTTTACAGTAACAGATGTACTTTTACCAAATGAGAGGTCCCAAAGATACATTTTAAAGCAAAAGAAGATGAATGATAACATGTATGAACGTCCTTATGTCCAATGTCACACTGTCCCATAAGTCCTAAGGGAAGGGGGCCTAGTTACCTGGGATAACATGCTTAAAGGTCAACACCACGGTTGAGTGAGGTCATAGGTTTTAGTTTGTAATAGGTTTGAATACAAGCTCCACTAAGGATAGTGGAAGGGTTTTGAAAAGGTGATAGTGTTAAGTGTTATTGCACTAAGCTTATGACACCGCACATTAACAGGCCGTATCATGATGGCTGCAGACCAATTCATGGCCGAAGTAATTAAGGTTAACTTGCCAAGGTTAACATTTTAGGGGGGCTTCTCAAGTATAGTGCTAATTGGTGCCCGGCTGAGGCAAACCAACGAGATTTGTCAGACCCTAATTAGATCTACTCATTATACTCGTGTTCACTCGCAAGTGATTATGGTTCATGAAATTTGGGGGAAATGTGGCATAGAAAGTACTCATGCGATAACCAAAGAAAAATACTTGTATTCGGTTTAAAGCATGTATCCCCGTCACGGGTTTATAAAACATTTAAAAAGTGAGACTATGAACTCACCTGGGTTCGGGGAAATGTGATAGGGATTTAGACGGCTTACTCATGTATCCTGAGGTAGTGTGTGCGTAGGTATGTCAAGTCATAATTGGTTTGTCTATATTTCTTAAGTATGTATTCCTAAGTATACTTAGATTTAGATATAACGTAACACCGTTCGGGCCATCATAATTCAGAGGTATGAAACCCTCATATGAAGCTACCTAGTATTGTGTTATGTTGTTAAGTACTATGTTATATAATGTAACACCGTTCGGGCCATCATAATCCAGAGGTCATGTAGTAAACGTTTAAGGAGCCAGGGCACTTTATGTCGTAAACCCATCAAACTCGTCAAAACGAATACCCAAATGAACCCCTCACATGAAGCTCCCAAGTATTTTATTACATATTTATAGATAATACTTTTAAGACCCATAAGTTTATAACTTGAAAAAACTACCCTTAGGTTAAAAACTTTTACGGATTTAGTCCTTTATGAAAATAACTAATTATATACTTATCCTTAGACTATAAAACTTTCCAATTTAGGTCCTTAGACTTATAACTTCTAAGAAATGACAAAACAGCCCTTGTACTTAATACTTTCAAAAATTTACAATATATACCCTATGCATGGAAAGCATTACGAAACTAGTCCTAAAACCATGCAAGTTATATTTTTATGACACGAAAGTGGTTTATAGCTTATTACTTATTAGTAGAAGCTTATTTAAGTTACTTAAACTAGCTTATGGCTTATGACAAGGGCTTATTACCTAGAAACATGAATTCGACTCCAATTAGGGTTTTAAAAGGAAAACGTGTAGGTTTTGTGATCAAGGCTTGGGAAAGGGTTCTATTGGGATCTAATGCACCTAATAACTATCCTAGTACTGAAACATAACTTATAGAAATACTTTATAGCTTACATGATCAAGAAACGGGTCGCTAGAGGGTTTAGGGTTTTCTTGACAAAGTAAGAACTATGGGAGGGCTTCTAGCTTAGTGTGCTTGACTTCTTGGCTTCCTAGGACTCTTGTACTACTGTTAGAACTAGTATATGGGGGAGGGTGAAGTGAAATGGGATTGTTTGAAGTGAAATAGGGAGGAGGGTATTTATAGGGTCCGTTTGGGGTGTACGCTAAGGAAAGGAGGGGCAAGGTGGCAAGAGGGGGGAGAGGTGACTAATGGGAGCTGAAAGTGACTAATAAAGGCTAGGAGGGGTACTAGATGCAATGGTAGGGTGTTTTTGGTGGTGGTGTTGCCGCGACACTAAGGTGGTGACAAGTAGGTGCATCACCTACTTGTAACTACCTATGGTGGTGATAGGGTGGTTTTTTGTGGTGGTAAGGAGGTGATGGAGGAGGGTGGTAGGGGTGATGGTGGTGCTTAATTAGCTTAATCTAGGGCTTAAACTAGCCTAGGATTAGGTTTAGCGTCTAACTAGGTTTAGGGTTCTAGATTTGGGTTTAATGCTTAGGTTAGTGATCCTAGGGTGATTAGAAATAAGTTATAGGCATAGGATTCATGTACTAAGTGGTGGTAACTTGTGCTAAAGAATCAGGAAGGTTTAGACCTAGTTTAGGGGCCAAAATGACCTATTTATTGTTTTGTGCTTAAGGGACTTGTACCTAGGCTCTAAGGGGTTGTACTATGGTTTAAGGGAGGATAAGATACTCTAAGATTTCTAGGGTAACTTATACATAATACTTGAACACAATTAAACTAGTTTCCTTTTGAAATTAGGGTTTTAGAAACAACCATAACCTTATAGGTCTTCTTTTTGTGTTATAATAGATATAGTATACTAGATTGATTGATTACTTAATAAAATGATATTTAGAACTTATACTTGACATACCAGGGGTTTACATGATGTTAATGTAAGGATATCTGGCATGGGTAGATACATAAGTAGGTCCAGGGGGTTATGTAAGTAGTAGTGATAAGATAACGCAAAAATTTTACCAGTAAAAATTATACTATGTAAGGAATAAGTATGGGTAACCTGGGTGAAATGTGGTGGGGTATTATAGTCTCCCATCCTAAAAGAAATCTCGTCCCGATAATTGACTAGGGGTAGGAGGAGAGGGTGAGGAAAGGTGAGGGTATTTAGCACGAATTTGGTCCTCATGTTCCCACGTGAATTCTGGTCCTCTTTTAGAGTTCCAGTGGACCTTAAAGGTAGGAATACGACTATGCTTCAGTCGTTTGACCTCACGGTCCATGATTTTGATGGGTTCTTATATGAAATTGAGCTTATCATCCAGATGAAGCTCTTTCATAGGGATGACGAGTGACTCATCGGATAGACATTTCTTAAGGTTAGAGATGTGGAAGACGTTATGTACATTATTGAGCTCTTCTGGAAGCTCAATTCTACATGCCACTTGACCAATACGCTCGAAGATCCTAAATCGTCTAATTTATCTCGGATTAAGCTTTCCTTGCTTTCCGAAATGAAATACACCTTTCCTAGGTGGTACTTTCAACATAACCCGTTCTCCGACTTGGAATTCTAGGGTTTTATGTATTATATCGGCATAACTTTTTTGCCGATTACTTGCAGCTTGCAAGCGTTGTCGGATTTGAATGATTTTCTCAGTAGTCTCATGGATTATCTTTGGTCCAGTAAGTTGGAATTTACCAACTTCGGCCCAGCAGACTGGGATCTGCACTTTCTTCCATAAAGTGCTTCGAAAGGAGATGCCCTAATACTAGCGTGAAAACTATTATTATACCAGAACTCGATTAACGGTAAGTGTTTCTCCCATCCTTTCCAAAATCTATCACACACGCTTGAAACATATCTTCTAGTGTTTGGATAGTTCGTTCACTTTGACCGTCGGTCTAAGGATGATATGCCGTACTTATGTCTATCTGAGTACCTAGGGTACCTTGCAAGGATTGCCAAAATCTAGATATGAAACAAGAATTATGATCTGATATGATAGATATTGGCACTCCATGCCTGTAAACTATTTCCTTTAGGTACAACCTAGTAAGGGTTTACATACTATCAGTTTCTCGTACAGGAATGAAGTGAGCGGACTTTGTGAGATGATCCACAATTACCCAGATTGTTTCATGGCCACTAGATGATTTTGGGAGTTTCATGACGAAGTCCATAGTGATTCTTTCCCATTTCTAGATGGGAATTTCTGGCTGTATCAGCAAGCCGGATGGCTTTTGACGTTCAACCTTCACTTTGGAGCATGTTAAACACTTGCCAATATATCGAGCAATAATTGCTTTCATGTTAGGCCACCAATAGTGTTTCTTCAAATCCTGATACCGCTTACCAGAACCTGGGTGAATTGAGTACTTGGATTTGTGGGACTCGTGCATGATCAAGTTTCTTAAGTTACCATAATATGGTAACCAACTTCAATTCTTGATACAACGAGTCCATCTGAACGTACCTCAAAAGCCTTTTCCATCCCTCGTAAGTTCTCAAATTTGAGATTCTATTCTTAGAGGGCTTCGTTTTGGGCTTTGACTATTTGGGAAGGGAGGTTAAGGTGGAGAGTCAGTACTAATGAACTAACCCTAAGAGGTTTGATTCGTTCCTTACGGTTCAAGGCATTTGCTACTACGTTTGCCTTGCCAGGGTGGTAACGAATCTCACAATCGTAATCAGCGAGCAGTTCTATCCAACGTCTTTATCTCATGTTCAGCTCTTTCTGGTTAAGAATATGCTATAGGCTTTTATGATCGGTGATAACGGTAAATTTCGTGCCATACAAATAGTGTCTCCATATTCTAAGAGCGAACACGACCGCTCCTAATTCTAGATCGTGTGTGGTCTAGTTTTTCTCGTGTGTCTTGAGTTGTCATGATGCATAAGCGATAACCTTATCTCGTTTCATCAACATAGCTCCAAGACTTCGATGCGAAGCATCACAGTAAACAATGAAATCATCCTTTCCTTATGGTAATGCTAAGATCGGAGCTTCACACAAATTCCTCTTCAGAAGTTGGAAAGCTGGCTCCTGGTCCTTTCCCCATATAAACTTCTTGTTTTTCTGGGTTAACTCAGTCAAAGGTTTTGCAATCTTTGAAAATCCCTCGATAAACCTTCGATAGTAACCAACGAGTCCTAAGAATTGGTGTATTTAAGTGGGAGTCATGGGAGATGTCCAATTCCTAACAACTTCTATTTTCGCAGGATCGACATGGATTCCTTGTTTATCTATCAGGTGTCCGAGAATTAGCACGACGTTAATCCAAAAATCGCATTTAGAGAACTTTGCATAAAGTTTCTCCGTCTTAAGTAATTTAAGGATTATTCTCAGGTTTTCGCCGTGCTCTTCCTCGTTACGAGAATAGATAAGGATATCATCAATGAACACGATTACGAATTTATCCAGATATGGTTTACACAATCGGTTCATGAGATCCATAAAAAACGTAGGTGTGTTTGTCAAACCAAACAACATTACTTGAAATTTGTAGTGTCCTAATCTCGTTCTGAAAGCGGTCTTAGGGATATCTTCATCCGTCACTCTCAGTTGATATAAGTCAATTTTTGAGTAAACTCTCAAACCTTGAAGTTGATCAAATAAGTCATCAATCCTGGGTAATGGGTAATGATTCCTAATGGTGAGTTTGTTCAACCTACGATAAATCGATACACATCCTGAAAGATCCATCCTTTTTCTTAACGAATAGGACAGGAGTTCCCCAGGGTGACGTACTCGGGTGGATGAAAACTAGATCGGCTAATTCCTAGAGTTGTTTAGAGAGTTCCTTCATCTCTGATGGGGCTAACCAATAGGGTGCTTGGGCTATAGGTTCTGCTCTGGGAATTAAGTCGATTCTAAATTCTATTTGACGCACGGGAGGAAGGCCAGGTAAGTCCTTAGGAAAAACTTATGGGTTTTCCCTGACTACATGGATCTCATCCAGTCATTTTTCATCTGGCTTTCTCTCCGTCACTTGGATTTTGAATACTTGACAACGTCGAGATATATATCGCTCAGTTTTGATACAAGAGACGAGATTTAGTCGAGTTTTACTTTGATCTCCTCGGACGATTAAAGTTTCACCGTTGTTTGTAGAAATATGAACGGTTTTATTGTCACAAAGAATCTTGGCATGATTCTTGGACAACCAATCCATACCAACGACAACGTCAAAACTACCGAGTTTGATCAGAATGGGGCTGATTTCGAAAGGGTGGTTAACTAAGGATAGGGTACAACCCTGGATGACGGCGTTAGTACTAACTAAGTTTCCGTCGGCAATTTCTATATCGTAAGAGGTATATAAGGCAAGGGGTGGGATCCTAAGTGTAACATAATGGTTATCATAAACACATAAACACATAAATACAAGGTTCGAACTCCTAAGTGTAACAACGGGCTGTGGATCCGGCATACAGTGGGTAAAGACCCGTCCGTCCTCCACGGTTTTACTAAACTAACTACTAATAATGACTAAATTACTAAGACTACGAGCTTTCTAATGCTTACACATACTTGAGGTGACTGGGTCTTTAACTTACGGATTTTCTAAATCCTAACAATCTCCCCCTCAAGGAGATCACCTCAATTACAAATATATATTACACATTGAGTTCTAGCATTCTATGACACGCTCTTTTCTTTGTAGCTCGTAATCTTTGATTCTTCAAAGTTTGCATGCTTTGTACTTTAAGTGGAGGTCTTTAACTGATCCACGACATGGTTAATCTTTGAGCCTTTTTAGAGATCATCAGCCATAGTAAATCTCTTGACTCATCCTTTGTTGTTTTTCCTTCATGTGATGCTTGTGACTTTTGGACCGACGTGCTCACAGTATTGGATCATGACATATTTTCATCAGAGTTGCAGAAGAATCGTTGGATCATGATATTTGCATTAGTGTACCGGAAGCATAACATGATGATATCATAGAAAAAGTAGCATGACGTGCACTTATCATGATTTCTTTAAACGTGAGTGTGATGTGTGAGCATGTGGTTACGGATTAACTTCTCAATTATGATCATCTACAACCGTCCGATGTTCCTGCAAAAAATAGTTAGCAATAAAACACACGAAAGTGTCTTTGTTCACTTTCGTTGAATACGGTTGCAAGAACCACGGCTTTGCAATACGACGAAGGTTTTATGAGTACGATCAATTTTCAATCATAAATACCCTTTTATTTGAAAAATTAATACACAGTCGATGTGCTAGAGAAAAGAATTGTAGCGCACATTGAAAGATTTTTCAAAAGTATTCGTCAATCCATTTCCTGGACCAAGGTTGATTCAAGAGTGAATCACCCCATCGTTTCTATCCAGTTGTCACAACTTTAATTCTTGAAGAATCTCACATGTCACCCACCAAGAGCTTGTTTGATGTTGGCTCTAGAAGGATTTCCATCTTCATCGTGAATACTTTACATATCACTCGGATGTTCTGGCAAATAACACAAGGATAATGCGTAGGACTCTTAATAAATAGTCTTACTTTCCACATTGTGTGAAACAACAAGTCTTCATGAATTGTGTGTCCTAATGAGATTTATGGATGATCTCTTGGCTCTAGACTCAGTTGTGCACTTTGGTTTCCTATTCGGAGACTAGGAAGAGGGTCTCCTTCTTCAATATCAACTATCTCTAAGAGAAAGTCAATATATTGTGTAGGTTCCCCGTGAGAATGAAACAAGTACTTCTAAGAGAACTTGAGTAGCTTAGGAAGTTTAGTGTAGTGCATTATTGGGTCCATGACGTCTTGTCTTCAATACCAGCGTCACCTTAGTAACCACCAGTAGCATATGTATTGAACTCGGTTTCTGCCCTAAGGTTGAATTATTTGGAGGGCTATTTCTTTTCACCCTTTTCACTTTCATTTCTTTTTCATTCTTCAACCCCTTTTATGCTTACCGAGATTTGATTACTATAACCTTGTTGGGTTTGTTCCAGTTCTAGCTCTTTCTCAGTCGGCACTCTTCCCTTATTCTGGCTTTTCTCCTTTTTTTTCATCATTCCTAAGGACTTCTACACTAACTAGTGGATTGTCCCTGGGTAGATCCCTCCGGCTATGGCGGGATCATGGGAACTAATACCTAACCTTACCATACTTATAACTCCAATGCATAAAGTAAAATGGTCGGTCTTTTGGTACATTTCTTTCTGCCTTTGAAACCAAATGAAAATCATTTTGAAAATCAATCAAGGTACTTGTGATGTCATATCAAAGCATTGTGTACCTCAATTATTTTTGATTTTTCATAAATGCTCCCCCTCAACATGTGCGTTGGCTTTTGAAATCATTTGGCACATGGAGGAAGGAGTGATTGTTTGAGACAAACGTTGTTGAGTCAGAAACAACAAATTTGGAAAATAGTAGTATGGTCTCAAAACAACAATCACCCTTTTATCAAATTTAATATTTAAATCACAATCTCTCCCCTGATCACATCTAATTCCAAAACATTTTGGCGAAAGATGTGGTTTTCTTTAAAGCTTTTACTGATAAGGAACATTTAGCCGCTCCCCCTTAATATGTGCATCGATATTCGAAAGAGTTTTGCAAATATTAGAGAGAACCTGCACTTTGAGTCAACACTTTGGTTTTAGATAAATGCTCCCCTTTAACATGTGCATAGTAAATTTGAAATCGTTTGACACATGTAGAAAGGAGTTCCTTTTATTACTTTTCTAAAACACCCACCAATTTATCAGTTTATTTCAGATTTAAATCACAAATTCTCCCCCAATAAAAAATTTAAAACCCTTTGAGATTTGGGATCTCAAGTGATTTAAATCATTTAGGAAACTCTTTGAGGAGAGATGTTACATTGTTTTAAAGCACTTGACTGATAAGGATCATATTTTGGAATTTTAAGTTTGATAGTGTCCAGTATCGAAAAGATTTGGTGAGTCTTGAAAAATCATAACTTTTGAAGTGTAACTTCATTTTTAAGATTATACCTTGACACATAACACTAAAACCATTTTAATCGCCACTTTACCAAGTACAAATTAACATGCTCATGTACTAAATGTTTAAAAAAACAAAGTAACATGCTCGTGTACCAAATGTTTGTAACCAAAAGTTTATAGTATGTTCTTTTTGGTACCAATTGTTTGAAAATATCCTTTTTGAAATGTTTGAAATCACTCTTTCCCTCAATCAATGACCATAGTTGTCGATTGAGTGACAAAGATTTTGACCAAGATTAAGTCCAGTTGATTTTCAAAAGTTAAGTTCGAGTTATTTTCAAACAATTTGCAAAACAAATTGAGTCCAGGTGATAACATTGTTTATCAAATATTTTTCAGAAGAATATTTTAGAATGAAAAACATTTGTAGAGGAACATTTTTCTTTTTGTCAACAAATTTTTCTGATTATTTTTGATTTTAGGATCAGAGCTCGATATTTGAAAAAAATCAATTTTGCACAGCACTATCTTTTCTTTTAAAGCGGGTTACAGTCATAAAATACCTACAAGCCACGATTTTAAGCCTGGGTTACTCCCTAAAATGACAGTAAGCCATGAATTAAAGCACGGGTTACAATCTGAAGTAATTGTAAACCATTTAAATGTTTAAGGCATATTTTGAAAAACACTTGAACTTCTGTTCGAACATCATCTAAAGTCCCGTGCCATTATTGAATAAAATTTATAAGATCGTAGATGTTATCGATGCTTGAAAGACATGCCTTGGAAAAACTATTTTTTTTGTTTTCTAATTTTTCAAATTTTTATGGGTTTTTGAAGGTTTTATAATTTTCTATTTTATTTTTGTTGGTTTATACTTTTGTTTTTCGCCTTTTTGATAAAAATATTTACAAAGAATTAGTGAAGAAACTCATTTACTCATCATCTTCCTCTTGAAGACGTTTGAGCATTTCTGGCTGTAGACTATTCATGTGTTAGGTCACCATGTTTGTAACACAAGCATCAATATAAGAAATGAGATAGAGAAGTGATCGGTTGAACAAAACACACAAACACACAAACGAATGGGAAAGGTTTAAGCATAGGATTTGATATGAAATAAACAACCAACCTTCAAGTGAAGGTTTACAAGGCTATTTATAGGAAGGAACTAGGGCAACATGCAAGTTCCCTTTCTTTCCTTATTGGGCTTGGGCCAAGGCTTATGGGCTTTCTACATAAGCCTTGCCATAATTACTAACATAAAATCCTAATAAAGTAAACTATTACATATTAATAACTAACACTTGTAATCTAGTTTAAGAGTGATTCCAACAATCTCCCCCTAAGTGTTGGTGATTAATGATTAGAGTGAAAAACTTTGTAGGTGCTGATGTAATAGTTCCTTTAACGTCTTCTGACATTCTTCTTTCTTGTGAGAAGAAGTGTCTTGGTTCCAACAATCTCCACAGTGTAAGGATCTTGTTTTCTTTGAAGTTTTTCAGCTGTGACGTCTTCATTTTCTTTGTTCTTTGATCTTTGTTCTTTGTGGTGGTAGTGATAGTATGTTGTAATTATCTGCACCAGGTCCGCTTCGTTGCTACAGTGTCTCCACGTCTTTCTCCAACATGCTCACATGCTCATTAACTTTGAGTTTAAGTACTAATGTAGTTCTCTTAGTCTTTAAACTTTGTAGATTCTTTGACTTTGACGAAGAATCATTCTGACTTTGTGTTTCCTTTTGAGAGAACTTCAATTAGTGTTGTTGTTGGTATGAGCATGTGAAGAATCAACACGATCTTTTCCTCCCGCGAGCATCCATAAGAAGAAAACATAAAATATGGGTTAGAAATAATCCAGCGCTTACAAGTTTGAACTTTGAGTGTGTTAACAGCATAGTGTGAAAACACGTCTCTAATTCTCACAAAGGCTGTTCCTGAACTGGATTCCCACAAGTGAGATAACGTGATGTACCGAAGTACACCTACAGTTCAGGTGAGTCGCTGAGGTACACCTAAGCATCACCCTACGACTATAGACCGTTTGAGACACACTAAGCGTAACCCACAAGGAGTTACTGAAGTGACCTGCTGTCAGGGCTGTTTGATGTTGACCCTGGCAGGAGTTTCCATTCAATAACTGAGGATCACATGTGTGAACCTCTCATAAATGTTCTCAACAGATTGCTAAGATCTGTGTAGGACTCGATAATGTATCACTTGCATCCTTATTGTTGAACGATAAGTGATGAAATGTCAAGTGTACCTAAGAGATATTTTAATGAATCTCATGGCTCTAGACTCAATTGTGCGCTTTGGTTTTCCTGAGCGGAGACTAGGGAGAGGGTCTCCTTCTTCAATACCAGCAATCTCTAAGAGAAAGCCGATAGTTTACGTAGGGTTCCCTGCGAGAATGAAACAAGCTTCTGATGAGAGAAACTTGAGTGGCTAAGAAGGTTTAGTGCATGGTCACTGGGTCTATGACGACTTTGATCTTCAATATCGGTGTCATCAAGTGACAACCAGTAGCATATGAATTGAACCCGGTGTCTGCCCTAAGTAGAATAATCTAGAGGGCTATTTCTTTTCACCCTTTAATTTACTTTTCTTTTTGTTAGGAATTAGAAAATTCCATGGTGAAGTGTCGGTCACCCCAAATATTATCTAGCATAAGTTAGCTCGTAGACTTGTAGTTATTTACGTTGTTTAGTAGTTTATTAGTTAGTTTGTAGCGTAGTTTAGTTTAGAGCAACTCCGTGGAGGAAGGACGGGTCTTTACCCACTGTATACCTGATCCACAGGCCGATAGGAGGTCGTTTATTCTGTAACTATAAATACCCCTTCCATCCATGGAAGGGGTGTGGCTTCTTTGAATCTAACCTTTCATTTGTTTAAGCAACTCTCTTTCAAGAACCTCCTCTCAACTCTCTTCATCTCTCTAAAATGGCTTTCTTGTTTAATCACAATCCTAGACCACCCGAATCATCAAACAACATAAATATCACGATCATACAATTGGCATCAGAGCCAGGTTGTGTTGTTATTGATGATTCTTTCAATTTTTGCACTCGGTTTTGTATGCGGTTTATTCGGTTTTTGATGTGGTTTGATGTGGTCATGTTGAATGTTTGATGTTGTCGATGAACATGGTCTAAAATGGTTACTGGTTGGAAAATTTTTGTGGTGACTTTAACAGTTTTTGCAATATTTTAACAAGGTCTTTATAACTGTTTTTAAACATGTTTCTGAAAACTGTGTTTGTGGTCTAATAAACGATGTACTATAATTCTGAATGCAGTGTTCTTTAAAGCTGTTTGATACTGGTTTTTAAATAATCATCTTGTTACTGAATCTGTTTTGTGCAAGCTGTTTTAGTTTCCTAACGTCTCTACTGGTTTCTGTGTTTTGATATGAGAGTTTTTGTATGCGAGTTGTGTTCAGCTTCTTCTGAGCGAGTTGTCATTTTTTTGTAAACGTGTTGACAGTATTTACTGTCCTGACTTAATGTATTCCTGGATGTGAGTCGTTATAACGTCCAGATTCAAATTGTTAAAAGCGAGTTGTCCATATTTTCAAAAGCAAGTCGTCAAAATTTATGTTTTTAGATGCGAGTTGCCACATTTTTAAATGCGAGTTGTTTCATTTGTCCAGATTCACTTAACTAGGAAGCGAGTTGGGTACTGGTTCAGTTTCATGCGAGTTACTTAACTCGCATTTGGTTCTATTGCACTAGCTTTTGAGCGAGTTGCTATTGTTGCGAGTTGGTAATTAATGCGAGTTGATAAAGGGAAGTATATGAAGCGACTTGCTTACTCTCATAGATGCAAGTTGCTTGACTTTTGAGTCAACTGCGAGTTGGGTAAAATGTAATGAAGCGACTTGTGTAAACCCTTAATTATAAAAGCAACTTAGTATAATTGGTTTTGAGAATGAAAGGTGAAAGAGACCTTGACCACTTGACCACAAAACCAAACACAAACAACTCAACGACCTCAGTTATCACATCATCAGTCCTAGCCTATTCTCAATAAGAAATTAAACGAGCAGGAAATGTAGAAGATCATCACGACTGGTTTTAAACTTCAACCAATACCAGCCTAAACTCATCACAATCTACACCTACTATCCTAAATCAATCAGTCATCTCTAATTCAAGAATCAATAAGAAAATTAAAAGAATAGATCTCAAAAAGGTCAATCGAATCATGTCAATCTTTTCAGATTTGTTTCTCGTTAACCTTTCTCATCATCGATCTTGTGATGCTATGCATTGTCTCATATTCGAAACACCAGATAGAGATCATAACAAGAGTGTTATGTCTCTATCTTGGTTCGGTCAAAAAGAAAAACAAAATATGTTTGTTATTATCCGAAACTGAAACAAAAAGATTCAATTAAGTATCTAATAAGATAGATAATATACAAAGATAAAGAAATGATAACAACATGGAGGTTATATCATTTCTTTGATTCGTGTTAAGGTTAATCATATGCACTTCGTTACATCTCACTAATCATACCTTTGATTCGTTTGTAAAGCCTAAGTCATACCCTAAGGCAATCCCTGTGGCGTTAAGGACGAACTCATGCCAACCCTGTGGCGAGTTCATGATTAGAATAGTGGCGTACAGACTTAAAAAAGTGGCGGATTGCTTTTAGGGTTTGAGAGTTGACTGTGTTTGAATGAAAGATGGATGGGGGCGGACTAAACTAGTGTGAGATGTATTAGGGTTTCATTCTACGGGTTATTAGGGTAAGTGTGTATGTTATGTGATGTTATATACCCGATGGATTAGGGTAAAGAGGGTGTTTGTATGGGCCGTGTAATATCTGTTTTCTAAATGGAATGGATCTGATTATTCTTGGGCTGCACAACGGGCTTATTGACTCTTGATTGTTTGGACGATTGGACTAGGCCAGGAATTGCATGCGTGTGCTTGGGATGACATACTGGATACTTGCAACCTTTATTGATTTACCCATTTAATCAATCGGATTATTTTTTGCAAAATGGTATCTTAGTCGAATTTATTGTTCATGGAGAATGTGCATTCATGAATTGGTATTTTTCATTGGATCAACTAAATTGGTACAACCGCGCTCGTTCAAGGCCATAGTGTGTTGTGTACAAAAGTTTATTGCCGGATACTTTTGTGACTAAACCTTGAATGGATTATGATATGGGCTTAAGTTGGATCCAGTGTTCGCTTTGTTTAACAATGAGTCTGGTTGGGTGATGTGATTAGATTACGAGATCCGTTGAACATTCTTGATGATGAGTTTTTGGTTTTGAGACTTAGTGCTAATGAATTTTGATGAGATTAGTTGTGTTGTGCGGATTGATATTTTGGTGTATACATTTCCACGAATGATATTTCGTTACGGATTGAATTGCAACTTGAACAAGGTTGACTACGGGATTGTGTATATACGGTATTTCTTATTTGGATTTGAAGTGAGGTTTTCCGGGCGAGTTTAGTTATTTCGTCTTCTTTCTTTCTACTCATCCGCGAAGATGACTTGTTTGGGCTTTTAAAGAGGGTGATAAAGACTTGGCTATTTAGTTACGTTTGTGATTCTTTCTCGCTTAACCCACAACGTAGCTATCACTTCGGTGTCTCACTCAGTTGAGAATGTCAAGAAGTTTTGTACATTGGGTACACCGTTTCTTCTTCACTATGATTAGTACAAGCTTAAGTAACAAATCCGGGGAATGTTACGTCTTGTTCAAGTTTGGCATATCGGGTCTATTTCTCCATGTGGTCACTACAATAGCCGACAGAATACGTGATTGATGTACTTACCAAAGTGTTTAATGGTTGATGATAATGTTGATGTTGGATAATGAACCACTGATAAACCGCTGCATGTTCTCCTAAAACAGATATTCCCCGAAACCAAGGTTGTCATAACTCATTCAAGCAGATATTGTTTACGGTTTTGTCTTGATTTTGTAAAATCCCACGAAAGAACCTATTTCTCGGTTTAAATCATAGACTTGTAAAATCCCATGACAATGAAAACATCATGGTTAAAGTAATGAGCATTTCCGGATCTATCTTACGGTCTATTCTTGGTTTTGTAAAATCTCGCGAAAGAAACTATTTCTCGGTTTAGACCATAGAATTGTAAAATCCCGTGATGATGGAACCATCCTGGAGAAAGGTAAGTGTAATTCGGGATCTTATTTGATGCTGGTGCTACGATTTCTGCCTCAAAGAAGGGATAAAAGGGTGTACTTCATGAATTGGATGTGTGTTTGGATATTCGTCATGGCAGTTTGGTTATTACTTGAATCTACGGGGTTATGCTCATTAAACCATGGTCGGGATGAATCCATTATCATAGTTCACTTAAAAAGTAAGAGGAGGCTAGATTTGAGCTTTTAATCAGAAGATGTGACAACGGCGTTAATTCAGTATTATTCATTTGAGGATGAAGTGAAATATCACGGGCGAGTGTACTTAGTATCTGAAGGGATCGGAGATGGTTGGATGAAGATTCTTCAAGATCCTTATTTGAGCTTATTATAAAAAATGAAGACTTGTAAATCTAGTTATTGTTGGGTGTCTTTTACCTTTTCTTTTACCACTTGGGGGAATTGGGCTCATACCACTACAAAATAACTATCACTTTAAGGAGTTACGTTGTAGTGCTCAGTGTCACATTCAATTGTGGATTTTCAAGAGGTAATGTACGTCTTATACTTGATGGTTGGTTGGTTGAAGAGTATAGAGTACATAGAGAGTACTTAGAGATGCTAATGGAAATCGGCACCGCTCTTTGTTACATATGTACAAGTTTAAGTCACGAGTTCGGTTTAGTTTACTTCAGGGTCAAATTCATCATATTTGGTTTTCTCCATCAGCTGTCACGACAAAGAGCCTACTGAATGATAATAGTGATGATTACAAAGTTTACCAAGAGTAGATGAAAAGAGAGAGATAATGACGTATGAACACATCAGTTCATGCCTCGTACTCTAAAGAAAAGAAAAGTGTACGTTTCAGTGTGCTTTATCTTATGAAGAAGAGAAATCTCCTTATGACGTATGAACACAACAGTTCATGCCTCGTACTCTAAAGAAAAGAAATGTGTACGCTTCAGTGCACATTATCTTCAGAAGAAGAGAAATCTCCTCAATTATGACCATTCTCATCAACATGCTTCATACTTTTTCCATGCGCTTCTGTCATCAAGTGAACCGGGCTACCATTGATTGTTTTCATATTCCCCTTGCTCAATATAATGAAGATGGCGACATCACGTGCTAAATTTTGCGGGGGAGAAGTGTGAATAGAATACTTTTGGATGATATTCACTTGTTTAATCAAGAATGGCATCTCCGTATGCAATTCTTGAGGGGGAGAAGAAGTGTGAAACTACTGCATGATGATTGATTTATGAGAATAAATGGTCAAACGGCTCCTAACTCATGCAAGAACTGAGCTTCTTCTTATCGGGACATCTTTACATGGAGTTTCTTCTAAGAGTCGTTGGTTGACATCTTCACTCGGATTGATGAGTTTATCGACTAAGTGCTTCTAATTAATGCTTCATGTATACATCAACATGATGATTCCGAACAATCTCTCTGTTCTTGTTTGATGTGATTGGTAGTTTGGTGTTACCATCTTGTGTGTTCGTTGCGGCCTGATTGCTGATTTCCTTGATGAACATCTTTCTGTTCTTTTTTGATTGGGAGGGATTTTAGTTATGGGGATTTGCAAGATGTAAGTTAATTGGGATGCTTTTTGGTGGGATGCTTTTTGGTGTGAGTTGAAGATGTTAACACTCTATTCCCCATTCGAACAATCTTGAAGAAGGTCGAGTCTACAGTCTGTTCTACATTTTCTGCTGCATGTTAGAAGACTAAAGACGAGTTGCATTTAACGATCTAAATACTTCTTCTTATCTGGGCATTTATCTAACAGATTGTCGGTTTTGGGGAGAGCACTAATTGGGGGAGGGTGAAATGTCTGATTTAATCCCCAATTAGACTTGCTCACATTCCGCTTCAGCAAGTTGATTCTCACAAAGACTTCAAGCGTTCTTCTCAACAGATTTCTAGTATTTGGGCTTATAATATGTTGCTGATTCTGAAGTGTCAAAACCAGCAAGGGGGAAGGAGACACGTATCTAAACGCGTGTTAACTTGATGAACTTAATACTTCTAAGTAATTGAAGATATCCCGGGAAGACAAATGTTATTACCGCAGAGAAACTCAAGGTTTGACTCATGGCGAGTAAACTTGATGAACTTAATAATTCTAAGTGATTGAAGATATCCCGGGAAAACAAATGTCATGACCGCAGAGAAACTCAAGGTTTTACTCATCAATGCGTTTAGTGTTATTATTACAACTATGTGGGGGAAGTGATGTTAGAGAAAGTTTCTGAAGATATAAGAGGTATACAAGTATGACATATTCAGGGGAGATAAATGTATAACATGAGGGAGGTGTTATCAGTTATTCTTTCGGTGGGAATGTGTGTACTTCGGGTTCTTGAGCTTCATACACATTCATCAGGGATGAAAGATGTGAACATTGGGGAGGCGTTCTTCATTACCCTGATGAATGTGTATGAAGCTCAAGAACCCGAAGTACACACATTCCCACCGAAAGAATAACTGATAACACCTCCCTCATGTTATACATTTATCTCCCCTGAATATGTCATACTTGTGTACCTCTTATATCTTCAGAAACTTTCTCTAACATCACTTCCCCCACATAGTTGTAATAATAACACTAAACGCATTGATGAGTAAAACCTTGAGTTTCTCTGCGGTCATGACATTTGTTTTCCCGGGATATCTTCAATCACTTAGAAGTATTAAGTTCATCAAGTTTACTCGCCATGAGTCAAACCTTGAGTTTCTCTGCGGTAATAACAATTGTCTTCCCAGGATATCTTCAATTACTTAGAAGTATTAAGTTCATCAAGTTTACTCGCATTTAGATACGTGTCTCATGAAATGTCTGATTTAATCCCCAATTAGACTTGCTCACATTCCGCTTCAGCAAGTTGATTCTCACAAAGACTTCAAGCGTTCTTCTCAATAGATTTCTAGTATTTGGGCTTATAATATGTTGCTGATTTTGAAGTGTCAAAACCAGCAAGGGGGAAGGAGACACGTATCTAAACGCGAGTAAACTTGATGGACTTAATACTTCTAAGTAATTGAAGATATCCCGGGAAGACAAATGTTATTACCACAGAGAAACTCAATGTTTGACTCATGGCGAGTAAACTTGATGAACTTAATACTTCTAAGTGATTGAAGATATCCCGGAAAAACAAATGTCATGACCGCAGAGAAACTCAAGGTTTTACTCATCAATGCGTTTAGTGTTATTATTACAACTATGTAGGGGAAGTGATGTTAGAAAAAGTTTCTAAAGATATAAGAGGTACACAAGTATGACATATTCAGGGGAGATAAATGTATAACATGAGGGAGGTGTTATCAGTTATTCTTTCGGTGGGAATGTGTGTACTTCGGGTTCTTGAGCTTCATACACATTCATCAGGGACGAAAGATGTGAACAATGTGTATTCAGGAGAGTTCTTGGATATTGGTGTACTTCGGGTTTTTGAGCTTCATACACGTTCATCAGGGAAGAAAAATGTGAACATGGGAAGGTATTCTTCATTCCCCTCATGAAGTGTATTCGGGAGAGTTCTTGAGCATTATACTAAGAGACGGACTGCATCATTTGAAATACACGGGGGAAGTGGTCTCTTGACAATTTTTTGGAATAGATTGCTTCAGACTTCAGTGGTTATGAAATGTGAGAAGATTATTTATGAGTGGGATGATACGTTGTTGATCTATTTTGATGATATAACCCCGAACGGAGAATCTCAATTATCGTTCTTAAAAGGAGCAGTGGGATTTATATTAAATGGTGTACTTTTCTGTGCACCTGGCTATGAAAAGCTTGAAATAGAGCTTCGAATCTGCTCATCCAAAGGATTTTCGGTTTGGGGGGAAGCTGCCAAAGTCTCACTTTCAGATGGTTCAATTTCTTTCTTCAATGCAAGAGCCTCGGAAGCTTTGGTGGTGAAAGTTTTAGGGATGATGACTTCTATCTTCTACAACGGGGCTGCTCGATATCCTTATCTCGGTACTCGTATCATCATCTTCTTAAACTATATCATCTACTCTATCATTGTAAATATTTATTAAAAACAAAATACAAAAATATAAAACCAACAAAAAGAAAATAGAAAAATATAAAATCAACAAACCCATAAAAATCAGAAAATTTAAAAATACCAAAAATATGTTTTTCTCAAGACATGTATTCTGGTATCGATAACATCTACGGTCTTAGAAATGTCATTCAATAATGGCACGGGACCATAGATGAAGTTCGAGCAGGAGGTGTAAATATTTCTTTCTAAACATGTCTCAAAATATGGCTTACAGTTATTTCAGACTGTAACCCGGGCTTCAAATTATGGTTTGCAGTTACTTCAGACTGTGACTCGTGCTTAAACTATGGCTTGCTATTATTTCAGATAGCAACCCGTTCTTTTAAAGGAAGGAAAGTGTTGCGCTAAACCTATTTTCAAAATATTCCGTGCACTTATCCTAAAAACAAAACAAGGAAAGTATGTCGAAGGACTGCTGTTCCTACACAAATGTTTTTCCGTCTAAAATTCTTCAGAAAAATATTTGGTGTTTTCAAAAATGGTGGTAAATGAGTTGCTTTAAAAACAATCAGATTCAGAGTTTTTGTAAAATTGAAAACTCAATCAATGACTTCAGCGCTTTTAAACTTTTCATAAAATGAGTCATGGATTGAGGGGGATAATGTTTTTCAAATCTACATCATCTAACGGGCTTTCTTAATTATCCTAATATGCTTAATTAAAAATGATGTTAACCTATGTTGAAGGACTAGGTGCCTAGGATATGATTGCTAGGATTAGATGATTAGAGTTTGATGAACACATTATTCCCATACATTTATATGATCTGATTGATATGTTGCATTGACTTTTATTAGTCGATTGTTGTTTGGGTGATGTCGACCACCATATATTTGTATGTGTGTTCACTAACGTATGCAGGTATATTGGTATAAAAGAATGTTCCCGATCTGGATCCCACACTTGAAGTTGATTGGATGCCGAAAGGAAAGGGTAACTATATCTTGGGTTGACAAATGAAGAAACGGAGCTTAATTGGACTTCTATGGAGAGTTGGCATAAATGCAACGTAAGAGGTCTCACTGCATCAGCAAATGGTTTTCTTCTTAGTGATTTAAGAAATGGAGCTTAATTTGACCTCAGTTGGCATTCAAAATGCAACGTAAGAAGAAGTCTCACTGCATCAGCAGATGGTTTTTCTGACAAACCCTACAGCAACAAAAACGGAAGCTTCTCATCCACCTAACGTATCTTTGTGCAGGGATAATAGTGATGATACCATTTTTCTAAAACTTTGAATAATATTGTTTTTGAAAATGGAAAAAAAATGTTTTGAAAATAAATTGGACTAAATTTTGAAAATCACCAGACTTCTTTTTATCAAAACCTATGTCACTCAATTATCGACTTCGGTCATCGATTGAGGGGGAGAGTGATTAAAAATATAATATTTTCAATCAATATTTCTTCATAAAAGTTCCGGTTTGTACGTTAAAATTTGGTGATCTAAAGATTTAATGTTATGTCATGGTATGATTTTTCTTTAGAATCAAGGTCTTTCAAAATGAAATTCTTTCTGTTCTTGTTTGATTGTGAAACTGTTTTATTTTACTTAAAGATCTCTTAAAACAATCATACCTGACACTAACAACCTTTAATGTCTCAAAATGGTCCTTATCTATCATTTTTCAAAATCAAATCTTGCCACGTCTTTCCCAAAATTTTTCTAAATTTTTTAAATCTTTTGGGATCACAAATCTCAAAATGGTTTGAAATCTTTGATCGGGTGAGAGATCGTGATTTAAATCTCAAAACTGTTCTAAATGGAACTGATTTTAGTCTTTCAAAGGCACTCCTGCCTCCATGTGCCAAACGATTTCAATATACATAATACACATGTTGAGGGGGAGCATTTCTCCAAAAAACAAGATGAGTTTTTAAATCAGACACATTTTCTCCCATGTTTTCTAAACCTAATTAAATCACTTGAGATCCAAAATCTCAAAGGGTTTGATATTTTTGATCGGGGGAGAATTTGTGATTTAATAATGAAATTTGATAAAAGGTGATAGTTTTGATTCAATTGTGCAGGCTGCTCTCTCATATGTGCTAAATGCTTTCGAATCTCGAAGCATATATTGAGGGGGAGCATTTTAAAAGAAAATAAACTATCAAGGTGCAAATGCTTTTATGTTTTAACATAAAGTACCTTGATTGAGTTTTAAATGGTTTCTTAATGGATTTTGTGATCGTGGATGTACTTCAAATGAACTCTTTCCTCTATGTGATAAAATGATTTCAAATATCCTACGCACATATTGAGGGGGAGAAGTTACCAAAGAAAATCAAAAGGCTTTTTCTAAGGAAATTGTGATCATGAAATTATTTCAAAGAAATTATTTCAAAGAACTCTTGCCTCCATGTGCTCAACAATTTCAAATCATATGCACATGTTGAGGGGGAGCATTTCTAAATGATCAAAACTATTAAGGTACAAAATGCTTTGATCTTGTATCACAAGTACCTTGATTGTTTTTCCAAATGATTTTTCCATTGGTTTCGAGAAGGAATGAACTGTACCAAAAGACCGACCATTTTACTTTATGTATATAGTTATAAGGATGGTGAGGTTAGGTATTCGTTCCCACGATCCGCCAGAACCGGAGGGATCTACCCAGGGACAATCTACTAGATAGTGTAGAGTCTTTAGGTATGATGAAAAAAGGAGAAAAGTGAGATATGGGAAGAGTGCGGACTGAGATAGAGCTAGAACTGGGATAAACCCAACAAGGTTCTAGTTATGAAGTCTCGGTAAGCACTGAAGGGGTTGAAGAATGAAAAAGAAATTAATGTGAAAAGAGTGAAAATAAATAGCCCTCCAATAATTCAACCTTAGGGCAGAAACCGGGTTCAATACATATGCTAGTGGTGTTTACTAAGGTAACACTGGTATTGAAGACAAGACGTCATGGACCCAGTGACGCACTGCACTAAACTTCCCAAGCTACTCAAGTTCCTCTTAAAAGGGCTTGTTTCATTCTCACGGGGAACCGACATTATCTATCGACTTTCTCTTAGAGATTGTTGATATTGAAAGTAGGAGACCCTCTCCCTAGTCTCCGGCATAGGAACCAAAATGCACAATTGAGTCTAGAGCCAAGAGATCATCCACAATATCTCATTTGGACAATAAATTAATGAAGACTTGCTGTTTCACACAATGTGGAATGTAAGAATATATTAAGAGTCCTACACATTATCCTTGTGGTATTGCCAGAACATCCGAGTGATATGTAAAAGTATTCACGATGAAAATGGAAATCCTTCTAGAGCCAACATCAAACAATCTCTTGGTGGGTGACATGTGAGATCTTCTCGAAAGAACAAGCTTATGACAACTGGACAGAAACGATGGGGAGATTCAATCTTGAATCAACCTTGGTACAGGAATGGAATTGACAAATACTTTCGGAAAAACCGTTCGATGTGCAAATCTTCTTTTCTCTAGCACATCGAATGTGTACTCATTCTCTAATACAAAAAGTATTTTGATTGAAAATTGATCTTTCTCATAAAACCTTCGTCGTATTACAAAACTCTTTCTTCAAGCAATACACGATTGTTTTTCAAATCATTTTTCATCAATCAGTGAATCTCAATTTGCTGGTTCACTCACTCCGTGTTGTCTTCTTTGAGACGTTCCGGTTTGAGAACAACTAGAACAGCTGCGAAACCCTGCCAAGGAGATTCTTCGGAATTATACCTGATCACAGGCAGTACTTGTACTAATCAACGGGGAACCGTGGGCCGTGTACCTCAATTCAACGAAAGTGATCAAAGATACTTTCGTGTGTTTTATTGCTAACTGTTGTTTGCAGGTACATTTGGACGGTTGCAGCTGATCAGAATGAGGAGTCAATCCAAAGCCGCATGCTCACAACATCCACACTTAATTGAAGAAATCATGACTGGTGCATATCAACATAACTTGGTTTTGATATTTTTATACTATGCTTCTGCTACGCTGCTGCAAATATCATGAACCAGTAAAGCTTCCGCTACTCTGATGTAAAGATGTCATGATCCAAAAGGTGTGAGCATGTCGGTCCAAAAGTCACAACATCATATGAAGGCAACAAAACTATGGATGATCCAGAGAGATTTGATGTGGCTGATGATCTCAAAGAAAGCTCAAAGATCATCAAAGATGTGGATCAGTTAAAGGCCTCCACTGAAAGTACAAATTAATCGGACTTTGAAAGAATTGCTAATAAAGCACAAAGATTGCGGAATTGAAGAATTGAAGTCTACGAGCTCAAGAACAAAGACAATGAAATAATGCTAGGATTCAAAATGTAAATCATGGGGTGACCTCCCTTAGGGGGAGATTGTTAGGAATTAGAAAATTCCATGGTGAAGTGTCGGTCACCCCAAATATTATCTAGCATAAGTTAGCTCGTAGACTTGTAGTTATTTACGTTGTTTAGTAGTTTATTAGTTAGTTTGTAGCGTAGTTTAGTTTAGAGCAACTCCGTGGAGGAAGGACGGGTCTTTACCCACTGTATACCTGATCCACAGGCCGATAAGAGGTCGTGTATTCTGTAACTATAAATACCCCTTCCATCCATGGAAGGGGTGTGGCTTCTTTGAATCTAACCTTTCATTTGTTTAAGAAACTCTCTTTCAAGAACCTCCTCTCAACTCTCTTCATCCCTCTAAAATGGCTTTCTTGTTTAATCACAATCCCTGACCACCCGAATCATCAAACAACATAAATATCACGATCATACACTTTTTAATTCTTCAACTCCTTCTTTCTCCGATTCTCATTTTATCCTTTTTATAATCATACCTAAGGACTTGTAACTATTGGTGGTGTCCTTGGGTAGATCCCTCCGGCTCTGGTGGATCATAGGACGGTTATTCCTAACCTTAGTCACCTTATAACTCCATGACTAACCTAAGTTGCCGTAAACCATTTTCATGAAAATCTCTCAAAGTGGTCATGAATAAGAGCATTTTGAACCACTGAAAGAGTTTTGTATTTTGCAGAAATACTCCCCCTCCACACGCGCTTAAGTGTTTTGACAGAAATCTGCATGGTGAGAGAAGAGCATGCACTTTTGAATTGATTAACTCAAGATAGACAATTCCCCGTGAGACACGGTTACATCATTGACTAGGTCAGCTTGAAGTTGTAAACACTCCTTGGTGAGGAGGTTTGACCCGTCAAGGTTCATATCTACCAAGAGTTTCTCGAATGGTACATTCTACTAAGACAAGTCCTTTGCGAGACACGTTTACATTACTAGTGAACTAGATTGAAATTATTACACGTCCCGGACAGGTCTTTTCGAGTTACTAACATTTAATATCTCGTCAATTCATTGGTTAAGTCTTTATCACGAAGATTCAATAGCAATTCACAATATATTTCTTATCACATAATTTTCTCCCCTAAAAAATGGCATATAAATGTTATTTTTAGAAATTTTGATATCGAATATGACCATTTTGAGTTTTGTGGGAAGATTACCACGAAGAACAATTTGTGAACAAATTTTTAAGCAAATACTCCCCCTCAACAAGTGATATAAACTTTTGAGGTTTTGAAAACATCAGGGGAAATACTTGTTCTTTTGAGCAAAATTTGAAAAGTGAAAGATTTGATAAGTTTTACTCAGAAGTAAGAAGCTTTCGCTCCTTTTATAGGATTGTGGCACTGAAGCGTACCATAGGGTCCTTTCATGACAAGTACGGGTTGTACACTGTTATGTGTGCACAAGCCATAGTTAATTATAAATTACACATCCAAATAATGATAAGGAAAGAGATCAAGGGGTACCAGGAGTATCAGGTATTCCAGCAATAACTCTAGGACTGCGGTTTGGACGTTGGTAGCCTGTGAGAGATATGCTTGGACGACCACCTACGAAACTCTCCAACATTCTTATCTGATCCCGTCTGAACAACCTTTCATCAATCTGAGTGATGATCTTCTTTACATCCATCTTATCCCTTGAATTCTATCTCTTCGGTGACCCTATATTGTCATGGATTTCCTTTAACTTAATTGCTAACCCGTCCCGAACCTTCTTTAATGGGTGATCCCCAAACTTATGAAGCTCTTTGCACGCCATGAAGCAATTGTGGTGTAGTTCACTATGGTAGACTACCCCAAATGGTTTTCTGATGAGGGTGTACTGAGCAAGTTGGTTTATGTCGGGAAGATCTAGCCGTTGTTTTGTGAGATTAACACGCTTCTGGTATGATTCCACGACAAGTTGAATATCTTCTACACGTTCTTGGATCACGATGCTTCGGATGAATATGAGCAATGACTTGATGTACTCGCGTTTGATATTTGTATAGAAATGTCGCATTCGACCTTGTACCTTGGCAAGACATATATCTTCAATGTCATTTAGAGACAATCTCAGAAAATCCGCTTTTGAAAAGTCATATTCCTCTTCGTCTTGTCGTTTGACCACTATTTTATTTAGGAATGTGTAGTCCCACTTTGACGATAGGGTAACATGCTGAATTGCAATGATCCGTTTGTCACTAAACACTTCCTTTTTCGACTTTAAAACCTAGCAGCTTTTGTAGTAGATTCTTCTTCGTTCTGGCCAATGAAGAATCCCATACAGTGCATCAAGATCGTATTTTTCCACATTGTCGGCAAACATTCTTGTGGCTTCTTCCTCGATGGCTATGATGTTGGAGTATATTGCTGTCAGGAAAGGGAAGGTAAGTGATGTAGCGTATTTTCTAGTAACATCGCTACCGTGTAGAAGAAACTCCAGGTCGTTGTTGAAGAAATAGCGGTATGGAATCTTGGGTTGATCCGGTCGGCCAATGGTAGGTAGAGGTTTGGTCCAGTTAGTATAATATGGAGCCTTATCTTGTCTGGTGAAGTCAATGTTGGATTCAGGATTAAGCCAATCAATGTTGTTTGACATGGCTCATGCAATGTTGTCGAGATGATATCGACTTCAATTGCACTGTCTGAGCTGTCTTTAAGTAGTTGAAATGCTTAATTCTTGATTCGCCTTAATTCTTGAAGAAAATGACCAAAGCATAATTAAGGCGAATCAAGAATTAAACATTTCAACTACTTAAAGACAGCTCCATTGTGCGAGATTCTACCATTTCTTGACCTTCCGGTAATTGAGGGGTAGCATCAACAAGTTTAGAAAACTAGTCATATTCTTCAGTGTCATCTTCATCAAGCCATGACACTACTTCGATCTTTTTCTTCTTCTTAGGCTTTAGTGATGATGCTGGTTTCTTTGTTGATGTAGAAGAAGTAGGTTGTTTTTGGGGCTCAGGAATTTCTTCATCGTCACCACCAGTGTATTCAAAGTGATCACTGGTTTTCTCTGTTTGTGGTGGTGACTCAGTGTCCTGAGGTTTATCAGTAGCAGGAGACCGTTGTGGAGATCTTCTTTGGGTGGAGGTCCTTGGGGGTGGTGGAGGCATAGAGGATGATTCACCAGTTTTCTTCTTGCGTTTCACCTCAGAGTCCTTATCCGCATCATCATCGTCTCTTGGACGCTTAGCCGTTTCAGCTGCCATTTTGCAAGAAGTTTTGAGTTGAAATTCCAGCAATGCCTCAAAAAGTTTAGCTTCGTTAGAAGTAAACGTTGCAGATCATTTAGACATTTGTACGACCAGCTTGGAAATCAATTCTGCATCGGAGACAACCGTAGGCTCACTTGGTTTGATTTGTATAGCTACCGGAGTAGCTTGTATTGTTTGCTTGACCAATTGCATGAGATGTGGATAAAGTTGTCTGGTGAACATCTCTCTTGTCACTCCAGGGATGGTGTCGAGAAGAAACTTGTGAGTATATTCTCGGATCGTCTTTAGCATTTCCCCTTGGATATCTCTGTTAAGAAATTGTTGGATCTGTTCCCTTTCATCTGAAAACTCGTTCACCACGTCTTGAATTTGATTGACTCTGTCTGCAAGCTGATTCAGTTTCCTGTTAACAATGTTGCGCTTCCTTGCTTGTCTGACAGCTTTGACAATCTTTGTTTTAGCACGTGATGACCACGTATCGGTAGGTTTCTTTACCGATTTGGATGCAGATCTGGTGGTGGCTTTGGATGGTGGTGGAGAAGAGTGAGAAGATGAGTCTGACGATGATGATTCATGTGGAGACTCAGGGTCCTTAGGTGGCTCAGAAGTTTGTTCCTTGCTATGTGCGGGACTATCTAGAAGATAATCATCGGCTTCCATTTCAGCTTTAGCCTTTTCTTCCGCCTTGATCCTTGCCTCTTCATCTGCTTGAGCTTGAGCATCTTTTACTGCTTTTTCTTTTGCTGCAGCCTCAGCATCTTCATCAGTAATTTTCTCAGTCTTCTCCTTCTTCTTTTCAGGTTCCTCAAAGTCAAAAATGATCTTATCCTCTAGTTGCTTTTGTTGTGATTCGTGGGTGGTGGTACCAGTTTCCTTATCGGGTTGATTAACCGCATCGGAAACTGGTGTGGTTAGTGCACCACCACTTGACCCTCCAGGGCCACGAGTTTGTTGAAGGTTGAACTCCTTAGCAACATGTTGAAGTCTGAGATTCTTCAATTTCTTTCTGTAATCTTTGTCTTCATCCTGTGGCTCTTCATCTGAGCTCTCTTCTTCCTGCTCTTGCATTGGAGTTTTCCCTTTATCAGTTTTGAGACTGAGAGGTTTTGCAATTGTTAGCGTATCATCTGTTGCAGATTCTAAGTAGGTAGCCTCTTCATCTGATTCAGTGTCCTCTGAGTCCTCGTCCATCAGTTTGGGTTCAGGTTTAGGAATAGCGATATCAACCTTTGATGGAACTTTCCTTTTGAGGGTATGAGTCCTCTTTGGATACTTTCGGGTACTCTCAGTGCTTGCAACACTTCCAGCACTTCCTCTCCTGGTCTTCCTACCAGGTGTACCAGAAGACTTTTCATCAATGAACCTCACTTTGCCTGATTCAACTGCTACCAGATACCGTTTGTACGATTGAAGTCCCTTGATAACATCAGTAATTAGGCAATCGGGTAATACCGCACCTTGTTTCTTCGTTGTTGAGTCCTTAAATCTGACAACATTGAGTGTGGGCTCAAGCAAAACGGAGTGATGGTTGGGGTCATCAATTCTCAAGGGAATATCTGGATTATTCCCTAGAATCCTTTGGATCAACAGTTTTGTGTATCTGATATAAGGGATCTTGATGCCAGGATTTTTAAGGTAAGACATCATGTCATCCCAGATCAGAGCTGCAAATTCGATGTGTTTCATGTTGACCATGCCCCAAAATATTTGTAGTTCCATGAGCTTAGGATGCTCAAAACCGCTATCACGTCAAGAAACTGATTTGGCAATCATGATGTAGAGGGTTCTCCATGGCTGGGGGATGTTCTTAAGATCAACTGATGAGTGTTTTGTGATGATTTCAGCAGCTTCATCATAGCCGATGTCGACCATGAACTGGAGAGTGACTTCTTCCGAAGGAGAAGCAACATATTCAGCAGGTTGGATGTTTGGAAGAAGAAGAATAGCCCTTAAGTCTGCTGGAGTGACGGTGACTTGTTTGTCATTGAGTGTCACTGTTACAGCATCTTGACCTTTGACCTTCTGCATGGTATGCCAGAATGGGTGAACATAAATCACCGGCACAGTTGCAGAATTAGTGAGCATGTTCTTGTAAGGATGAGTCTTCAGAATATCCACAGCAATTTGACAAGAAGACTCAAAACACGTGAAGTTATCAAAATCGACTCTGAGATTGTTCTTCCCAATCTTCCTTGTGTAACCGTTGGGGAAGATGTCTTCCATCGTGAGAACATTTGGTGCATCAACGTATTCCATTTGGACGTCCATATTGTGATCTGAAAGATATTGAGCCAAAAGAACCAACATATCGAAAGACATTACGTTAGTCAAAAGTTGATTTTATTGTCCAATTAATATGTTATATTGATGAATGTTACGAGTCCAACGTCACTTGTATGTCCAATAGTCCAAAGTAGTCGTGATAAGTTTCGTGAGGTTATTAGTTTTGAATTGTAAAGTCCAAAATTTTCACTCATTTACACAACATATTAACCATTTAAGCTTATTAGTGATACTAGAAGGGTACCCGCGCAATGCGGCGGCGGGTACCCGGTGGCTATTTTTGTGACGAGCAAATGTTTTTCATTTTACACTATATATATCCTTTATATTTTTGATACATACTACTTTTAATTTATCAACGCACAAACACAAACGATGACATTTCTTACAACAAAAACAGTTTTTAGTTCAATATTTGTTGACAACCCACCTATCAAACTCTCATGCAAAAATTCAGACACAAGCCCAACAAAGATAATATAAGAATATGAGGCCTAAAAGTCCAAAGAACAATACAACAAACCACCCTAATATTTTGGATATAACTATATAAGCACTTGCCCTAATTTTTAAACCTAATCCAATATAATCACTGCCTCTATGCAGTCACTCACATTTCCTCTTCTCTTGCACCCACTCAACAAAATACCTTATCTAATATTTTCTAAAATTTGAATCTCAAACGCATACACTGATATTGCGTTTTTCTTTTTTAACTACGGAATACAAACATCACTTCAAACCAAATCAGGAAATGAACCTCCAATATCCCCTTTCAGTCTTGTTATTTGAATAAAGTACTCGGCTTCAAGATCGTTTCATTGGTCTTGGGTAGGTCTTTTGATTTATTCTTGTGTTTCTTTTAACGAAAGAAATAAAGGTTATAACAAATTTGTTATATATCCTTTCTTTATAATTTTCGTATATTCAAAGAGGTGGAGCTTCTTAAAGATCTGTGATGGTTTTTTGGTATGATCTAAAAAGATCAGTGCCATGAATACCAAGTCTGAGATCTTTTTTTTTTTCATTTTGTTTTGAGTCTTGTAGTTGGTAGGAGTTGTTGACAGTGATGATGCTACATTCGTCCAAATTGCCTTCCACGACCGATTGGTCACAATGGTGGCGACTCGGTCGACTAACGGACGTGGGTTGACTGACCATTATGATGAGATCGTGTTTGAATCATTATAAGGTTTTGATAAGAGTACAATCTGAAATCTATGTTTTTTCCCGAATGTTGAAAGGAGGTGTGCTTCTTATATTGAGATTTCGTAACTGACACTTTAATGTAAATCAATAATTTTTTTTCAGTTTTATATGTTACCAGTATTGGTTTGGCAGTTACAATAGACTTATAATGGGCTGTAAATGCACTTGTAATATCTGTTACATCTGCAATCTCCGAAATAGCTTAACTTTTAAGCTTTTTGTGTATATACTTCTATAATAAGGAATTTAAGAAGTCTGAATTTTAAGCCTTGCCATTTAGGAAAATGTCCTAAATGCATTATAAGGTAGTAGAGATTTTGGTTTCGTTACGTTATGATTTATTTATTTACAAGTTTGTACGTGTAACAATTCATAATTATGGTTAAAATTAGGCTTAAGCATAGGAATTTCAAGCTTATGCGTAAACAGTAGACCATACGCGTAGGCATAAGCTTATGTGTAGGAACTTAACTTACGTGTAAGAAATGTTACGCGTAAGAAAAGAGCCCTTAGCATAAGGCTTACGCGTAAGCGTATGTTAGAGCTTATGCGTAAGGTTACTTGTAAGAGTGAACATTATGCGTAAGACTTAAGTTTACGCATATCCTTCACAGGATACGCGTAGCCCCCTTTGTAGAACCTTACGCGTAAAGGTTACGCGTAAGATTACTCTTACGAATAACTTTTACGCGTAAGGCAATCCTTATGCGTAGGAATCCATGTTTAACATTGATTCTGAATATTTCACGCGTAATTACCTGAAACAAATTCATCATAACACATTTATTAACATATTATTCAATCCCCTTTAATTTTCACATGAACTTAGTCCAAAACAGTTTATGCGTAAAACACTCTTATGCGTAAGTCTAAACCCTAATCATTCAAACTTTTACGAGTAAGGAATTTAGCCATAGGAATGACACCAAATGTTTTCTGGGATACCTTAGAAGTTATATGATAGTGTTGCAATAAGTTATAACATCAAAAACTTCTTGAATCAATAGTACCCAATTCATATGAGTATAAACCCTAATTCTTAATTATCACAAAATTGATGTTTCTGGCTATGATTTGTGACTGGTTTTGATTAATTAAACATGTAACAACCATCTAATTGTCCAGAAACTCTCACTTAACAAAACCCCCAATTCATGCGCATGAACCCTAAATTTGAAAAATGATTAATTAGTGTTTCTGGGTGGATTTGGTGGTTAGAACATGAAATCATGCCTAGGGACAAATCTAACCGTTGGATTTTAAAACAAATCAAAACCTATGTTTAGATAATCACCTAGAACGATTAAACACTTACAAATTTGAAGATTAAAGCACGGTTTTGAAGATTGAATCTTATGCGTGGGATGAGTGGTTGAGAAAATTTAATGTAGGTATTAAATGAATTGAAAATTTTGGTGAAGAGTTTTGTTAAAAATTAGTTTGAACTTTTGACAACATTGGTCCCTCCATCTCAACCATTTTCATCCACAACCCATAAGTTCCAATTTGGTTACGTATGAAGTATAGTTTTGGAAAGAAACATGACGACGCTCCCCCTCGACTTTAAGAAATAATGAAATTTTATAAATTTGAGTCCGGGGAGTGTCAGTAAACCAGAAATGTGACCACCATTATCAAAGAAACAATTGGAGTAAGGTAACATGCAAGTACAAGATTTTTTGAAACAGAAAAATATTTACTTTCTCCCCCTCAACACTTGTTCAGGAAAATGTGAAAAGTTTGTAAGAACAAAGTGTTGACTGAAGTTTTGTACTTGCAATGTTTGAAAGAAAGTAGATAGGGGAATATTTTTGAATTTTATCATATTTTATATTTTTGTATTTTGTTTTTGAAAAATATTTACAAAAGAGGTTTTGGTGTTTGACTGGTTTTAAGATTGTTTTAAAAGTTCGTCCATTTCCTCTGGAGTCAAACACCCCATACCAATCCGGTGGACCAACTCAGTAAACCTAGCAGGAGCTAAGGCTTTGGTGAGAAGATCTTCCAGTTGGTATTCAGTACTCACAAAGTATAATTCAACGGTACCCTTTTCCACATGCTCCTTGATGAAATGATATCGAAGATCGATGTGCTTAGATTTCGAGTGTTGAATAGAGTTGCACGAGATCGCAATAGCACTTCGATTGTCGCAGTACATCAGGATTCTGTCAAATACGTAACCATAATCTTTGAGTTGTGTTCGCATCAAAATGAATTTAGCACAACACGCCGACATGGCTACATATTCTGCTTCGGTTGAGGACAACCATGTACAATCCTGCTTCTTTGATTGCCATGATACCAGTTTATCACCAAGAAATTGTAAAGCTCCTGAAGTACTTTTGCGAGAATCTAGGCAACCTGCGTGATCAGCGTCTGAAAAAGCTATTAGTTCAAAACCAGAATCCTTCGGATACCAGATCCCCAAGTTAATGGTTCCCTTTATGTATCGGAGGATTCTTTTAGCCTCAGAGAGGTGAGTTTCAGTTGGTCACGACTGATAACGGGAGCAAAGATATACAACAAAAACAATATCAGGTCCACTGGCTGTTAGATACATGAGAGACCCAATGATACTTAGGTATTTGGTAGGGTCAACCAATTTCCCATGCAAATCAGCGTCCAGTTTCTTGGTATGTGCCATTGGTGTTGCATAGGTATCACAGTTTTGCATTCCATTTTTGTTTAAAATTTCAAGGGCATATTTGGACAGACTCAGGAAAATACCACGGGGTGATTGACGAACTTGCAGTCCTAGAAACAATGTAAGTTCACCCATCATGGATATTTCAAAATGTTTTTTCATAAGTTTTGAAAAAGCGTTTGAGTATTTTAGATGTGTTGACCCAAAAATGATGTCATCCACAAAAATTTGAACGATTAAAATGTGTGCCCCGTGATATTGTATGAATAGTGTAGGGTCGACCGATCCTTTGACGAAATTATTAGCGATAAGAAAGGATGACAACTTATCATACCACGCCCGAGGTACTTGTTTGAGACCGTAGAGAGCCTTGTTCAGTTTGTAGACGTAATTAGGGAACTTTGGATCAACAAATCCTTCTGGCTGACTGACATAGACCGTTTCCTTCAGTTTACCATTCAGAAAAGCGGTTTTAACATCCATCTGATAGACCGTGATGTTCATGTGAGCCGCAAATGCCAGAAAAATCCGAACAGCCTCAAGTCTAGCAACCGTTTCGAAGGATTCCTCGTAATCAATCCCTTCTTGTTGTCTATAACCCTTAGCCACCAGACGTGACTTATTTTGGATAACCGTACCTTCCGCATCTAGTTTGTTTTTCCAAATCCATTTGAGATCAATAACATAAACCCAGTTGGTTTTTCAACCAATTCCTATACTTCAAGATGTTTAAACTGATTAAGTTCTTCTTGCATGGATTCAATCCAGTTATCATATGTCATGGCTTCCTTAATATTTTTGGGTGCAGCTTGGCAGACGGTAAGTGCATAAATGCAATGTTCACCGTCTATCTGAAGGCGTTGTCTAGTTACAACTGGTTGATTCGGGTTTCCAATAATGTTCACAAGAGGATGGTCTTTCATCCAATGATGTGTGGAGGGTTGAGGTTGATATACATGCTGCAAATTAGGAGGATTCAAATGGCTTGTGGATGATTCTACAATATCAGGTGTGGCAGTTTCATTAGCAAACGGATTGAAGAACGCATTTGGATCATAATCTGCAGGTGAGGGTACTTCATTGTTCAGAAGATCATCAGCTGGTTCAGCGTCATTGGATGCGGTTTGTTCGAATGTTGTTATAGAATCAATTGGTGGTGCTTCCTCAATAGTAGTTATTGTGGCAGGTGTATCAGGTATTGGATTATTATCAGGTTGAGCAGCGGAAACATTTGATTCATCTGGAGCACGTTGATCAATATCATCATTAAACAGAGGAGCAAATAGTTGTTCCATTTGTTGACGAGTAAGCTGGAGGCTTGGTTTAGCTGATGATGCGGTTTGGGGGAAGTTTAGACGGTTATGTCCGGGTTCCAAGCTGTTATGCTCAGAAGCCATTTCAGTAAGCTCATCGAAATTGGCATGAATCGTTTCCATAATCTCCCTTTTACGAAGATTCCAGATCCAGTATCCCTTTGAATTGTCACAGTATCCAACAAAGACTCCAATGTCAGCTTTGGCTTTGAGCTTACCAAAGTAATCACTATCATTATTCGGGTAACAAAGGGATCTAAATACATGAAAGTGTTTGAGATTCGGTTTGTGGTTGTGGATAAGCTCATAAGGTGTTTTGTTATGGCGTTTGGTAATCATTGAATGATTCTGAGTGTAGCATACAGTTGACACGACTTCAGCCCATAAGTAATATGGAAGTTTTGTATTTATTAACATCATTCTTGCAGCTTCTACTAACGTACGGTTTCGTCCTTCAACAACTCTATTTTGTTCCGGTGTTCGTGCAATGGATGTTTGATGCTCAATTCCTACTTTCTCATAATATGCATGAAGAGTTTGATTCACAAATTCAGATCCTTTGTCTGTTCTGATTTGTCTGACTGTGTTCCGGAGCTGAACTTCAATTTTTGTGAGAAAGGTGATGATCATTTGTGGAGCTTGATCTTTACTTCAAAGAAAATAAACCCAAGTCCATCTTGAGTAGTCATCAACAATTACCAAAATGTAGCGTTTGCCATTAATCGTCTACACGCGCATCGGACTACACAAATCCATGTGAAGAAGATGAAGCACATGCTGTGAGCTATGTTCCACCTTTGAAGAAAAATGAGTACGAGTGTTTTTTTCTTGTTCACAACATTAATGGTATGAGCACATATTACATCTTCCAAGAGTCGATCAACATCTTTTCTCAACAATTTCTTTTTATGTTTAGTATTTGAAATCGATGTTTCTGTTTGTTTGAAAACTCTTTTCATAAGTCCAAGTTCCTTGTGAAAATCCCTTTCCCAATATATTGCACAATTTTTCAAATTTCGGACATGTGGTAAAATTCTTTTATAAAAAATATCTCTTTGGGATCGCGTTTGAGGCGATTGAAAATGTTCAACTTTTATTTCAAAATTGATTTCAATTTCACGTTCCAAAAGTTTGATATCCGATAAGAATGTTTCAAAATATTTAATAACTTTACATTGTCTAGCTAATGGCTTTATTTCATTGAGTGAAGGTAAAGGACCATTAATTTGTGAAGTATTGGAAGGGGAACCCTCATTAGAAGACTCGGAAGTAGGTGTGATAACCCAAGGTGTGTTAGAAAAATCCTATTGAGTGACGAAAGTAACGGTTTTTGAATAGTTAAATGGTTTGTTATAAACAACATTTTCCAATTTTGATCGACTCTCGTCTTCTGCATCTAATTCCTCCATGCGATCATATTCGAAAACACTCATAATGGAATCATCAATTCTGTGTTCTGCACTGTAAACTTGAGGATTTAGTTTGAATGCTCTGTTTGAAAACTTGGGTTTGTAATCAGCAAGATTCGGTACATATCCATTTGGATTTGGTTTAAAAGTAAACTTTTGAATAGTTATGATTGACTCACCATGTTTATAAACAACATTTTGAAACTCTTTGATTTTGTTTTGTAAGTCGACAATTTCTTCAAGATAGTCATCTATTCGTTTCTTTGAATTCTTTTTGTACTCACAGAACTGTTTTTGACAAGTTAACAACTCAGACTTGGCTTTTTGAGTCTCCAAAGTGAGGGTGTTAAGTTGTTGTTTATGATCATATTTCAGTTGTTCTATTTAAGCCAACAAAGCATTCTTAGATGCAACTAGATCACGTATCTGTTGTTCCAATGATTTTTCGTTTTGGTAAGATTTAGCAAAAGCGACTTCAAAACCTTTTTCACGTTTTTCTTGTGTTTAAAAATGTTGAGTTGAAATTTTAAGCATTCATTATCCTTAGTCAGCAGTGCATTTTTTTCTTTTAATTGCTTATTGATGTCTTTGCATATTTCCATTCGAGATTCTTGGTCTTTAAGTAAGGTCATGAGCTCAAGATCTGGATTAGACAAAAGTTCAGCTTGTTTAACGTGAGTCTCAACATGATCATTATTTAGATCCTCAAATATGACCACAGAGTCAACTTGATTATCAGTGTTAACCATAAGGTCATCTTGATCGTCAAATAAAACTACAGGACCTATTTGATTATCATCGGAATGAGATGTAGATGGCTCATGTTGAAGACTCTGATCCTTGTCGGATGCAGATGTTGGCGGGGACATCAAATCAGTAATGAATATAGTTTGATTCGGTACCTGAGACAAGCCGTCAGTGTCATACACTGGGCCTGTATTACTCATGTAGAGTTTGTGCATGTTAGCCATTAGTATCACTGCTGCATTATCCTGCAAGTCCTCCATGTCATCATCAGAATATGCATTTGCCATGAAGCTCTGTTCCTTGTTGGTAAGAGTTCCACCAGTTTCATCCTTAAGAGCCAAGAGTAAAGCCGCTTTGTGATAAGCGCTGCCTCTTGTCCTCGGATTTGGACATGCATTAGCCAGATGACCCTTCTCATTATAGTTATAACAACGAAGACCATTAACCCCATTCTGAGCATTACCCTGTTCAACCACTTGAGCCCTTTGTTGTTGTGGAGCACCCATGTTATTCCTTCCCATTGGATTAAATCCTTGACCACCGCTCATCTGACAAACATTACCACGATTCTGAACTTCAACACGTCCATTGTTAACAATAGCATGATTCCTTGTGTTTGATGAGGTACGAATGCGATTGTTGGATTTGTTTGAATATTGGCCGAAAGCTCTAGCAATCATGACAAACCCCTGTTGCAATGCATCAAAACCTTCTGTATCCTCATTAGATTCACTGTAAAGTGCTTGATCATTGTTGTTGTTGTAATTAACCAATTGAGTTTCTTGAGATTTGTGTTGTGACGGATCATATGATGTGATTGTTACAGTTGGTTGTGGAGGATTTGTGAAGACAGTTTGTAAAGTAGGGAATTGAGGATAACACGTTTGAGCCCACAAAGCAAGAGTTTGATTATCCGGAAGTGAAGGCGAGACAGGGAGTCCACGGATAACCCTTTCTTTGTCAACTTCCTTTTGGTGGGGCTTCAAATAGTCGTACAACAATCCGTATGTAGCATGATGAAGATTTTTTGCTTGACGGATGAAAATGACATACTTTTCCCAATCAGGACCAAGACTACTCAGGAACTTAGTGTTGACTGCAATTCTTGGAATAATAATGTTATGTTTTTCCAAGTCATTGATGATGTCTGAGAATCGATGATGATATGACTCTAATGTCTCCCCTGGTTCAATCATGAAGTGTTCATAAGCCAAGTAGATTTTGGATTCCATGTCTTCTTGATTGAGTTATGTGCCTTCCATGAGAAGATGAATATGCTCCCACATTGCTTTGGCAGACTTTTGAGCATCAACACTTCGAAGTATCGGATTGGGTAATCCCAAAAGGATGTATTGCATTGCAAGTTCATTGGCTTCAAAGTGTAGAAGTTGATCAGTAGTAAGTTCAGTAAGACTGACAATGTTGGTGACATCACCTCTTGGTGGATTAGCATTTGGATCTTCGGGTACAGTGACAGTAGGCATCTGAAATGGACCTTCCAGGATGACCTTCTTCAAGAACTTTCCATGTGGCTTCTTTAGATCACAGAACCTAAAGAACCTTATCACCCATTGATCATAGTTTTCGGGAGTGAGCATTGGAGGTCTATCAAGTGATCCAGCCTCATGAATGGATTGTTGGCTACTTAAAGCTTCACATTTCTTTGCAAACCAAGATGGTTCCTTCATAGTCTTCCTGGATGGATGTTGATTTTGAAAGTTTGTATAGGGTTGTACTTGAAGACTAGGGGGTGGTTGAATCATTTGTGGTTGAATTCCTCCTTGAGTAAATTGTTGTTGAAGTTGTTGTTGTTGTTGTTGTTGTAGTTGTTGATAAAATTGTTGTTGTTGATGGAGTTGTTGTTGTTGTTGTTGAGGATACATATGAGGAAAGTAGCTATAGTATGGTGGTTGAGACATCTTGAAACTTGTATTGACGATGGAACTTTTTAGTCGAATGAAACTTTGTAGATGAAGTATCCTTATGCGTAGAAAACTAGCTTAGGCAAAGAAAGTACCTTATGCATAAAAACACCAACTTACGCGTAAGAAGAGAGCTTACGCGTAGGATTAGCTTACGCGTTGGGTAAGGAAACCTTAGCTTATGCGTAATCCAAAAGCTTAGTAGTAGAATGCTTATGCGTAAGATTTGCTTAGGCGTAAGACAAGGCTTAGGCCTAAGAAAATGCTTAGGCGTAAAGATTCTACGCGTAAGTTTTAGCTTAGGCGTAAAACTAGGGTTTTGCCCAAAAATCCTTTACACTTATTCCAGTGTAAAAGATATCCAAAGTCGAAGTGTTTTCAGGCTTATCCAAGCAAGAAAACACTGAGTAAACTAATAACACTGAAGATCAAACCTTTTAAAGCTTACGCGTAAACTTAGGGTTTTGCTATGCGTAGGATTTACCAAAAAAAAACTTTGCCAAAACTGATTTTTCTGCCCAAAGTGTTTCTAAACCAGATTTTTATGATGAAACAGCTTGAACATCACAAAAATAACACAAAAGTGTGAAACTTGATTATCCAAAACTCGTATGCACCTTACGCGTAGAAATGACCACACGACTAAAAACAAGCTCAAAAACAATGAAATACACGTAAAGTTTCAAACTTTTTGCCAAAAACTTAAACTTTAACACCAAATAACCTTTAAAGTACAAGAATCTTGAGTTTTAAAGTGTAAAAATGAAAGCTTTTTGCGTATGAAAGTTTATAAACCAAAACCCACGCGTATACTTTTAAGACTTCAAAAACAAAACCGTTTCACCCAACTATTTGGCGAATGATACAAGTCTTAGGTCACCATGTTTGTAACATAAGCATCAATATAAGAAATGAGATAGAGAAGTAATCGATTGAACAAAACACACATACACACAAACGATAGGGAAAGGTTTAAGCGTAGGATTTGATATGAAATGAACAACCAACCTTCAAGTGAAGGTTTACAAGGCTATTTATAGGAAGGAACTAGGGCAACATGGAAGTTCCCTTCCTTTCCTTATTGGGCTTGGGCCAAGGCTTATGGCCTTTCTACATAAGCCTTGCCATAATTACTAACATAAAAGCCTATTAAACCAAACTATTACATATTAATAACTAACACTTGTAATATAGTTTAGGAGTAATTTCAACTTCCTGCCGAGTCGTGGGAGGATAAACTCAAAACGGTCTCTTGGAAGAGCTTTAGTAAAGATGTCTGCTAACTGATACTCAGTTCTTACAAAATATAGTTCAACCACACCTTTCTCTACTTGTTCCATGATGAAATGATGTCGAATGTCAATGTGCTTTGATCTTGAGTGTTGGACGTTGTTGCAGTGGAGAACTGTGACACTTTTGTTATCACAGTACAGAGGAATTTTGTTGAATACAAAACCATAGTCAGATAATTGGGATCTCATTCATAAGATTTGAGCACAACATGATGACATGGAAATGTATTCAGCCTCTGTAGAGGATATCGAAGTACTCATTTGCTTCTTTGATGACCAACTCACTAATTTATCTCCCAAAAACTGAGCAGCTCCTGACGTACTTCGACGAGTATCCTGACACCCTACATGGTCAGCATCTGCATAGGCTGTTAGTGACATACCGATGTCCTTTGTATAACAAAGTCCCATGTTAATGGTTCCTTTAAGGTACCGAAAGACCTATTTTACCACTTCAAAGTGCTTTTTAGTAGGCTTAGCCTGGTAACGTGCACACATGCATACAATGAACAAAATATCAGGTCTACTAGCAGTGAGATACACCAAGGATCCAATCATACTACGATATTTAGTTTGATCAAACGGGATCCCCAAGTGGTCCTCATCCAGTTTTGTAGTTCCACCATGGGTGTGTCAATAGGGTCACAAGAATCAGATCCAAATTTCTTTAAAATTTCACTAGCATATTTAGAATGATAAATAAAAATGCCTCAAGGATTTTGTGAAACTTGTAATCCTAAGAAAAATGACATTTGTCCCATCATTGACATTTGAAATTTAGAGCCCATCTCTTTTGAAAAATGGTCACATTCATTAGGGTCGATCGAGGCAAAATATATCATCAACATATATTTGAACATGAATTAAGTGTTTGCATGACTTCCTGGTGAACAGTTTAGGATCAACAACTCCTTTGTAGAATCCATTAGCCAAAAGGAACTTTGACAAAGGATCATACCTTGCTCTAGGAGCTTACTTCAAGCCATAGAGAGCCTTCTTCAAGCGATAGACATGGGTAGTGTAGAAAACTAGAAGGGGGTTGAATAGTTTACCGATTAAAATCTTTGTTTTGAAACTTATTGTAATGATCAATTGATATTGGTCAAAGATATGTTAGTAAATAACAAACAATATGCAAGCAATATATAAAGAGTAAATAAGGAAAGAAACAATCAAACCACGACAAGTTGTTTATAGTGGTTCGGTCTACAAGGACTATTTTTCCTTGCCCTACTCCACTCCCCGAGTCTCCAACTCGAGAGTTTAACTTCACTAGTCAACAAGCTCCTTTCACCGGCGGAGAAACCTTTACACTTCGCTTACACACTATTTCCGACACTAAGCTAGATGTCGAGTTCTTTTGCAAGGGTACAATCACTCCCACACACTATGTATTTTAAGGACTAAAATACTAACCACTCACACTCAGAAGTTTAAGTTGGTTTGGTAGAACAATGATGTATGAAAAAGACTAGATCATACAACAATAAAACAAACAAGACTTCCAACTATTTGTTGAAGCTTGATTATGCCTTGATCTTCTTTGCTACAAAAGAGGATCACTATAATGATATGAAACTGCGTTAGAAATATTAGAGAGAAGGAATGTATGTGATTATGCTAGAAAGGGATGAGAAAACAACTTGGTTTGGCTTGCTATTTATAGCCAAAAAATTCTGCTGTCACGACGGACCACGGAACCAAAATATTGGTTCTGCCCGTGTAACAACTGGTGTCGCTGGGTCTGACAGCAAGATTACCAAAATCTTACCAAAGTCAACCAAATCTAACCAAAATCATGTAAGATATGTAGAGTCCAAATCTACACAAAATATCTTATGAAATCCTCTAGAGATTTCAATGATGCACCACATGATTTCATATGTTGTTTTCTATTTTTAGAAATAATATGTTAAATTTAAATACATATGTAATGTTTTGTTTTAAGAAACTAAAACATGCTTTATCTTAAAATGTTGACATACATTATGGTTTAGAAGGATAACAAAGTTAATTGATATATGACTAATCAAAATGTAAATGCTTGAGTGATGAAGATTGTTTTTAAGGAAAGCTTGTTTTAATATCTAGGGGGAATTGCATATATATCCTTACAAAGATACATAATTACATATATATCCAAACAAAAGACATAATTGTGTATATATCCTTCCAAAGACTTAAATATGTCATATATATCCAAATTATTATTTTATACATATTTAAAGCAATAATATACATGATAATTGTATATAAAATATGAATTGTCACTTATGCCCTTATTGTACAAGATTATCAATCGTCAAAAACCCCCACTTTCTAATACCCCCATGAACAAATATTGCTGTCATACAAGATTATCATTCGTACAAAACCCCTAATACCCATGATCACAAATTGAGTAATTGACAGTCCAAAGATTTCTTTATTGTTTTCAACAAAAGCAAACCTCAAGTCAAACATGCTGGTAGGAGTTTAATAAATCAGTGGCCAACTTGCATAAGATATGACTGATATGTTATTAAAATTACCCAATTGTATCAATCGATCAACCAAAACAAAACATTATTTGGACAAGTTAATACAATCCACTAACAAGAATACAATTGAAAAGATTAAAATCTAAGTCAATTGATATTTTGGTTTTGATTTGTAGAAAATGATGTTTGGGTGTTTGGGTTTCAAGTTGTATAATAACAACATTAAAGGGTATAAATGACAATTCAAATTTTATTTATAATTATCATTTATATTATTGTTTAAAAAATGTATAAAGTAATAATTTAGATATATATGATATATTTAAGTCTTTTAAAGAATATATACGCAATTATGATTCTTGCTTGGACATATATGCAATTATGTACCTTCGGAGGGATATATATGCAACTCCCCCTAATATCTATTAATCTTGAAAAGCTTTATGCTTTACAAAAATTAAATTTACTTTTGTCGTTAACAAAACTTAGGTAAAGAGCATAAAATATAAATAACGTTTAATGACGATATTTGTATTAACAATCTCTCCCTTTTTGTTGAGGACAAAACTTAAATTTTATTTTTATAAAAGATGTAAAGTTGTAAAAGAGTTATAAAAATATGAGATTAATTTTAGAACTTGAAAGAACTAGTGAGTTGGATAAAGTTGATAATAAAAAGTTTATTTTATCTAATGACTAGTTTGTCCAATTATTTGTTCTTTAACAATTTTGACTTTTCATAAGTCAAAGTATGATGTTGACTTTTCATAAGTCAAAGTATGCAGTTGAATTTTTAGAAAGTCAAAGGCCAAGTTCTATAATATTCTCCCCCTTTTTGTCGAAACAAAAAGAAGAGGCGAGGCAAAAGATCTAATGAGCCCGAGCCATTATCTCCCCCTTGGCCAATGCTCCCCCTAAATTGGGTGCCAAGAGAAAGATACATGGATTGTGAAATGGCTACAAAAAAATGTTAGTAATAAGCATCATCACAAGTATATAAGCATTTCCAATCACCAAGTAACAATCAACAACTATATAAGAAACACCATTCACTTGTTAAAATTTTCATGATTTGAAAATCAAGAAAAGGAACACAATGTATGTGTTAGTACATAAAGAAAGTCCTAAAAAATTAGAAAAATAAAGAAAAATAAAAAAACTCCTAGAAAATAAAAAATAACTTTGAAATTTTAAAAGAAAAACTAGGACCCTCCTATTGAGGTGGTGGATGAGCAAGAGCATTGATTCGCTCTAGGATGTGGTTGAGGACGAACCTCATTTCATCTTGGAGCTCATGGCCATCACCTGGGTCCGTTCGCTAATGTGGGCGGTTCGCTCACAATTTGAGCAACCGTGTCTAGGTGGGTAATATGGTTCATGATTTTGTGGTGGTGGAATGGTGGAGTTGTTGTTGTTGGTGGTTGAAGTGATTAGGGAGGCGAGCAAAGCATATTTCATTTGCATAGTTTCCCTAAGGTGTGAATCCACCATATTAGAGAAGTTGTGGAGGTGGTTTAGTTCGGCTTCTATCTTCGCTTTGGAATGTGGGTGATCTTCCCACATAGATTCATCGATGTCCTCTATATGAGGAGACAAGGGCGTTAGAGGTAGGGAATGGTCCCCATACAAAGGTCCATGAATCTCATTGTGAATAGGATGGAAAAAACGAGGTTGAGGCCCTAACGGGGCGTTTGGGTCAAAGGATGGGCGTGGAGACTCATGAGCGATTCTCTCAATTGTACTAAAGGATGGTATTGGAGGTGGATTATTGGGCCTAGGAGGTAAGTCCTCCAAGTCCTCCAAAAATGGGTTTGGAGATGTAGGTGGTGTGGAGAATAGTTCTAATGGTATGAGATTTGGAGATTTAGGAGGTGATGGTGACTTGGATGTTTTAATAGGAGCCGATGGCGGAGAGTTAGCAATGGGAGTTTTTGTTGGTGGTGGAGTGGTGACTACAATAGGTGATTTTGGAGGTGGTATAGGAGTGGTTAAAGTAAGAAAGTTCTCATCTCTTATGGGAGATGAGATGGTTAGGGGGAGGAATCAGAAGATGAGCTAATGTTGAGAAAGCAACATGGTCTAACACTCATTCTAGACATTTTCTTGCAAGGTTTGTTTGATGGAGAAAAGGTGGATGACTTAGTCATTTTTGCTTAAGCTTGTTGTAGTAGAAGATGAGAGAAATTGGAAAGGTGTGAGGATGATCATCTTAGCAGGTCTTAATTTATAGGATTATTAAATTATGGAGAAATATGTTTGATTTGATGTTGTTGGATCGATACACTCTGACCAAACTAATTTATGTAGCTTGTAAGGGCTTAGCAACCTCGGATAAATCCTAATTTACTAACAATGAAACACTGAATTTACTCTATTAAGTATGCAGAAACTACTTCAATAAAGCTAAGAAGAATAACTTTAACTTCAATGATTTTATAAATACTTTGAACCTGCTTGATACACAGATTCACTAACTACCCTAATAACTCTAATATCGAACTTGATAATCTCTAATATTCTCTCTAAAATTCGTATGCATTCGTACCTCTAATGCCAATCTAGGGGTCCTTTTATAGGCATAAGGAATAACCTAATCGGTTTACAATTCTTGTACGACAAGTAATACTAATCTAAACTAAGAATATTCTAGAATAACAAAGCTTTCCATAAACGATATAGCAGTTCTTTAGCCTTGTAGTACTTTGATGTTGAGCAGTACTTTGACTTTCTTCTTTAGCAGTACTTTGACTTTCTTCAGTACTTTGACTTTCTTCAGTACTTTATCTTTTATATCCCAACAATCCTCCCCTAACTTGAATTCTACTTGCTTGATTTCAAGTTCCTTTGTATCTGTATCTTTAACATCTTTGTCTTCAAGGAAAGATTGTGTCTTTATCTTTAGATTTATTTTGTACTCTCTTTTCTTGTATTATCATCATCAAAGTAGTCTTTATAAGCAATCCTTTTCAGCAACCATTATTAGTAATCTCCATCTTTTCTGCTACTCAGCAACATATGGCAAATTGTACATCAGATCATAAAGTTTTAGTCTATTCTCATCACTTCCAGGTGTAAACTCCTGTGAGAGGTGAATCATTGAAAATTTAATGGATTTTGATGTCTCTTTACCAAAGCCGTTAACTCTGGAGTAGCCAATGTTTAGGTGTGTAAAACCATGATACATTGATAACCATATGATTTTCAGCAAATCATCAGCTATCAACAGATTTGTTTTGTCTTTACCAAAAGTCGTACCCTTTTGGACTAGTTAGTTCTTGCAACCATGGAGAACTAATTACCATATAAATGGTTTTTCCACAGCCTTTACCACAAGCCATTTTTCTTGTGGGCTAGCCAATTCTTCACTATTGCAGATATGGTGAGTTGATTACCATACAACTTATTGTCAAGTTGTCAACCATCAACAGATTTGAGATATCTTTACCAGAGCCATTTGCTAATGGATTAGCCAGTTCTTTTGTTAGACATGGTAGACTGATAACCTTTTGTTGTGTTAGTGCAAATCACTTTTACCAATTAAAATCATCTCAAAAACCATTGGTTGCTGTTAACTTTTGTTTCAAAATATTTTGCACTTAACAAAAGTTTGCTTATTCTTTATTAAAAATTGTTTACTGGTTTTGTGCTGCAAGAAGTACTTTGGTTAAAGTACTGTTTGTCCAGCAGTACTTTGAATAAAGTACCTATTTTTCAAAAATTTGTAAATTATGAATCATACCAATATTTATGCATCATCATCAGCCATAGTTGTCCATTTGATAAATAATTCGATGACCATTAGAGTTGTTTCATTCTCCTCTTCAACTTCTATACCATGATCTAGCATTCTTCTCATAAGATCTGTTGTAAGTAGATATCTTCTTTCTACTAGCATGTGAATCATGGTCCCATCTTCTAACTCTAAAACATGCACTCCTGATTCTTCAAAGAATCTCCAGCTAGTAATCTCCCAAACTTCTTGGTTTTGCCAGATTTCATCAGTGCTTGTCTCTTTTGTCTCCCAGATAGTTATCAGATCTCCCAACAAGACTAAGCCGACTCCAGATGAAGGAATATGCTCAAAATACTCTTGCACTAGTTGATATAGGTGAAACAGATCCTCTCTATCTATCATGTGCAGTATATCCCATGCAAATTAAATACTATAAAGCTTTCATCTTCTCAATGGAACATCAGATAGTCTCCATCCTTTGATTTTACAACTTCAAAAATAGATATCTTTGACTTCTTTGATGCAACATCTTTGGACTTAGGATGCTCAAAATCTACAACTCTTAAGTAATTTCTCAGCTCATCAACTGTATCAGTTCTCAACTCTATCTTCTTTTATCGCTGTTCATCACCAGTTGTTCTTTTTCTCTTTAAGCTTCTTTTTCTTGCATCCTCATTCTGTTTTTCATCATCAAAAGGAATAATCCAAACAACTTCCTTCTGATATGCTTCTCTAACAGCATTATATAAATCTTTCATCTCTAAATATTTCAGCTTCTGTAATCCAATATATCCTTGGCCCTTTAGATAAGCCATCATGGCATTTCTTTCCATAGAAATACTTGGTGGTCTTTGTGATATAACAGCTGGCTTTTCTGGTATAGCAGCTTTAGCATCCAATTCTGCTTGTAGCTTCCTAGCAGCTTCTTCATTCTTAGCCACTTCAATAGCTCTTAATTCTGCCAAGGTAAATTTTCCTTTTCCTTTTCCTTTATCCTTTGGATCTAAAGTAGGTTGAGAAGCTTGAGGTTGTTCTTCAGCAACACCTGGAATACTAACACCTCTTGGTCTTGATAGGTTTTGCAATATTTGAGCAACAGTCTCATCATCACTTGCAGTATGCTCTACTTTGGGTGTATCAGCTTCCTTTTCTTGTAGGACTGTTGAAGGACCAACTTCTTCTTCAAAATTTACAGTCCTTGGTGTAATAAGCTCTTATCTATATGTTCCTTGAAGAGCAGCAGTTCCTTGATCACCATCACCTTGATCATCAGTACTTTGTACACCAGTACTTTGTGGCTCAGTACCTTGAGGCTCAACTTCTTTAGCTTCTTTATCAACAATTTCAGCTTCTTCATAAGTTTGTGCATCTGGTTCTTCATAATGTTCAGCATCTTCATTCAAATTCTCTTGCTCCAATATCCTCCCCAATTGGAATGAAGACTGTTTCTAAACCTTTTTTCCCTTTGAAGTCTTTTTAAACTTCCTTCCTTTCTTCCTTTGAGACCTGACCCACAATCTATGATGTTGAACCAATGGCCAGACAAATTTCTTCAATCTTTTAAACTTGGAGTTCAACTTCATAAGTTGTGAAGCTTGAGCTTGAGTAGCTTTCTTCAATCTCACCAATTCCCTTGTCAAGACATAGTTATCCAGTACCAACCCTTCAGGAGCCATATCTCCCTTATCTCCTCCAGATGTTTGAGACCCATCTATCGAAGTATAATCATTGGGAGAGGATGGTGGGTTTACCTCAGGTTCTGAATCACCATGAGCAGTATCTGAGTGAGATGTAGTATGTGGAGCTGCAGTACCTTCCTGTGAAGCAGTACCTTGTGGAGAAGCAGTACGTTGAGAAGCAGTTCCTCTTCTTGATCCTGAAAGCTCATGTTATTCACTTGCAGCAGCTTCATGTCTAACTGCTTGTACAATTTCCATCATGTGAGTAGTCAAAGGTGTATTCCTCCCAGAGAATTTGTCACTCTTCCTAGCCATGAAAGTGAATACCTTTGGTGGTTGCACAACAACAAGTAACAAGCTCGAAGGTTTGGGTACATCCTGAAGTTGTTTGTTCAAGAAAACTTGAATAAATCATGGGTACATTAACCATGGTGAACCATTGGAGATATGAGATAGCATACCATCTAAAATTAGCTAATCCTACTAAAGCAGATGCAATATTGGATCCAAATTGTTCCCAAGAAGTACTCTTGGAACTTATGCAATGAAGTAATACATGAACAAGATACTTCCATTGAGGACTAAACAAGGGTTTCCTAAAAGTTTTTTTAGTTAAAGACTCTTCATACCCAACATCCCGTAATGTATCCCAAAGAACTTGCTTATCAAAACGAATAGCCCCTTCAGCATCATCAAACAGTAAATCTTCTCTAATAGAGGCTTCACTAACTTTAACAATCTTTCCAGCAACCTTAGCCTGAATGTATGGTGCATCATCGTCCATATGAGATCTTGCAGTTGCCCAAAATTGTTGAATCCAGAGCTCAATAATGTCAGGTTCAACCAAAAGGGCATAATTGATTGATGATCCAGCGAGAAAATCAATTATGTCATGAAAAAGAACAGTGGACGGTGTTTTGTCCAAGTTAGCCACCATATTATGCTTACTAACTGTGTTTCGGTTCGCCATTGAATGTTGTGATAAGAGAAAATGGTTCGATGAATAGTGAATGTGAATAAGAGAAGAGAGATATGGAAAAGATTGATAAGTATAAGATGAGAGGGAAAATCGGAGGGTAGTTATTTATAGGTAAGATTTAAAAAATCACAGCCCAATTAATACAGTTACCATTATTTGAATTTTACCCCATCTTTTGACTGTTGGAATAGTACGTTGATAAGACTAGCAGTGCTTTCCACGTAAGCAGTACTTTCCAAAGCATTACTTTCACATCAGTACTTTCAGATAAACAATAAGCAGTACTTTTCCATCCTCTTCTTCACAATGGCAAAAACATCAAAAAAGCATTGTATTGCCTCCCCTTAAACAATGCATAGGACTATCTAACTAACTAATAAGTCCTCCCCTTAATTGTAGCTTAGTAGTTAATCATACCAATACTCACCACGAAATGATTAAATCTTGAAACATCAAATCCTTTTGTGAGTAGATCAGCTACATTGTCATCTGTGTGGACCTTGACAACATTAATGAGCTTATGCTCATAACAATCTCGAATAAAGTGATGCCTAATCTGAATATGTTTGGTCTTGGAATGGTAAACAGGATTCTTCACAATGCAAATAGTACTCTCATTATCAATATTGATAGGAATATTCTTAAAATTGAATCCATAATCCAAGAGTTGATTTTGCATCCATAATACTTGTCCACAACAGCTTGCAGCAGCAACATATTCTGCTTCAGTGGATGATGTTGCTGCAATTGTTTATTTCTTACATTGCCATGAAACTAATCTTCTACCAAGATATTGGCATCCTCCAGTGGTTGATCTTCTATCATAATTATCACCTGCATAGTCACTATCTGAAAAAGCTTCCAAGTGAAAAGGTGAATCCTTTGGATACCACAACCCTAACTTAGGTGGTTGTTTCAAATAACTAAAAATCCTCTTGACTGCATTCATATGAGAGACCTTGGGTGAGACTTGATATCTTGCACATAAACAGACATCAAACATGATATCAGGTCTAGATGCAGTTATGTACATAAGACAGCCAATCATTGATCTGTAAAGCTTGACTTCTATAGGTTGACTATCTTCATCCTTGCCCAATGAGTTGATAGATTTTATGGGTGTGGTGATCGGCTTCATAGCATCAAAGTTAAACTTCTTAAGAATGTCAGTGACATACTTGTCTTGACTAATGAAAATTCCAGCCTCTGATTGTTTAACTTGAAGCCCCAAAAAGAAAGTTAATTCACCCATGGAACTCATTTGAAATTCTTGTTGCATGAGCTTGTCAAATTCTTTCACCATAGACTGTTTTGTAGCTCAAAAAATAATATCATCTACATAGACTTGAACAAGCCTGATATCCTTCTTGTCTCTCTTGATAAAGAAAGTCTTATCAATTGCTCCTCTCCTGTAACCATGTTGCAATAAGAAAGTGGAGAGTCTTTCATACCAAGCTCTAGGTGCTTGATGAAGGCCATACAGAGCCTTAACAACTTTGTAGACTTTGTTTGGATGTGCAGGATCCTCAAAACCAGGAGGTTGTTTGACATAGACCTCCTCTGTAATCTTGACATAAAGAAAGGCACTTTTGACATTCATTTGATAAACAGGAAAGCCCATATATGATGCAAAAGCAATGAATATTCTAATGGATTCAATCCTTGCTACAGGAGCAAACACTTCATCATAGTCTACTCCTTCTTCTTGTCTATATCCTTGCGCAACTAATCTTGCTTTGTTCTTGATGACATTCCCTCTTTCATCTCTCTTAACTCTGAAAACCCATCTTGTACCAATGACTTTCTTTCCATCTGGTAGATCACATAGTACCCAAACTTCTTGAAGTTTGAATTGAAGAAGTTCTTCTTGCATAGCTTTAACCCAACTCTCTTTAGTTAATGCTTGAGCTACATTCTTGGGTTCTTCTTGAGAGATAAAACAAGTGAATAAACACGTCTGTTGATCCTTATGATTCATCCTGTTTTGTTTATACACAAAGCTAAGTAAAGCATTATGTGGCTTAGAGAAGCCTTAACCTTGGTTTTTGTGAGCACTCCAGAAGTTGAAGGTCCAATGATTTGACCAGCAGGATGATCTTTATGAACTCTTAATGTAGGAGTTTGTGGAACTTCAAAATCATCATCCATATTTGTGAAATCAGCTCCTTCATTGGAATTTGAGAAAATACCTTCATCATCTAATTCATCATCAGTGTCTTCTAATCCAGGCATGTTAGAATCATACAAATCATCAGAAGTACTGTCAATTGGTACAGCAGTACTTTGATCCAACGTACTGTGATCCAAAGTGATGTGAGGATAATCTGTAGACTTACTCTTTTTCTTTGCTTATTCATAAACTCTTCTTTGTTCATCCTCATAATTTTGTGCTATTGTTTCTTGAAACAACATCCTATTAAGTTCATCTTGAATAGCTTGATCTTCAGCAAAGAAAGTGGATTTTGGTTCATCAGTACTTTTCTCCTTTTCGACAGTTATAGGTTCTTCATCAGGTACATCATCAGGTCTAATATTAACTCCATGAACAATATATTGTAAATCTTCTTCTGTGTTAACAACTTGATTTTCTTCTCTAACAGGAACATAATTCATGGAAGGAGTCAAAACATGAAGATCAAACATCCAATCAGGACCTTTACCCTTTTGATTTTCTTGATCTTCTAAAAATTCAACATGAAGACAATCTTGAACCTTTTTGGTGACCTTGTTGTACACTCTAAATCCTTTGCTATTGGTACAGTATCCCAATAAGTATCCTTCATTTGACTTCCCATCAAATTTTCCCAAAGCATCAATAGTATTGAGAATAGTCAGAGGACATCCAAAAGGTTTCATAAAACGTATGTTAGGTTTGTTTCCCATAAGCAACTCATAAGGTGTCCTCAGCTGAGGTTTAGTGACTCATACTCTATTCATCACATAACAAGCGGTACTTACAACTTCAGCCCAAAATTGAATAGGTAATTGTGAATCTGCAAGCATTGTTCTGGCTGCTTCTATCAAGGTTCTGTTCTTTCTCTCTGCAACACCGTTTTGTTGTGGAGTTCTAGCAATGCTAAACTTCCTCTTGATTCCTTTCTTGGCACAAAATTCATCCATAAACTTGTTCTTGAATTCAGTCCCATTGTCACATCTAATACCTCTTACTTTGAGTCTTAATTGGTTTTCAAGGGCTATTATAAGATCATGAATAGCATCAAAGGTTTCATCTTTAAATCCCAAGAAAAAGACCCAACTAAATCTACTGCAATCATATGTTACAACTAAGAAGTACTTCTTCTTGTTTAGGCTTGCAACAGAAACAGGTGCAAACAGATCCATGTGCAGCAACTCTAAAGGTTCTCTAATAGTTCTTTCCTCAATCTTCTTGCATGATGCTTTGTGTTGTTTACCCTTCTTGCAGGCCAAACATGAATGATCATTCTTGTATGTTTTGGAAGGTAAACCTCTAACTAAATTTCCTTTAACCAACTAATATTCTTAAAATTCACATGGCCTAATCTTTTATGCCACAAATGTGCTTTTTCAAGTGTTGCCTTTGCTACTAAACATGTTGCTCTTTCAGAAGAGTTAAGACTCTTCATATCCAGACTATACACATCATTGGTTCTTGGTACTCTCAGTATTACCAAGTTATCATCAACAAGCTTGAACTTAGGGGAAAGAATAAGACATTCTGTGTCAGTGAATAACACAGGGTGCTTCTTGTCATAGATCTGAGAGACTGACAAAAGGTTGAACTTGAGCTCCTTCACATAAATAACATTCTCAAAATCTATGCTTCCTGCCTTGATGGTTCCTTTGCCAGTTATTATTCCTCTACTAGGATCATTCCCAAATGCAACTATTCCTCCAAAATAAGATCTAAAATCTGACAGAATCTCTTTTTCTCCTGTCATGCTTCCAGAGCAACCACTATCCATAATTAAATGATCTTTAAGCTCCTCTTCTGGGTTTCCCTGCACAAAGATAAAAGAGTTAGTTAATTTTAGGAACCCAAGCCATTACTGACTTGTGTTCCCCTTGTGGAGTAACATACTTAAATTCTTTAAGTATGTAATCTCCACTGTTTTTAAGCACATGATCAATTATCTTTGGTTGTTCCAAAACTTATGTTGGTTTTTCAAAAATCTCTTTTTCATCAAAATTCTCTTTATTATTTTCAACAAAAATCTCTGATTCACTTTTACTTGCTGAAAGTACTGTTTGTTCCCCATCAGTACTTTCTTTCTTAACCCAGCTGGTTTTAACTTTTTGTGTGGGTTTCTTTGATCTAGATACTCTTTTTGAGGTGTAACGCCTTCTAGATTGATAGTAATTTGATCTCCTAGGGCTTCCATTCCAAAAAGTGCTAGCAGTACCTTGATTGGGTAAAAACTGAGCAGTACTTTGAGGAGGTACTGCTTGAAAAACTTTTGGCTTATCAGTTCCTTGTAAATGTTTTGAGGGTACTGATGGTTTTGAAAAAGATCTTCTCTGGTGAGGGTACCTATATTCTTTTTAGCTATTGCTGTGGTTAACCCTATGTGAATTATTCCAAACTGGTTTAGTTTCCCTTGGCTTATGGTTGGTAGATATGGTCTTTGGGAATTTGCTTAGATATTCTGAGTGAAAGTCACAGTTCTTAATCAAATGATCAGGACTAGAACAAACAAAACACAATTTTTGACCCATACTCCCAAAATATCTTCCTTTATTTCTATGACCAAAACTATCATGTCTTTTTGGTGAATGATAAAAACTGTTTTGACCAACATTATCCCAAAAAGGTTTAGCAGTATTTTGAAAAGATTTTCTTGAAGGTACTACTAAATGTTTAGCAGTACTTTGAGTTGAAGGTACTGCTTGACTCTTAACATCATCATCCTTAGGTATTTCAACTTTTTCTTTTGGGGTTTCAGAACTAGATGGTCCTGAATTAGATTGACAAGTAAAATTTTTCCTAAACTCTAAATTGTCTACTCCAAAACAAGAAACATCTGTCCTAACTGGTTGAAAACTAACAGTGGGATGAGGAACTGCATGATAACCTTTTTCTTTCTTAAATACAGGAGGTGTTTGACTAATTGATTCCTCATTACTAGATTTGGTCTCTTCTGAGCTAATGAGTTCATCATCACTAGTTGTTATCTCCTCTGAATCAAGTTGTTCCTTATCACTAGATGGATTCTCTTCTGTGTGTCACACCCCCAAATTACCTGTTTTGCAGCGGAATGGAATTCCTGGGGATTGACTGTCATAGCATCACAATCACAGTTATATTGAACGACCTAAAGTGTCGTTTGGAAAATACATCGTTTGGTTTAATAAAATAATCAGAGTTTACAAAGTAGGTCCCAATTGAAAACCAATTTGTGCGGAAATAAGTTTGTTACAATACAAACGATGTTTTAAAGTAAGTAAAACCCAAGTGAGACGCGTCGTCATCACGACTCCATGATGTGTCCCAATGCGTGCCATGAAGTGAATGTCTTAGATACCTGAGATTAAAACATGCTAAAAGTGTCAACACAAAGGTTGAGTGAGTTCATAGAGTTTGTAATGAAATGTAAAGCCTTTCAAAATCGTTTATGCCGCAAAGGCATTGTAAATCGTTGAAATGTAAAGACTTTCAAAATCGCTTATGTAGCAAAGGCATCGTAAATCCACTCAGTTCCAAGTCCCGCCCATACAAAACTTGCAACCTGTGTGTTCACAACCCACTGCCAGAATGTGTGTAGTTTATGTTCCAAACATATGATGTCAAATGAATTCACAAAAATAGTGCATGACTCAATGTATCGAAATCGTTTATGCAGCAAAGGCATTGTAAATCCACTCAGTTCCAAGTCCCGCCCATACAAAACTTGCAACCTGTGTGTTCACAACCCACTGCCGGAATGTATATAGTTTATGTTCTAAACATATGATGTCAAATGAATTCCCACTAGTACCTAACTCGACGTAGAACAATAGCACATAATCAATAGCACTTAACTCGACGTAGAACAATAGCACATAATCAATAGCACTTAACTCAATTTATCAGTAGTCAACTGATTTAGAACTTTATACGACGAAGTACCGTAGCACGCAAACAAGAACAATTTATATAGTATAACCTTTGAAATGGTAATCATGATAGAGTTTAGCCTTAAAAATCTAAAGTACTTGTGAAAAATATTTAAGCATGCATCTCCCCCAAAACAGTTATGAAAACAAGTAAAAGCAGGGGCTACGAAACTCACTTGGTAAACTGACGAGATGACAAGAGTGAGTACACTGAGGTATAATGAGATGCGTTATCCGCGACCTATGACGAATGATATGATATGTCATGAGTTGCAATGTAATGCTATGCATGCACTTCGTATGTTATTTATACCATTTACGAGTTTTGAAAATATTACTCGTCGACGAAAAATACTCTTTTGACGTCTTGACCCTTCAAAAATGACTTTACATGTTTTTACGTCAAAATGTCATCCTACCATGGTTTTATAATGATTTTTGGTGAAATAAACACTTTTCGTCGCAAAACAATGTCGTCGGAAAAACCATGAAATCAACAAAAATGACTTTGGAAAACTAGCCGTAAAACGTTGTACGTCGATCGTTAGAGAACGAACTCGACGGTTTTGGAAAGTTTGTATCGATATCTAAAAGTTTCAGTTCAGGAGTTTTCGTCCAAAAGGTCTCGTTCATAAAGATATCGAAGGCTAAAGATGGTGGTTTTTGCTAATTGTGTGCAGAAAATTAGTTTCGGCCAATGTTTGAACATCCGTAATTAATTCACTATAAATCCGCTTGACAAACAGCTTTTTGGTTTGAAAAATATGGCCGGTGAACTTGATTTTTCTAGAAGACACTTCGTTATAAAAAGTTTCACATCATGGTTAAAAACTGCCGCAAACATGGTCGTTACAGCTAATGAAATACTTGTAACGTAAAAATAATATAGTTTTTCAGAAAATAATAGTTACGGCAACTTTATGAAAACGTGTATATATTTGTCGTTTCAAATCCGTTTTGTACGTATAATATGTCCTTAGCTTCGTATCGAAGTAAACTAATATATTTTTGATATGTCGAAATAATTTGTGAAGCTTAAGGCTCGTTTTTGACCCGAAAATACTAAAAACAGCAAAGCTGAATTTTCTGAAAAGTGTTTAATTCGTCGTCAAACTTTAAAAATTCACCACGGCTTCGTTATAACTCCGTTTTTATCCGTTCAAAAGGCCACGGATTCGTTTTAAAGTATATTTTCTAAATATCAAGGCCAAAATGTCGTACCATCAGTAGGTTTTTCCAGAAATCCGAATTAAGGACAGAACACCAAAATATAGTTATCGAAAATAGTTTTTCTCGGACAAAACCTATTCTAATCCCTTCAAATCAACTTCAAAGCTAATCTAATCCTACCATACACCTTCTTAGGGTGTCATGGGTTCCTAATCACCATCAAGACCAAAGAATACCATGGGAATATTTATAGGATGACCAATATGTATATATATAACTCTAAAATCATAAAATAAATGGTATAAATCACATAACATGCATATAAGCTCCAAAAATGAAAAGAAACATATGAAAATGATAAGGAAACTTGAAAATGATAAAAACATGCTTACAAGTGATAGTGATGAGGTGATAAGAACCAAGGTTACCTAAATACTCTAGATTTTTATTTCAAAATCTTAGAAAGAGTATTAACTAGATTGTTTAAACTCTAGAGCTTGAAAAATTTTTGTGATGATCCCTTTGTACACCTTCAAGAACCGGTTATGGAGATAAGAAACAAGAGAGAAGAAAAGTTTTGACTTGATAATAATGTAGTGAATGAGTGAAATGAGGTGAATGATTGAAAAGTGAATGAAGTAACTTTGTGTACCATTCAAGATATGTAAGAATTTCTTACCAACTATATCAAATGCAATCCCCTAAGGACCGGATGTTTGGGGTTGTTGTCAACCAAATATCTTTTTTTTTTTTTAATTGTATTATGTAATTACTTGTAGCAATTTGTAAGAAAGTGTAAGTACTATGTAGGAAAATGTAACTTGTAAAGGTAATTGGTAGATTTTTGGTACAAGTAAGTTTTTAATAGATCAAAATAGAATGTAATGAGATCATAAAAATTATAAACATACATTCCTTGTAAAGATTGAGTGATAAAATAATTATCGTATAATTTTTAAGAAAAACGACGTAATAATTAAACGTTAACGATTTAGGTACCAAATAAATTTGAAACACTAGGAAAACTAAAAATATAGTTTTTATGAACTAAATATAAGTTTAAAAATACTTCGGGATCATTTTTGAAAGTAACGGGTTAAATAATCAAAATAAAAACTCACGCGATAAAAATTATTAAATAAAAATTACGCGTTGAAGGGTGAAATGAAATGTCGTGAATGTACTAATGAGATGCACATGATGTCAATGAAGTGTAGACTAATCATAGTCCATATAAAATGTACGTGATGACATGATCATGAATTCGCCGCTAAACCTCCAAGGTTACGCGAATTTGAAACAAGTAAACCAAGTTTACTAAAAATGTTGAAATAATGAGACATGAACTGTGTCGAGAAATGACCTGAAAGTACGGGTCGTCACATTCGCCCATCCAAAAAGGAATTCAGTCCCTGAATTCAATCGTTGTTAGGTCTAACGGGTTTAGGGTTTGATGTAGCAAACTTTCCCATTCCCGAGCAAAACCCTCAAAGGACTTTTTGGTAACCGATTTTTACTTAATCTCACAACTCATCAAACAAGAACTGTCATGAGATTAGGCTAAATCGGTTTAGGTAACAACTTGTTTCTAGCTCGATCTTTGCAACTCATCAAACAAGAACTGTCACGCGGATCAAACTGGAAACAAGTGGTTTGAAGAAAATCTTTTGAAAATTTGGCTCGATTACGGAATTGCTTACTCATATAAGACTACTACTCCCTTCATTGCATGATTCTTCCTGAATTAGACATAGGTGATCAGGCTATGTATAATTTAGGAGTAACTATGCAATGCTTGGACTAATCGACTCATATGTTTGTTTGGTGTTGGGTCAACTGTTGTTAAAATTGTGATGGACATCGAGGAGAAAAGACATGGAGAAGTGTCGTTAAAATGATAGTTAAAGTAAAAAGAATTAAAATCCTCGTAAATAATAACAAATCGGAATGAAAATGAAGTACGATAGATGAGAATATTTTACAACGAGTGGTTTAGCAAAAGTAGTACATCGTTAAGTTATAAAGATTCGGGTACGATGGAAAACATAAACTTAGTACAACATAGCACATAAGAAGAAATAAGACTGTTAGTTTCCGAACTTCTTCAGTCTTCCGCGTCGTTGATACCTTGACGAGTTCCTTCTAACATATATACATTCCCATGAGCACCTTCGACTTGTTGACCTTGTTTTTGAGGACATTGATTCCGATAGTGTCCTTGCTCCCCACATCCGAAGCATGTGACTACGGCTTTGCCCTTACAGTCCTTAGCAAGGTGTCCTACTTTGTGACAGCTAAAGCATATACCACATGGACCATTATGATGTAGCGTGCATTGGTGGCATCGCGGTAAGTTTCCTGCATAAGCTCTTCCCCTGGTTGGTGCAGCAACATAGACCCTGGCGACTTCTTGTCTTCTATTATGTTGTTGGTGATGGTTAGTGTTATGGTTTTGGTTGTCGTTATCATAACCTTCCTGGTCATTTTCCCATTTTCTTTTGTTGTTGTTGATTTGGTTATCGTCGTTGTTGTTGTTGTTTTGGTCATTGTTGTAGTTGGTGCGGTTGTTGGGGTTGTTGTTGTTTCGGTTGGTGTTGGTGTACTTACCTCGCTTCACCACTTGTGCCATCAACTTCTGAGTAACTCGAATAGCTTCCTCGATTGTTTGTGGATCAAAAGATGTCACATCTCCTTGAATGACCTCGGGAAGTCCTCCAATAAAAGCCTCTAACAACTTTTCATTATCAGAAACCATCGACGGGCATAACGCGGCTAATTCCTGGAATCTCCGAATGTATGTGTCAATGTCGTACCCAATCGTGACCAATTCATAGAACTCCGTCTCCAACTTTTTGATTTCTGTTCGAGGACAAAACTTCTTAGTCACCAAGCTCTTAAATTCCTCCCACGTAAGCTTAGAAGCATTTTCCATACTAATCGGTTGAGCGTATGAATTCCACCATGACAACGCTCCATCGAGTAAAGTGCTCGTAGCAAACTTAACTTTACTATCATCCGGACAGTTACAAAGCAAAAATACCGATTCCAACTTTTCAAACCATCTAACCATAGCTGTAGCTCCCTCGGTACCTCGAAACTTAGTGGGTTCACCACTTTTGAAATCTTTGTACGAACATTTCTTAACTCCGGATCCTCCGGCATTTCCAGTAGTAGTAGCAAGCCTTGCGGCTACAGCAGCAGTCGCGGCCTCGGCAGCAGCAGCAGCCACCGTTTCCCTTACAGTTCTTAAAGCATCGGCTATGCTATCATTCACCAACTTTTGAATAGCCGCTTGGGTCATTTCAGCTGTGGCTTTCTTCGGTGCCATATCTTCTTCAAAACAAGAGGAAATGTGAGACGTAGCCAAAATCCGATGTTAATAATAAACGCTCCAAAGAATTGCGATAAGTAATGATAAATTTGAGATTATGTTTCAAAAATGATCGACGGGTTCCGAAAAGATGGGTTATGAGGTGTTGTAAGTGCTTCAATGTATGATGGTTTAGAGACTTAATGTGTGAATAAAGTGTAACTCGACATGTTAGTGGTGAAACAAAGGAGTGAGAGTGACTTCGCCCTATTTAAAGGTTTATCTCGGCATTCGACGTTATCGGTGATGAGTCAATTGATGTAAAGATTGTGATTGGGAATGACAAGGAATTCTCCACGTTAGAGTATGAGGAAAAGATAATGGGATGGGTATTTAAGGGCATCCATGTGACAATCAATGTGAAATGAAAGTGAATAACTCGAAAAATGTACGTAAAAACCGCATGTAAAGTGAACATTCACTTATGATGAAATGATGAGATGCTATGATAATGTAGTTATAGTCTAGGGTCAATGATGCAACCTAGTTCTCTATAACTGAAGCTCTGATGCCAATCTGTCACACCCCCAAATTACCTGTTTTGCAGCGGAATGGAATTCCTGGGGATTGACTGTCATAGCATCACAATCACAGTTATATTGAACGACCTAAAGTGTCGTTTGGAAAATACATCGTTTGGTTTAATAAAATAATCAGAGTTTACAAAGTAGGTCCCAATTGAAAACCAATTTGTGCGGAAATAAGTTTGTTACAATACAAACGATGTTTTAAAGTAAGTAAAACCCAAGTGAGACGCGTCGTCATCACGACTCCATGATGTGTCCCAATGCGTGCCATGAAGTGAATGTCTTAGATACCTGAGATTAAAACATGCTAAAAGTGTCAACACAAAGGTTGAGTGAGTTCATAGAGTTTGTAATGAAATGTAAAGCCTTTCAAAATCGTTTATGCCGCAAAGGCATTGTAAATCGTTGAAATGTAAAGACTTTCAAAATCGCTTATGTAGCAAAGGCATCGTAAATCCACTCAGTTCCAAGTCCCGCCCATACAAAACTTGCAACCTGTGTGTTCACAACCCACTGCCAGAATGTGTGTAGTTTATGTTCCAAACATATGATGTCAAATGAATTCACAAAAATAGTGCATGACTCAATGTATCGAAATCGTTTATGCAGCAAAGGCATTGTAAATCCACTCAGTTCCAAGTCCCGCCCATACAAAACTTGCAACCTGTGTGTTCACAACCCACTGCCGGAATGTATATAGTTTATGTTCTAAACATATGATGTCAAATGAATTCCCACTAGTACCTAACTCGACGTAGAACAATAGCACATAATCAATAGCACTTAACTCGACGTAGAACAATAGCACATAATCAATAGCACTTAACTCAATTTATCAGTAGTCAACTGATTTAGAACTTTATACGACGAAGTACCGTAGCACGCAAACAAGAACAATTTATATAGTATAACCTTTGAAATGGTAATCATGATAGAGTTTAGCCTTAAAAATCTAAAGTACTTGTGAAAAATATTTAAGCATGCATCTCCCCCAAAACAGTTATGAAAACAAGTAAAAGCAGGGGCTACGAAACTCACTTGGTAAACTGACGAGATGACAAGAGTGAGTACACTGAGGTATAATGAGATGCGTTATCCGCGACCTATGACGAATGATATGATATGTCATGAGTTGCAATGTAATGCTATGCATGCACTTCGTATGTTATTTATACCATTTACGAGTTTTGAAAATATTACTCGTCGACGAAAAATACTCTTTTGACGTCTTGACCCTTCAAAAATGACTTTACATGTTTTTACGTCAAAATGTCATCCTACCATGGTTTTATAATGATTTTTGGTGAAATAAACACTTTTCGTCGCAAAACAATGTCGTCGGAAAAACCATGAAATCAACAAAAATGACTTTGGAAAACTAGCCGTAAAACGTTGTACGTCGATCGTTAGAGAACGAACTCGACGGTTTTGGAAAGTTTGTATCGATATCTAAAAGTTTCAGTTCAGGAGTTTTCGTCCAAAAGGTCTCGTTCATAAAGATATCGAAGGCTAAAGATGGTGGTTTTTGCTAATTGTGTGCAGAAAATTAGTTTCGGCCAATGTTTGAACATCCGTAATTAATTCACTATAAATCCGCTTGACAAACAGCTTTTTGGTTTGAAAAATATGGCCGGTGAACTTGATTTTTCTAGAAGACACTTCGTTATAAAAAGTTTCACATCATGGTTAAAAACTGCCGCAAACATGGTCGTTACAGCTAATGAAATACTTGTAACGTAAAAATAATATAGTTTTTCAGAAAATAATAGTTACGGCAACTTTATGAAAACGTGTATATATTTGTCGTTTCAAATCCGTTTTGTACGTATAATATGTCCTTAGCTTCGTATCGAAGTAAACTAATATATTTTTGATATGTCGAAATAATTTGTGAAGCTTAAGGCTCGTTTTTGACCCGAAAATACTAAAAACAGCAAAGCTGAATTTTCTGAAAAGTGTTTAATTCGTCGTCAAACTTTAAAAATTCACCACGGCTTCGTTATAACTCCGTTTTTATCCGTTCAAAAGGCCACGGATTCGTTTTAAAGTATATTTTCTAAATATCAAGGCCAAAATGTCGTACCATCAGTAGGTTTTTCCAGAAATCCGAATTAAGGACAGAACACCAAAATATAGTTATCGAAAATAGTTTTTCTCGGACAAAACCTATTCTAATCCCTTCAAATCAACTCCAAAGCTAATCTAATCCTACCATACACCTTCTTAGGGTGTCATGGGTTCCTAATCACCATCAAGACCAAAGAATACCATGGGAATATTTATAGGATGACCAATATGTATATATAACTCTAAAATCATAAAATAAATGGTATAAATCACATAACATGCATATAAGCTCCAAAAATGAAAAGAAACATATGAAAATGATAAGGAAACTTGAAAATGATAAAAACATGCTTACAAGTGATAGTGATGAGGTGATAAGAACCAAGGTTACCTAAATACTCTAGATTTTTATTTCAAAATCTTAGAAAGAGTATTAACTAGATTGTTTAAACTCTAGAGCTTGAAAATTTTTGTGATGATCCCTTTGTACACCTTCAAGAACCGGTTATGGAGATAAGAAACAAGAGAGAAGAAAAGTTTTGACTTGATAATAATGTAGTGAATGAGTGAAATGAGGTGAATGATTGAAAAGTGAATGAAGTAACTTTGTGTACCATTCAAGATATGTAAGAATTTCTTACCAACTATATCAAATGCAATCCCCTAAGGACCGGATGTTTGGGGTTGTTGTCAACCAAATATCTTTTTTTTTTTTTTTTTTAATTGTATTATGTAATTACTTGTAGCAATTTGTAAGAAAGTGTAAGTACTATGTAGGAAAATGTAACTTGTAAAGGTAATTGGTAGATTTTTGGTACAAGTAAGTTTTTAATAGATCAAAATAGAATGTAATGAGATCATAAAAATTATAAACATACATTCCTTGTAAAGATTGAGTGATAAAATAATTATCGTATAATTTTTAAGAAAAACGACGTAATAATTAAACGTTAACGATTTAAGTACCAAATAAATTTGAAACACTAGGAAAACTAAAAATATAGTTTTTATGAACTAAATATAAGTTTAAAAATACTTCGGGATCATTTTTGAAAGTAACGGGTTAAATAATCAAAATAAAAACTCACGCGATAAAAATTATTAAATAAAAATTACGCGTTGAAGGGTGAAATGAAATGTCGTGAATGTACTAATGAGATGCACATGATGTCAATGAAGTGTAGACTAATCATAGTCCATATAAAATGTACGTGATGACATGATCATGAATTCGCCGCTAAACCTCCAAGGTTACGCGAATTTGAAACAAGTAAACCAAGTTTACTAAAAATGTTGAAATAATGAGACATGAACTGTGTCGAGAAATGACCTGAAAGTACGGGTCGTCACACTGTGCTACTAAAATCCATACCAAAACCTAGGCCAGTTTTAATGTGTGCTCTTTTCTGTTTTTCAACAAAACTAACATGTGAAAGGCCAGATTCTCCCCAAGTCGCAAATTTTTCTAACAGTTCATCCCTTTCTTTAGTCATCTTTTCAAGTTCAGAAACCTTACATCCTAACTTCCATTCACTTAATTTTAATTGATAATACCGTTGTTCATACTTTTCTGCCCAAGCCATTTCATTATTTTCATGAGTTATTATTTTGGCTTCCATTGACTCTAAAGTAATTTGATAACCAGCTACCTCAGACCTAGCCCTTCTACAATTATCTCTTGCAGTTACATAATCTTTAAGCAGTTTTTGATAAAAATCATGACACTTAGAGCATATCTCAGAGATAGGTGATGAACTTGGTGAAGTAGCTACCATAGCGAGCAGAACTGGTTCTTCTTCTCTTTCCATGCTCCAATCAAAGCTTCCCAGACCATCTCTTGATTCCAAAGCAGAAAATCCTAGTTCCTCATCAAAAGTTGTGCTCCAATCAAACTCGTCCACTGCGACCATACAGTAGGTTACTGGTTCATCATCAAACTCAGCACTCCAGTCAACCTCTGATTGATTTTCTTGAGTGACCAAAGCTTTTGTTTCAGTAATAGGAATTTCCTTTAGTTCAAGCTTGGGTTTCTCAATCATTCTATTTGCCTGATATTTAGCAAACTTGCATTCTCTTGCAAAGTGTCCAGTTCTTTGACAATTAAAGTATTCAATCTTGGACTTGTCAAACGTTATACCCTGTTTGGGTTTGAAGTCAATGCCTCTTCCTGTTTTCTTCATGAACTTCTTGATCCTAGCTGTGATCATAGCAACTTGCCACCTTATATCAATTTCTTCAAGATCATCCTCTTCAATTTGTGACAAATCTTCTTCATAAGTAACAGGTAAAGTGGCTTGTTGAGCGAAGAATGAACATACAACTTCATCAGAGTGGATAGTGTTTGTAGGTGATGATGTAGGAGTAGAATAAGCAATTGTACTTTGAGTAGGATAAGCAGTACTTTTAGTGGAAGTACTACCTCTCTTTTCAGAAGACACAAAAGCAATACTGTGAGATTTTGAACTTGTTTGGCCATTCATCTCATGCTCATACACCTTTATGTGGTTGTAAAGATCATCAAAGTCCATAATGTCCAAACCAGGTTGTCCTCTGATCATAGTAGCAATCACATGCCATACGGATGGCAAACTTCTTACGAACTTCAGGTTTGCATCTTCAACAGATACCTATGCTTTGTATAACTCTAGCATGCTGAGAAGATTTTGGAATCTTTCATAGGTAGCATCAAGACCTTCTCTTTCACCAACAGTGAATGTTTCAAACTGTTGCTTCTACAGATTTCTATGCATCTTCTTGGAAGCATCATTACCTCCAAATCTTGTCTTGAGAGCAGCCCATAGTTGTTTTGCATCCGTAGCATCATGGAACTTGAGTAGGTAACCATCAGGAATAGCAGACAACAATATGTTGAGAGCCTTTTCTTGATTTCTTATTGTAGCTGCTGGCAAGACGGCCTTAGGTGGTTTAGGTTGTCCAGGAACTTCTATAGGATCTTCAATAACTTCATTACCATTGACAATTACATTCCACAGTGCATGGTCTGTAATAGCAATATACTACCTCATCTTCATGCTCCAGAGATCATATTCTCCCTTCTTGATGATAGGAATTCTGGGTGAGGTGATGGATGGGGGTGGTGCAGCTTCAGTCGACATCTTTAAGGTTTGTAGTTAAATCGGTTTTAAGGGTTTCTTCTTAATCAGAGTTTCCACACAAGCTCTGATACCACTTGTTGGATCGATACACTCTGACCAAACTAACTTATATAGCTTGTAAGGGCTTAGCAACCTCGGATAAATCCTAAGTTACTAACAATGAAACACTGAATTTACTCTATTAAGTATGCGGAAACTACTTCAATAAAGCTAAGAAGAATAACTTTAACTTCAACGATTTTATAAATACTTTGAACCTGCTTGATACACAGATTCACTAACTACCCTAATAACTCTAATATCGAACTTGATAAACTCTAATATTCTCTCTAAAAGTCGTATGCATTCGTACTTCTAATGCCAATCTAGGGGTCCTTTTATAGGCATAAGGAATACCCTAGTCGGTTTACAATTCTTGTACGACAAGTAATACTAATCTAAACTAAGAATATTCTAGAATAACAAAGCTTTCCATAAACGATATAGCAGTTGTTTAGCTTTGCAGTAAATTGATGTTGAGCAGTACTTTGACTTTCTTCTTTAGCAGTACTTTGACTTTCTTCAGCACTTTGACTTTCTTCAGTACTTTATCTTTTATATCCCAACAGATGTTAAACCATAGAAGAAAGGAGGTTTCTAAAATTTTTGGTAGGGTTTTTAATGCTAGTCATATCATATAAGTCAAGCCATACAAGAAGGTTTGAGTGAAGAGAAAAAGATATGCAATAAATGTTTTCTAATGATCGTAGGATCTTGAGAATCAAATCACCCACGGATTACAAGGAACCAAATTTTTGGTTCCTTTCTTTATGAAAAAGGGTTCCTTGGGTGAATTTTTGAAATTTCTGAATTTTGGTGGGAAATGGATATCGTATATGTCTAAGTGTGTTAAACTAGTTCTAATATGGATAAAAAGTAGTAAAAACTATCCTAGAAGCAAATTATGGTAATTTGGAATGTTGAAATTAGCAAAATTCAGAAAATTACCTGGGGAATCCACGAAACCAATATTTTGTACAGACGGAACCAAAATTTTGGTGCCGTCTGGTTCGCCTGTTCAGGTTTGGCGGCACCAAAAGTTTCAACAGACGGAACCAAAAATATGGTGTCGTCTGATCCATGGCGCCAAGAAATCTTCACAGACCTGTTTTTTGACCATCGGGGACTTTTCCGAAACCTGAATTTTTTCTTAAAACATTGGGCAATAACTATTTCTAGTTAGGAACAAGCAATAACGCATACAGAAACATACCGGAGCATCAATTTTCTTAAAACATACCGCAATAAATATTTTGTACAGATGGAACCAAAAATATGGTGTCGTCTGATCCGTGGCGCCCAGAAATCTTCACAGACCCGTTTTTGGACCATCGGGGACTTTTCCGAAACCTGAATTTTTTCTTAAAACATACGGCAATAACTATTTCTAGTTAGGAACACGCAATAACGCATACACAAACATAGTGGAGCATCAATTTTCAACAAGGGCTAATGATTTTCACTCAAAAGTGAAAATGGGTAAAATTTCATAACAACCGTGTGCTATCCCCCTGCATGAACCGGTTAGCATACATCAATGTTTAAAGTTAGTTTATCATCCTACGAAGTGAAAACACACAAACAATATCATACACCATTGTTTCTTGTTTTGTTCCAAACACTCCCTTAAACCTCACTTATCTAACTTTTTGTAAATCTTTGTCATCATCTTTCCAAGGCACTTGAACATCCCCTTGGTTTGCTTGAACTCCGCTGATTCATTCTCAATCTCAGGAAGAGAGGCATAGTACTCATGAGGTTGTAGCCGAGAGTTGGGGAGACCGTCTTTGGAGCTATTTGATGATGATGATGAAGGAGTTGGAGGTTTTGGCCTTTTACCTTTTTCCTTAGTCTTGGACACTCGTTCATCACTCAAGGGCACAAAATAAGTGAGGGATGAGAGAATAATCTAGTTTCAACCCTTTTGGACTCGGTGGAATAGTTGCAAAAGCTCTATAGAGACGGGTGAGTAGCATCCCGTATGGAAGAGCAACGGAGCCTTAAGTAGGGAAATCTACCATTCTCCTAGCAATGTAGTATGCTAAGTTGAATGGTTGACGAGTGGACAAGTTGTAGAACATGTGACAAAGGCAAGCATTGATGTGGTTTCTATTTCTTATGGTGCTAATGACATTGGCTCTAAGGAGATCCTCCCACTTTTTGAATTTGGGCTTGAGCTCATTGGGTTCCATACCGTATAGATCTCGATTGACTTCCTTTCCCGCTCGAGTGACACGGGTTGGTGCTACCCTTTCATTAAAGAGGTGTTCACGAATGATGTCCTTTTCTACCAAAGGAGTGTGGTAGGGAAGAGAGCGGTCATGGATAGCATCAAGGATAGTGAGTGACCACTTATCCGAGTAAAGACATGTACTACGGCAAGGAATTCCTAATACTTGAGCAAATTGGTTGAGAGAAATGGTGTAGTCATTTTGATTGATCATAAACCTAAGAGCCATTTGATTATCCTCGTTTGTGAAAGAGACAACACTAGCATAGAATTCTAGGACAAACCTAGGACAAATTGGTTCATCGATGTCAAGGAGACAATCAAAGTTGATAGTGGCTAGTTCTTGACGGAGATTAGTTCCGTCGACAAAAGATGAATGAATAGTCCTACCCTCATGGAAATATCTTTTCTCTAGACTCCAAAAGATTTCAACTTGTTCTTTGGTGAGGCCTTTGGTTTTGTGATGTTGAGGGATGTAGTTAAGAGTGTCCTTGTGATCGTACAATTTTGCGGCTACCATGTTTGTTCATATGAGCAAGAATCTATAAGTTTTAGTAAAAATGAAAACAAATCAGCGTTTTTGTTCTAGTGTGTGCCTATATGAAAACAATTTGGAGTTGCGGTTATCTCGACTCATTTTATGCATAAAATGGTTTTTAATGGTAGTGTTTGGCAAAAGGAAAGAGATAACCCAAACGCTCCTAATTGAATGTGGCTTCATTTGAATATACCCGGGTATGCATATTAGTTATGCATTACCTTTAGTATTCAAGAGACATTATGCAAGTGATGAAAATAACGTTTCTATTTGTATTAACAATGAAAAAATTGTTTTCCTACAAGTGAGATGCTTTTCAAATTTTGACATGGGGTTTTTGTTTAATTAGGATAATGCCTTATAATAATTAGCTTTTAAATAGTGGGAAACATGATTAGTTTATGCAATTTGACAATGTAGTTCATAATTTCATTAACTAGTTATGCAATTTACCAATTGAGTTCATGTTTTATACAAGTATATACATAGTCCCCATGTAATGGTTTTGTGCATAAATTAGAACCCTAGACTCAGAATTAAGAGAAGTAATGTAGTTAGGATACATACTTGTTAGCCTCGCGTTTTTATAAAGATAACGTCACTTACGTGAATTGGACTAGATGCATAGTATACTTTGCCCGCATGGACTAGTATCGTTTAAGTGGCAAAGTAATAGTTTATTGAGCCTATAAATACCCCTCATGACTCTCCATGAGAGGTGAGGTTAAGCATTAGGTGTATTGTATTGTTTTCATTTTAATCAAGTATCCTTGTGTTTCTCCTCCCTCTCTCTACTTTCTCTCTCTAAAAGCATGAAGATATTCATCTTCTTCCACCAACCAAGGCCTCCTAAAACCACATAAATCTTAAGTTTTTCGATCCTAACAAGTGGTATCAGAGCCATGGTTATGTTTTATTGATTTATGTAGGTTTCGAATCATGTTTTAAACTGTTTTTTGCATTTTTTCTGGGGTCGGAATTTTTTTTTCCTATTCTTTTGGTAAAACAGTTTTTATCAGTTTTTATGTATCTCTTTTGGTTCAAAAATGTCCTGTGGTCCTACAAGTTTACAATATCTGTCTTGGTCAATATCTGGTCCAAACAGTTTATTAATCTTTAGACATTTTTCTGTACCAAACGTGAAGTCAAAGTGGGTCATCTGGACATATCTGCTTATTCAAACGTGGTCAAATCAGGTCAAAGAAGCATTTCATATGCATTTTTCTGGGTTATTATGAAGCTGAACGAAAAATATGGTCGGAATCTCGCCGAAAAATGGTCAACTATGTCAAAACCCTAGTTTTCTACGCCTATGGACACGCTTACGCTTATGGAATACGCGTAAGTGCTTACGAGTAAGAAAAACCTACGCCTAAGCATAAGCTACGCGTAAGGGATTTTTTACGCGTATGAAGTTATGCTTAAGACCATGTTACACATAAGTATGAGACCAGTTTATGCTTAAGGTTAAAATGTTACGCGTATGGTTTTGTTACGAGCAAGAAAAGAAATCAAAAAAGCTTATGCGTAAACTAGTAAAAAATGACCACGACCAACATAACACCAAATACCAAAACAGACTCTCGACCTCCGGTTTAAACCATCATCAGTCCTTGTGAAAAGTTCTAAACGAATTCAAGAAGTCACGAAGCAGTCAAAACTTATCCAAATCACAAATCCAACTCTAATCTCATATCAATCTAGAACTAGACTCGACTCAAAACATTAAACCATTCAAAATTAGAAAATCAAAAGTTATCTATGATTTGGTTCGATTCTAATCTTTACAAGATTTTTTTCTCCGAACCATCCTCATCACAGATTCATCATGTGGCAGCCAAGCTCCAATTACTTTTCGAATCCTCAAGAAAAGAATATATAACATTGATGTTATTATTCTTTCCTTCAGTTCGTTCATGACTTAACAAGGATAAAGAAAACCCACAACATAAACCTTACCAGAGACCCAATCAGGATCTTGAAGCCACAAACGACACGATCTTAATTCGAACTATAATGGAAATATCAAGGTAAAGGTGCGGTTGAGAATGAATTGAGAATAATTCAACTCATATGAGTTGTGTGAGATGAAGAATTACTGAGATGAGAGGCGTATTTTTTTTCTGATATTCTTTGGGAGAAAAACTAGGTGAGAGGCGTTGTTTTGACAAGAATGTGTTTTAGGGTTGTGATAGAGTGTTATTAGAGCATGCACAACAATAACACGAGTTAAAGTTTAACACCGTGCCACGTCAGCGCCACATCAGCTTTAACATTTCACCTTAATATCCCCAAAAAACACCCACATCAATAACATCCCAAGTAAAACTTTAACACACCAACAATTTACAAAAACAACCCCTCATTTAGGGGTAGAAATGAAAATAAAAAAGAAAAAAAAAAGAAATCAAAAAACACCCACAGCAATAACGTTGGGGCACTAACGTCGGCAACCAAACGCGCCTTTAACGCCGAGTCTCCAATGATAACACCAGATTACGCCGGTTAACGCGGCACTAACCCCGGATCCGGCGTTATCAATGGACATGCTCTTAGGGTATGTTACCTTTATAACAAGATGTGGTAAGATTTGCTGGATCGTGGGCCTTAATAACCGTATATGGATTTTAGCTTTCGTAACTAAACCTGCTTCTGTGAACCGGGCCTACGAGAATTTTGGAGTTTGGGCTTCGTGAGTTACACTCGTGTGTGGGATGATATAGAAGGATGGATTGGATTTTCTGATGGGTCTAGTACTGAAATTGAACACATAAAATAGTTATCCAAGTATTTTTTATAGAATATATATTGGATCTAAATTATTGATTGTATTTTGTTAAGAGTGATACTTTTGGTATGGTATTAATTTTCACGGAGGGATACATAATTCACGACTTGAGCTAAAACTTGAAAAAATGACGACGGGGTTTTTGTACGGTATTATTGATGCGGAATTGAAGCGACATTTCATGGGTGAAATTCTTTATCGTTGAGACGTTGGTTGGTTGGTTGCATGTCTCAAGATAACTTGTTGGGGCATATTATGAATTTGACAATCTGGTTATAATTGATGTAAGGAGTTACGTTGTTGTGTTCACAGTGTATAACCATCACTTTAAGGAGTTACGTTGTACTGCTCAGTGTCACACGGCGTTGTGGATTGTTCAAAAATTTAGAACAAGCAGTAAGTCGCAAAGTTGGGATGTTTACTTCCTTTTCAAGTCAGTCGTATCGGGTTATCTCCCTATGTGGTCATTACTATTAGCCGGTGAATCAAAAGGAGGTTCGATTAAAGGTTGGTTTGAGAGAATTATTGAGAGTATTTTTGCGACATATTCTCACGGAAATTTTGAGCAAGTTAAGGTTTTAATATTGCATCAAGAAAAAGGTATACGGCATGTACGCAACATTATGATGATTCTGATAGCTTGCAACCATCAGGAGGGAGAAGTTGGTGTTTCATCTTCTGTAATTGGATTGTCGAAGGGAATTGTGCTTAAGACCGAAGAAGAAGAAGTAGTGTGTGTACATCGGGGATTTTTACCAACTTGGATGCAATACTAAGTGACTTATGTTGTTATGATGTTCCCAGTGCTACAATCAAGTGTCTACTTTCTCCGCTGCGTGTTGGAAGAGAGTTGTCGATTCAGGAGGGAGCAAATAAATGAAAAAGGCTTGATAACATCAAATAGTCCTGAATATTAAGTGTCAATTTCCCCCGATAATGTTTGTAATTTATATCATTTATATTGATTTACGCTTGTTTTCCACTTTCAGGTAAATTACGAGCATTGGAGCTAAAGAGAGGCGGAATTGGAGAATTATCTAAAGAGTTATCATAGTATACTGATTTTGAAGAAGTTACGGCGTAACTCATCTCTCACATTACGCCGTAACTATTGCGTGACTCAGAAAACCAACTCATCAGAAGGTTACGGCGTAACTCTTCCCAAAGGCTACGACGTAACTATATTAGGTCAAATGAGGTTCCACGCCACTGATACTTACGCCATAACTATTTCATGAACTACGGCGTAACCAAGTTTATTGAAGACTACGTCGTAACCACTAATACGGTTATGCCGTAACTAGCAGATCTAGTGCAAATTACGAAGGAATTGAAGGTTACGGCGTAACTCTTGTTATAGTTACGCCGTAAACCAGATCTGGCCTTTAAATGTCCCACGAATTTCAGCATTTCTAATCATCCCATTCCACAAACAACAACCTGAGAATGTGGGAAAAATCTCAAGGCAGGTCTAGAGGAGCATACGGAGCTGTCTCTAAGGGAGAAATCACTCCCCTACGATAAGCATTAGCATTTTATATTTTCTTTACTTTCAATTCATGTATTTCGTACCTTTGAATATTGAATTGGTTTGTATAATTAATATCAGCGGCTAAGCACCTCTTGGTGCTGGCCTAGTTATGATTCCTTAATTGGTTTGTTTACATTTATATTACTTCCGTACAATTATTTCTAAGTGTATGCATGCATAGTTTATTGGTAGCTACCTTTGGTTCGGTAGTTTTGAATGGCAGTAGAGGCCAATTGCCTAGGAGATATGATCAACTGACCCTAGGTGAGCGGACTGAGACGGGAAGGGTAAGATATGACCAACTGACGACCCTTTCTACTTGTGCGATTTGACCAACTGATCACCTACCGTTTGGATGAACTTAAGAATTAGGGGGTGATTGTTTAATTTTCTAACGCCCGGGTACTCACTATTATAAATCTAGCATGTAGCGGTACTTAATGACTTGGCTTAGGGGACCAGGAACAACAGGACTTATAAGGGGACACCTGACTTCTCCTGTGGTGGCATCTTTTCTGATAGATTAGGGCGAATTGACCAAATGTTGTCCTCTCGAATTTGACCCCACTGAAGTAATTGGAAGTAAGTAGACGTAGACATAACTAGGTAGGAGGATTAACTAGGTTAGCACCATTCTCCTCTATTGATTTACCTTTTATCTACCTTTTATCTGCCTTATTCTGCTTTAGTACTTGACTTAATTAATTCCTTATCGAAACCATTATTAATCTGTGACACCTAGACTTAGTAATAATTCAACACACATAGCTCTTGGGTTGACCTCGGCTTTACCGATTACTACACTACACACGACCGGGTTCATTGCCCGTTAGTGCACTAGGGTAGACCATAGGTATAACGAGACTTTATAAATATTAAAACCTGGTCAGTAAAACCTGCATCAAGTTTTTGGCGCCGTTGCCGGGGAGTTATAGTAGGATTAATATTAAGTCTTTCATTTCATTTTAAACTTTTCTATTATTCTCACAATCATTATTCGAGTTTTCAGGTACCATGGAAGTTGTTAACATCGATGACCTCACTCTTGAGGAATACTTGGCGTTGACAAGAGCGGAACAAGGTCGGGTTTCGTAAGACCAGCAATTGGAGCGGATGTCCGTTTCGAAATCAAAGACCAATTTATGAGGGAGCTTCGTGCTAACCCTTTTTCTGGACACAGGGACGAAGATGCATATGAGCACGTTGAAAATGTCCTATACATCGCTAGCCTTTTCAACATTCCAGGCGTGTCTCATGATGCTGTGATGCTAAGGGTATTCCCAATGACTCTTACTGGAGCTGCCAGAAGATAGATCGAAAGATTGCTTGTCGGGGCAATTAATACTTGGGCTCTACTTTTCAGAGATATTGTCCACCATCAAAGATTTCTAACCGGCTTTTGGAGATCCATAATTTGAAGCAAGAAGATGACGAAACATTGTGTCAATCCTCGGATAGATACAACAATCTCCTTTACAAGTGTCCTACACATGATCTGAACAACCAGCAAAAGATCAACATTCTCTACAAAGGAATTAACATAACTACAAGACAAATGTTGGACAATCAAGGACCTATCCCGAACATGACTCCTACTCTTGCAATTGAAGCCATTCAAAAAATGGCTGATCACTCTCAAAAATGGCACGACGGAGGAAGTAAAAGAAACCAAGGCGGAAATTTTGACGGAATTGCAGCAAACGCTAGTAAAATTGAAAATCTTAGTTGAGATATGCTGAAGGTCAGAGAAACCGTTCATGCCAACCAAGTGGGTTGTGAAAGCTGTGGAGGAGGACACCTCACGAAGAATTGTCCTCATTTCGATGAAGAAAATATAATTGAAGAAGCCAAGTATGGAGAAAATCGACCGTTTTACGGAGATAATCAAAATAGTAATGGGTATCGTAGAAATTACAACCGTGGGCCTTATGGAGAAAGAAAGCCCAGTCTTGAAGAAACAATTAACAAATTCCTGGAGAGTTCAGCCCAAAGACAAAAGGAGCAAGATGAGTGGTTAAAAGAATTCCAGGAAAACACTGACACAAACCTTTCCAGGCACGACACAACCCTAAAAAACCTAGAATCTATGGTGGAAAAGCTCAGTGAAAAAGTAAGGATGAATAATAAACCAGAAGGATCGAAACCTGCTATGGAATGTAAAGTGATTTTTGCTGATGATAACTCGAAGGTTCAGGCCAATGATACGGATTCAGGGGTTGATCCCGTCGACAGATCTGAGTTACGCCGTAACCTGCCTTATGATTTATGGCGTAACTATGTTTTTGACAGCGATAACGGGGTTAACAAAGAATCTCAGTTACGGCGTAACTGGGATACGTGGGCAGAAAAATTCCTCGAAGTGGACGAATCAGGAACATATGAGATTAATGACTGGTCCCACGACATTAACTTGTGCCCTCTGCCTAGATCTAAGAGAAAATATCACTGGTGCAAAATGATAACCCGTTGCTAAGGGAGATTGGTATGATCTTTGGGCCTCGTGTGAACCGAAAAATGAGGTTTGCGATGGAGGAAGAAATAAGGATAGGATCAACCATAACAAATTTATTTGGCCTGCATATACTGATGATGAAAGAATCGAGAAACTCTCCCTAGAAGATGAAGAAGAGCCGCTTATCACTCACTGGTGTACTCCGATCATCATTACTGACGAGGAATCCACACGAGCATGGCCTACCTGCAACCCCTTCCGCGAGTATTGCAACGGCGGGGATAGTGAAAGAGAGGAAGAGTGGACATGGCCTCACGAGCGTGAAAGACATTGTATAAAGTTTGGTGACTTGGCATTTGATGACTGGTACGCAATACAATTCGGGGATGCCAAGATTAACCCGAATCTTCGTAAGAAGCTAAAAGTTGATTACGAGGAGCACAATCAGAAAAAGGAAGTGGCTAATAAAGACATCTACTACATGGATGAGCATTTAAGTTAAACTAACAAAAAAGAAATACGAAGTCACTGGTGCGAAAGAATAAAATCTCCTGGGGAGGCTTTCTGGGTGTCATCCAACCCTTATGACGATATATGTAACGGGGGATGTAGCTCTAGGAGAATAGGAAAAGACTAATTCTTTTGGTCCTCAACCAACGATGAGGAGAGAACGAGTTTGCCTTGGCTGGACAACCTGGGATTCGATAGTTGGGTGAAGATTAAGTATGGACATGTTGATACGTTAACCAAAGAGAAGATTTGGAAGGAGTACATGGATAGAGAAAATTCAAACAACGAAAGTCTGAACAACACAAGTGAAATAACAATTGAGAATGACAAGGAGTTGGTTAGAGATGAAAAAGAAGAATGCAAGCGTGTACTAGTGGAGAATCTGCTCAATGAAGAATGGTTTAAAGGTACCGCTTCCGATGACGATGACATTGAAGGGATCCTAGATTACCTTGAGTTGCAAGGGAATGAGGAGTTTACTGATCACGACGATGAAGCTTATGAACATAGGAGGTTCAAACTCCTTGGGATTCCCTACAAGAGACCGCCACCAATTATTGTCGAAAAATACGAGTTCACTCGCTACCACTTCGGACCGGAGGAAAAATTTTGCAAAATCTGGAAAATCAAAACTAATGAATACCTGCGAACTGCCACGAATGTCGCCTGGATGAGGCATAACTTGATGAAAGACATTGAAGAGGTGGGGGAAGTCTAAAGGCCCCCATAGAAGCCCCGCAGCTCTGAGTCTAACTTAAAGACTCGTAAATAAAGAAAAGTGCTCTTTCGGGAGACAACCCGAATTATCTCTTTCATTTGTTTTATTTCCATTTCTGTAGGGTTTTGTGTTTTCTAACCATTTTTGCAGGAAATGAGGAAGAAATTGCTGCTGCAGTTTGCTGATCTGACCAGAGTTACGGCGTAACTCATCTATGTGATTACGCCGTAACCAACTTTTTGCAGCAGAATTCCTGACGTATTACTAATTACGGCGTAATACCATCTTTGTGGTTACGCCGTAACCACTCGCTTTGCAGCTTATGCCAGGTTTTGCTAGTTACGGCTAACTTCCTCAAAAGAGTTACGACGTAACCTTCCTCTGCTTTAATTCTTTCATTTTTAAAACACAATAACCTTTTATTAGTATTTTAAATGAACTTTGAGGGTGTGTTCCCTGTAAACCCTCACGAGACTTCACTCGTCCACTTGGGACACCAAGTGGTTTAAAAGGCTTGTTGCATATGCTAAATGCAACCGTGATTCCTACGAAAGTGAGTTAGGTTTGTTTTTCATTTTTCATTTTTCATTTTTTATTTTTAGAATTATGCTTGTCAGTAGTGTGATTTCAGGGATTGAAGTTTGTTCATGGATGCTTACACGAAAGCACATTTCTTTTTCGTGGGCCTTCTTTCTTTATAGAGCAAATTTCAGGGAAGTTCTCGCTCTAATTCTACTTTTCTCTTCACCTGTATTTAATGCTTAGTATAAAAGGGACTTTGTACAATTCAAGTGGGGGGACGGGAGTAGAATTATCTCTTGAACATTATTTTTCCCTCATTTTTCTAGTTTATTATTAAAAATTATGCCATTTTTAAAATTTTGACATGTTTTTCTTAACCTAACTAGATTAGACCTTAGGCGAGCACATACAACCCTTGATATTATATGGTGAGATTAGCCTTATCCGTTTCCAATATTTTACCCGAAATCCACCAAATTATGAGTGCGCTGGTAGCTTGTAAACTTAGAACTTGGCGTTTGCATCATTTCGAGACCATAGACGAGGTATGTTGAGTTAACTCGATGTATTTGGACTTTTCAGTTTTAGAAGGCAATATTATAGGATTATCACCCAAATAGCCTACCATTGTATGTCTATCGATTAGTCACCTCGACTTCTCGACCCCCATGTGAAACCCTTTTCTTGCACTCACCTTTAGTGCAAGATACCCCTATATACACCCATTTGAGCCATTCCTTTCATTTTGTTAACCCATTATAGTGTTTTGTTACACCTATACATCTTAGCCTACCCTGTAGTCTTTATTTGTGATTGGGAAGTCACCATTTGCCTAAGTTCAAGGTTCAAGTGGAAAGGTTCGGAAATCACGCTTTTGTCGACGACATATTCCTGAAGATCATTGAAGACCCCCCGAATTCCCATTGTTCATCTCAAGTGGGGGGATATTATGTTTAGTTATTATTGTTATGTTGAAAAAAAAAGTGGTTCGAAAAGAAAAAAAAGTTGTTATGATTTAGTTATTGTAAAGTGCGATGTTATATGCACTATATGATGAGATTTCTAGATTTAGTATCAAGGAGGCCACCTCGGTCACATCTGAAGATTGGAGTTGGTAATTATGCCAACAGTTGGAGAAAAGGTAGTGTGCCCATCACGACGTCCTCTAATGACACATCTACCTTGTATTTCATGATCCGGTTTCTTGACTTCAAATCTTGAACTTTGGGCGGACGGTGAGTGGTGGTAAATTGGTTATAGATTTAGACTACCTGCTTGTTTTTTATTTTACACCATTTATATATCCCATGTCTTATCCTACCCTTTAGTCATGAAGCGTGTCTAGGTGATGCAGCGAGTAATCTTTGTTGTCTTGGCCATGGATTTGGTCATGTATCATTGATTTTGTCCACTTCGCCGTGACATGTTAGTAATGACGAGTCACCCCTTAATCTTTGTCGTGTCTACCCATACTGCCTTCGAAAATTGTTTAGCCCTTAACTCTAGTGGTGGAGATTTGTGTAACCGCCAAGCTTATGATAGAATACATGCTATGACTGTGCGATTGAGTGATCACCCCGAAATTGACACTTAGAATAGTTGAGAGATTTGAGTGTTTTGTTTCCCTTTCGTGAGGTGTTCGGCTTTGTTTTATTCTAGCATAAGGGATTTGTAAACTTATATTTTCCAGGTTATGGGAGATATCTTTTTAGGAATCTTTCTAATAAGGTCTACTTGAGGGCAAGTAGAGTTCAAGTGGGGGGATATTTGATAACATCAAATAGTCTTGAATATTAAGTGTCAATTTCCCCCAATAATGCTTGCAACTTATATCATTTATATGGATTTACGCTTGTTTTCCAATGATTTCCACTTTCAGGTAAATTACGAGCATTGGAGCTAAAGAGACGCGGAATTGGAGAATTATCTAAAAAGTTATCATAGTATGTTGATTTTGAAGAAGTTACGGCGTAACTCATCTCTCACATTACGCCGTAACTATTGCGTGACTCAGAAAACCAACTCATCAGAAGGTTACGGCGTAACTCTTCCCAAAGGCTACGACGTAACTATATTAGGTCAAATGAGGTTCCACGCCGTTGATACTTACGCCGTAACTATTTCATCAACTATATCGTAACCAAGTTTATTGACGACTACAGCGTAACCACTAATAAGGTTACGCCGTAACTAGCAGATCTAGTGCAAATTACGAAGGAATTGAAAGTTACGGCGTAACTCTTATTATAGTTACGCCGTAACCCAGATCTGGCCTATAAATACCCCACGAATTCCAGCATTTCTAATCATCCCATTCCACACACAACAACCTAAGAACGTGGGAAAAAGCTCAAGGCAGGTCTAGAGGAGCATACGGAGCTGTCTCCAAGGGAGAAATCACTCCCCTACGATAAGCATTAGCATTTTATATTTTCTTTTCTTTCAATTCAAGTATTTCGTACCTTTGAATATTGAATTGGTTTGTATTATTAATTTTTTTGTTTACGTTTATATTACTTCCGTACAATTATTTCTAATTGTATGCATGCATAGTTTATTGGTAGCTACCTTTGGTTCCGTAGTTTTGAATGGCGGTAGAGGCCAATTGCCTAGGAGATATGACCAACTGACCCTAGGTGAGCGGACTAAGACGGGAAGGGTAAGATATGACCAACTGATGACCCTTTCTACTTGTGCGATTTGACCAACTGATCACCTACCGTTTGGATGAACATAAGAATTAGGGGGTTAGTGTTTAAGTTGCTAACGCCCGGACACTCACTATTATAAATCTAGCATGTAGCGGTACTTAATGACTTGGCTTAGGGGACCAAGAACAACAGGACTTATGAGGGGACACCTAACTTCTCCTGTGGTGCCATCTTTGCTGATAGGTTAGGGCGAATTGACCAAATGTTGTCCTCTCGACTTTGACCCCACCTGAAGTAATTGGAAGTAAGTAGACGTACACATAACTAGCTAGGAGGATTAACTAGGTTAGCACCATTCTCCTCTGTTGATTTACCTTTAATCTACCTTTTATCTTCCTTATTCTGCTTTAGTAGTTGAATTAATTAATTCTTTATCGAAACCATTATTAATCTGTAACACCTAGACTTAGTAATAGTTCAACACACATAGCTCTTGGGATGACCTCGGCTTTACCGATTACTACACTACACACGACCGGGTACACTGCCCGTTAGTGCACTAGGGTAGACCATAGGTATAACGAGACTTTATAAATATTTAAACCTAGTCAGTAAAACCTGCATCAAGGCTCACTAGTTAGGAGGGAGTAATAACCTAACTAGACCGTTATAGTTGAAGTTCAGAGCTACAAGGATTTGTGCCGTCAGCGCCAAAGATCAAATGCCGAGATCATCAGAAGAGAGAACTTCAAGTTTGCCTCAGTATCTAGACTACAGAGACTCTGCGCTTCAACAAAGTCAACATTGTTCATTACTATTGTTATTTACTTTGTTTTGTATTTATAGGTCTCATTGTAACCATTCACATGTGACGATATCTTGGAGGGAGATTGTTAGCCTCGCTTTTTTATAAAGATAACGTCACCTACGTGAATTATGCTAGATGCGTAGTATACTTTGCCCGCAGGGACTAGTATCGTTTATGTGGAAAAGTAGTGGTTTGTTGAGCCTATAAATACCCCTCATGACTCTCCATGAGGGGTGAGGTTAAGCATTAGGTGTATTGTAGTGTTTTCATTTTATTGAAGTTATTATTTGTTTCTCCTCCCTCTCTTTAGTTTCTCTCTCTAGAAGATGAATCTTTTCATCTTCTTCCACCAACCAAGACCTCCTAAAACCACATAAATCACATGTTTTTACGATCCTACATACAATGATGTTTTCTTCAGTGATTAGTAGGAGCAGAAATTTTAATAATGAGTTAGGTGTGTTGGTGGTTCATTTTGGTAAAGTGAGTTGTGGAGAAGAAGATGTTTTGTATTTAGAATTTTGGCTACTGTTGTCACCACGGATCAAACGGACCCAAATTTTTGGTTCCGTCTGTTTGGTGGTTTGGTGCCGTGGGAACAGTAGCAGAACTAAGCTAAATTGTTTTCTTTGGTTATTCTAATGTTTAGGTTATGTTTTAACTACATGTTTGTTTCCATTAATCCTAACCCAAGTCTAAGAAGATTAAATGGTTATCGTTTAAGAGGTTTAGTTAGGATGTCGGCAATGTTATCTTCGGAGGATACTTTCTCAATTGAGATTTTTCATTTTTGAACATTGTCGCGAAGGAAGTGATGACGAATTTCAATATGTTTCATTCGAGCATGTTAAACGGGGTTTTTGCTGAGATCAATAGCTCCTTTGTTGTCGCAAAAAATAGAGATGTCGTTGAGATAAATTCCGTAATCCACGAGAGCTTGCTTCATCCAAAGAGCTTGTTGACATGCTTTTCCGGCTGAGACGTATTCGGCTTCAGTTGTTGAGATAGCAAGAGCCGTTTGTTTCTTTGCAAACCATGAGGTGAGACAATGTCCAAAAAAAGTACAAATACAACTTGTACTTTTTCTATCGACATAATCACCGGCATGGTCCGAATCGGCATACACTATAGTTCTACACCCGTTCCTTTGGGATACCATAATCCTAAACATGTCGTTCCCTTAATGTATCTAAATATTCATTTCAAGGCTTCTAAGTATGAGGCTTTGGGATCTTCTTGAAAGTGAGCACATAGACAAACACTAAACATAATGTTGGGTCTACTAGCCGTGAGATAAAGTAGGCTACCGATCATTCCTCTATATTTAGTGTTATCTACCGATTCACCTTCCTTATCCTTGGTGAGTTTTTTGTCCGAGGACATGGGTGTTTTAGTTGGTTTTGAGTCTTCAAGACCAAATTTCTTAAGCATACCTTTTATGTATTTATATTGGTTAAAGAATATGCCGTCTTCTAGTTGTTTAATTTGAAGACCTAGAAAGAAGTTTAACTCACCCATCATACTCATCTCAAACTCGTCGTGCATGATTTTATAAAAATCATCACATAGCTCGTGACAAGTTGATCCAAATATGATGTCATCAACATATATTTGAACTATTATAATGTGTGATTCCCTTTTCTTGGTAAAGAGAGTATTATCTACTAATCCCATGGTTTATTTGTGTTCTATTAAGAAAGTCTTAAGCCGATCGTACCAAGCTTTTGGTGCTTGCTTAATTCCGTATAGTGCCAAGATTTTGGTGCTTGCTTAATTCCGTATAGTGCCTTCTTCGTTAATGAACCCATTTAGGAATGCACTTTTAACATCCATTTGAAATAATTTAAAGTCATGAGCACAATCATATGCATGTAAGATTCTTATAGACTCGAGCCTAGCTACCGGGGCATAAGTTTCGTCGTAATCAATCCATTCTTGTTGATTATAACCTTGTGTGACAAGCCTAGCTTTGCTTCTAGACACTACACCATTTTCATCTATTTTATTTCGAAAAACCCATTTCGTTCCAATTATAGTTTGATTTTTAGGTTTTGGAACTAACTTCCAAACATCATTTCTAACAAATTGGTTTAGCTCTTCTTGCATAGCAATTACCCAAGATTCATCTTTTATTACTTCGTTTATGTTTTTCGGTTTAATGGCCAATACAAAGAAAAAGTAGTTACTTTGATTTTGGTCTTGTGATCTTAATGTTCTTTGATTTAGTTGTCATATGACTTTTTCTAAAGGATGACTTTTGGATTCTTTGATGCTTATAATTTCATTATTTAATGGTTCATCTTCCTCGTCATTTTCAATTATTTCTTGATTCTCAATAAGTTGACTTTCAACTAAGTCATCATCTACCAAAGGTGATGTCTTAGAGGGAGGTGGACTTTCGTCAAATGTTATGTTCAACGATTCCTCGAGTCTCATTGTTTCTTTGTATAAAACTATGTATGCTTTGCTAGTTTGTGAGTTACCAAGAAACACACCTTTATAAGACTTTGGGTGAAATTTGGTGAGGTAGTCTTTGGTATTAAGAATGAAACATTTACACCCAAACACTCTAAAATATCCTAAAGTTGGCTTTTTGCCTTTATATAATTCATATGGTGCTTTGTTCAAGAAAGGACGTATTAAAACTATGTTTAAAATGTATGTAGAAGTATCAACAGCGTTACACCAAAACTATTGAGGTACGTTTTGTTCATTTAGCATTGTTCTACTCATTTCTTGAATAGTTCTATTTTTACGTTCTACAACTCCATTAGATTGGGGTGTTCGAGGAGCCGAGAAGTTATGTGTTATACCATATGTATCACAAAAGCTTCCAAATTATGTTTCATTGTCGAACTCGCGACCATGATCTTTTCGGATCGACACAATGTTAAAAACTAATTGATTTTGAATTTTCTTACTCAGTATTTCAAATTTATCAAAAGCTTCATTTTTAGTTTTCAAAAACATTGTCCAAGTGAACCTTGAGTAATCATCTACTATAAATAAAGTGTAGAGTTTCCCTCCATAGCTTCTTATAGCGGATGGACCAAACAAGTCCATATGCAAAAGCTCTAGGCATTTAGATGTGGAAACCATGTTTTTAGCTTTATGACTACTATGAATTTGTTTACCTATTTTGCAAGCGTCGCAAAAGTGTTGATCATATTTCAATTTTGGTAGGTTTCTAACTAGCTCTTTTGAGGATAGATTTGGGATGAGTCTCATATTAGCGTGACCTAATCGTCTATGCCAAAGAGTAGAGTTATCATCTAAGGTTGTTAGGCAAAGTTTGTCTTTAGATGCTCTATCTAGTTTCATGATGTATATGTTATTTTTCCTAACTCCTTTAGCTATGGTGATACCATCTCTTAGTATTTTACTACCATTTTCTTCAAATAGTACTTTATACTTTTTATCACATAGTTGGCTAATACTAAGTAGATTAAATCCTAAACTATCAACATGAGCAACATTTTCAATACTTAGTGAGTTATGAGCAATCGTACCTTTGCCAATGATTTTGCTTTTGAGATTGCCACCAAAAGTGACATTACCTCCGTCATACTCTTGGTATGTTGAGAAGATGCTTTTGTTGCCCGTCATAAGTCTTGAGCATCTACTATCTTTTATCCATTCATCAGGTTTTAATCAAATTTTCAAGCATACATATGACACAAATAACTCAAGCGTTTGGTCCCCAATATCTCATGGGTCCGTTTGGGTTAAACATACCATTTACTTGGTTCATGTATGGAAATGATGGGTAAAGGTTCCATGGCATGTAATTTGGAGTTTGATATGATCTAGGGAAGTTTTGATTCCAACCGGTATGTTGATAGTTGGGTTGTATGTTGTAGTTGCTCTTGGGAAAGGGGTGTTTGGCAATAGGTGTTTTAGGCCGTTGTTGAGTAGTTTTAGATCTAAATTCATTTCTAGGAAGTCCTACTCCTAATGTAATATCAGGTTTTAGTTTAACAACATCCTTGGTTTTCTTTGTAACTTTGACAAATTCACTACGGTCCCTTTTGCAAACATTCTGTCCTACTGCAGACACCACGACACCAAATTTTTCAACGGACGAAACCCTATTTTTAGGGCCGTCTGGTCCGTGCTGTACTGCAGCAGATGTGACATTTGGTTCGTCTTTTTCGGCCATTTTGGTTTGAATATTTGGAATTTTTACTTCATTAAAACCTAATCCACTTGTGTTTCCTGGTACTTTTTGAATTCTTACTATTTCATCGGCACAAGAAATGTTTTTGTTAAATCTTTTAAATTTAGAGTTATGTTCAATGAGAACTTCTTGTGTGAGTTTTAGCTTTTCTATTTCAAGACTAAACTCTTGACATGATTTGCAACTATCGTCATTTGCTTTCCCATTTTCTAATCGTTTTGCCTTTTCTTTTAACTCATAAATTTCGTTTTCTAAAAATTTCTTTTTAGTCTTTAAAAACTTGTTTTTATTTATGATTTTTAAGCTAAGCTCACACAATTGATTATATTGTTTTTGCAAAGTTTCATCATCAATAGAAGAATAAGATGAGTCGGAATGTACCTCGTTTGATTCATGTGCCATTAGGGCGATCTCTTCCTTGCTTGATTCTTCATCATCCTCACTATCACTCCAAGCACCACTTACAAAAGCTCGTTGAGTTTTGCTTTTAGGTGGCTTGGGGCAATCTCCTATTAGATGACTTGTATCACCGCATCTAAAGCACTTCCTTTCACCTTTTCCATTTCTGTCATCTCGGCCTTTTCGGAATGGCTTCTTTTCATCTCGTGGTTGCCTTACGAACTATCCTCTTCTTCTAAAGAACTCTTTGAAATCTCTAACGGCCATAGCATACTCCTCATCTTCACTACCCGATCAAGATTCTTCATCATCACTAGATTCCGTTCTTGCTTTTAGAGCAACGGGTTTGAATTTCTGTCTTTTTCCTTTGATGATCTCTGAATCTTTCTCCATCACCATTTCGTGTACTTTGAGATTTCCAATTATCTCATCAAGTGACATTATTGAGAGATATTTTGATTCCTCAATAGCCGTTACTTTTTCTCTCCACTTCGGATGGAGTGCTCTAAGAAATTTCATGACAAAGTTCTTACTACGAAAAGTTTCATCAATTGCTTTAAGAGAAGTAATAATAGTATTAAAGTGAGAAAATCCACAATCAATGGTTTCATCTTCAGGGATAACAAATTGTTCATATTGTTGAACAAGAAGATCAATTTTGTTATCCTTGAATTGTGAATTTTCTTGATGTGTAATAATTAAAGATTGTAAGATATAACTTTTCACATACACATCAAACCATAACACAAAGTGGCGAATAAGTGGAGTTCTAGAGAGAGAAAGTTAGAGGTTTAGGGAACTTAGTGAGAGAAAGTGAAAGATATTATTATGAGCTCCAACTCTCTACCTTGGGAGGTAGAGAGTATTTATAGTCTTACATAAATCGCCACACATCGGGCTGTGGATCAGGCATACAGTGGGTAAAGACCCGTCCGTCCTCCACGGTGTTACTTAACTACATACTACTTAACTTAAAAGAACTACGACTACGAGCTTTCTAACGATTACATATACTTGAGGTGACCGACTCTTTAATACCTGGAATTTCTAATTCCTAACAATCTCCCCCTAAGGGAGGTCACCTCAATCATGTACCAAAATTACATTGAATACAAATAGATATTACAAAAAAATTGTTCTTGCATTCTTGATGTAGTCCTTTGCTTCTAAGCTCGTAGTCATTGATTCTTCACATTGCATGTTTGGATACTCCAAGTGGAGGTCTTTTATTGATCCACGTGATAATAATTTTGAGCCATCTTTTGAGATCATCAGCTATCAAAAATCTCTAAGACATCCTTTGTGGTGTTGTGACTTTAGGACCAACATGCTCACATTCTGGATCATGAAATCTTCTCATCAGAGTAGCGGAAGCTTTAGTTGATTCATGATATTGGCAGCAGCGTAGCAGAAGCATGGAGTGAAAATATCAGAGTCATTGATGCACTTATCATGATTTCTTTTGAGATGAATGTGTAGTGTGAGCATGCGGCTATGGATTGACCGCTTCATTCTGATCAGCTGCAAACGTCGGGTGTACCTGCATACAACAGTTAGCAATAAATCACGCGAAAGTGTCTTTGATCACTTTCGTTGAATTGAGGTACACGGCCCACGGTTCCCCGTTGATCAGTACGAGTACTGCCTGTGATCAGGTAGGATTCCTAAGAATCTCCTTGACAGGGTTTTGCAGCTGTTCTAGCTGTTCTCAAACCGGAACATCTCAAAGAAGACAACACGGAGTGAGTTAACCAGCGAATTTTAAGTCCACTGATTGATGAAAAGAGATTTGAAAAACAATCGTGTATTGCTCAATAGAAATTGTTTTTGCAATACAACGAAGGTTTTATTGAAAATCAATTATCAATCATAAAAACACCTTTTGGTTTGAAAAATTAGTACACGGTCGATGTGCTAAAGAAAAGAGTTTTTAAGCACAATGACCGGTTTTTCAAAGGTATCCGTCAATCCATAACCTGAACCAGGATTGATTCAAGAGATTGAATCGCCCCATTGTTTCTGTTCAGTTGTCACATGGTTAATCTATAAGATAGATCTCTCATGCCACCTACCAGGAGCTTGTTTGATGTTGGCTCCAGAAGGCTTTCCATCTTCATTGTGAATATGTATACACATCACTCAGATGTTCTGGCAATACCACAAGGATAATGCGTAGGACTCAAGATATAATCTCTCTTTCCACATTGTGTGAGACAGAGAGTCTTCATTGAAAGTGTCCTAATGAGATTTATTGATGATCTCGTGGCTCTAGACTCAATTTGTACATATTTGGATCCTGTGCCGGAGACTAGGGAGAGGGTCTCCTTCTTCAATATCAACCATCTCTAAGAGAAAGTCGATAGATAATGTCGGTTCCCCGTGAGAATGAAACAAGTCCTTTTAAGAGGAACTTGAGTGGTTTGGAAAGTTGAAGTGCAGTGCGTCACTGGGTCCATGACGTCTTGTTTTCAATACCGATGTTACCATCAGTAGCATATGAATTGAACCCGGTTTCTGCCCTAAGGTTGAATAAATGGAGGGCTATTTGTTTTCACCCTTTCCTCATTCAATTCTTTTTAATTATTCAACCCCTTCAGTGCTTACCGAGACTTCATAGCTAGAACCTTGTTGGGTTTATTCCAGTACTAGCTCAGTCTTAGTCTGCACTCTTCCCATATCTCATTTTTCTCCTTTTATCATCATACCTAAGGACTTCTACACTAACTGGTGGATTGTCCCTGGGTTGATCCCTCCGGTTCTGGCGGATCATGGGAACACATACCTAACCTTATCATCCTTATATCACCGTACATAAAGTAAAGTTGGTCGGTCTATTTGGTATTGTTCATCCCATGCCACCTACCAGGAGCTTGTTTGATGTTGGCTCCAGAAGGCTTTCCATCTTCATTGTGAATATGTATACACATCACTCAGATGTTCTGGCAATACCACAAGGATAATGCGTAGGACTCAAGATATAATCTCTCTTTCCACATTGTGTGAGACAGAGAGTCTTCATTGAAAGTGTCCTAATGAGATTTATTGATGATCTCGTGGCTCTAGACTCAATTTGTGCATATTTGGATCCTGTGCCAGAGACTAGGGAGAGGGTCTCCTTCTTCAATATCAACCATCTCTAAGAGAAAGTCGATAGATAATGTCGGTTCCCCGTGAGAATGAAACAAGTCCTTTTAAGAGGAACTTGAGTGGTTTGGAAAGTTGAAGTGCAGTGCGTCACTGGGTCCATGACGTCTTGTCTTCAATACCGATGTTACCATCAGTAGCATATGAATTGAACCCGGTTTCTGCCCTAAGGTTGAATAAATGGAGGGCTATTTGTTTTCACCCTTTCCTCATTCAATTCTTTTTAATTCTTCAACCCCTTCAGTGCTTACCGAGACTTCATAGCTAGAACCTTGTTGGGTTTATTCCAGTACTAGCTCAGTCTTAGTCTGCACTCTTCCCATATCTGATTTTTCTCCTTTTATCATCATACCTAAGGACTTCTACACTAACTAGTGGATTGTCCCTGGGTTGATCCCTCCGGTTCTGGCGGATCATGGGAACACATACCTAACCTTATCATCCTTATATCACTGTACATAAAGTAAAGTTGGTCGGTCTATTTGGTATTGTTCATCTGCCATTGGAACCAATTGAACACCATTTGAAAATCAATTCAGATACTTGTGATATATTATCAAAGCATTTTGTACCTGAATTGTTTTTGATATTTTTAGAACGAGAACTCCCCCTCAACATGTGCATCAAGTATTTGAGAAAGTTTTGCACACGGAGGCAAGAGAAAGAATTAACTTCTTTGATTACCATTTTCTAAAAGATATCAACACCACTTCCCACATCAAATCAAGTAGGTATAGCATTTCCGGGAAGGATGAGGTTTCCATGAATTTGCTCCCCCTCAATATGTGCCTCGAGGTTTTAAAAGAGTTTTGCACATACTAGAGGGAACCTGCACATTGAGATAAGTTGATCACATTTCAAATCATAGGTTTAAGATAGATGCTCCCCCTCAACATGTGCATTGAAAAATTGAAATCGTTTGTCACATGTGGGCAGGATAGCATGTACATCCTTATAAAACCATTTACCGAATTATCAGTTTAAATCCAATTTAAATCACACATTCTCCCCCGATCACAATTATCAAATCATTTGAGATTTGTGATCTCTTATAGATTTAAATTGATTTTGAAAGCTTTTTAAGGGGAATTGTGACTTGATTATGAAAGTGTTTTAACTGATAAGGATCGGATTTAAGACTTTAAACTCCATTGATAAAACATGCATGTATATCTTTTGAAAACAATTTAATGCCAAATAACTTTTTAATTTAATTGAAATCATTCTCCCCCTCAATCAATGACATAGGTTGTTGATTGAGAGATAGAGATTTTGACATATGAGTCCTGATGATTATCAAAAATAGAAACCGAGTTATTTTTCAAAGCATTTGGTTTTCAGCAGATAAATGATTATAGAATCAGAGCATGGAATTTTGAAAACATGGCTCTGTTCTTTCTTTTAAAACCGGGTTATTGCCTGAAAAATGACAATAAACCATTGTTTCTCTTTCTCCCAATTTTTTTTTTTTTTTTTTTTTTTTTTTTTTTTTTTAAATTCGAACAACATCTAAAGACCCTTGTCATTCTTTGAATGACAACATCAAAACCGTAGATATTATCGAATCGAGAGAAACATGACAAAATGACAATATTTTTTGAAGATTTTTCGAATTTTTCAAATTTTTATGGATTTTGAAAGTTTTATATTTTTCTATTTGATTTTTGAAGGTTTTATAATTTTGTATTTTGTTTTTCGAATAGATATATACAAGAGATAGATGAAGATAGACCTTTACTCCTCTTCTTCCTCCTGAAGACGTTTGAGAGTTTCTGGTTGAAGGCTTTTCAAGCCAAGTCGTGGAAGAATAAACTCAAAACGTTCTCTTGGAAGAGCTTTGGTGAAGATGTCTGCTAACTGATATTCAGACCTCACAAAATATAGTTCCACCACACCTTTTTCCACTTGTTCCCTGATGAAATGATGTCGAATGTCGATATGCTTTGCTCTTGAGTGTTGAACGTTGTTGCATGAGAGAGCAATAGCACTTTTATTATCACAGTACAGAGGGATTTTGTTGAATTCAAAGCCATAGTCAGATAATTAAGATCTCATCCATAAGATTTGAGCACAACAAGATGACATGGCTATGTATTCAGCCTCTGTAGAGGAAATAGAAGTACTCATTTGCTTCTTTGAAGACCAGCTCACAAGCTTATCACCCAAAAACTGAGCACCTCCTGACGTACTTCGACGAGTATCTTGACAACCTGCATGATCAACATCTGCATAGGCCGTTAGTGACATACCGGTGTCCTTCGGGTACCATAGTCCCATATTGATGGTTCCTTGGAGATACCGAAAGACCCGTTTAACTGCTTCAAGGTGCTTTTTAGTAGGCTTAGCCTGGTATCTGGCACACATGCAAACAGCGAACAAGATGTCTGGTCTACTAGCAGTGAGATACATCAGGGATCCAATCATACTCCGATATTTCGTTTGGTCAATCATGATCCCTGAGAGGTCCTCATCTAGTTTGGTTCGGTCAATCATGGGGGTGTCAACAGGGTCACATGAATCAAATCTAAATTTCTTTAAAATCTCTGTTGCATATTTAGATTGATTTATGAAAATGCCTCCGGGACTTTGTGAAATTTGTAATCCCAAGAAAAATGACATTTGTCCCATCATTGACATTTGAAACTTTGAACTCATTTCATTTGAAAAACGATCACATTCCATTGGGTCTGTCGAGGCGAAAATAATATCATCAACATAAATTTGAACATGAATTAAATGTTTGCCTGACTTCCTGGTGAACAATGTAGGATCAACTGCTCCTTTGATGAATCCGGTTGATAGAAGAAACTTTGACAGTGTATCATACCATGCCCTTGGAGCTTGCTTTAAACCGTAAAGAGCCTTCTTCAAACGATAAACGTGAGTAGGATGCTCTTGATTCACAAATCCTTCTGGTTGGCTGACGTAGACTACTTCTTTAAGATCTCCGTTCAGAAATGCCGTCTTTACATCCATCTGATATACTACCATGTTCTTACTAGCAGCATTAGCCAGAAAGATTCTGATTGCCTCGATTCGAGCAACTGGAGCAAAAGATTCTTCAAAGTCTATACCCTCCTCTTGACGATATCCTTTAGCAACTAATCGAGCCTTGTTCTTCAACACATCACCATGCTCATCAAGTTTTACTTTGAAGATCCATTTGAGAGCTATAATCATAGCACAATCTGGAGCAGGTACTAACTCCCATACATCAAGACGATCAAACTCATGAATTTCATCTTGCATGGCATTGAACCAGCTATCTTCATTCATGGCAGTTTTAACATCTTTTGGTTTGATCTTAGATAGTACGGAGTTGAAGAAGCACCATAAGGCATCGGTTGCGAGTTGTTTCCGGGTTGATACAGGACGAGAGGGATTTCCAATGATGTTGTCTAAGGGGTGATCGTGAGTCCATTTTCTGAGGTGTTCATGTGGCAGTTGTTGAGGAACTGAGGTAGCTGAGTCGATGTCTCCTAAAGAAGATGGTTCAGATGATGATTCAGGAGTAGCAAATATGTTTTCAAATGGAGCATCTTCAGGAGTAGCAAAGGGATTAACTTCATCATTGATGCCAGAAACATTTCCATGATGTACATTTGAAGAATGATGATTTGTTGATGAGACTGAAGGATCAGCAGCAGGTGCTTCTTGACTTAAAGATATTGAGACTGAAGGATTTTCTTCATTCACAGGAATATGAGCATCCTCTGTTGTAGGGATCAACACCTCATTAGCAATTGAATCATACAGTTCATCAAACATAGGATCAAACAATTTCTTTAAATCATCTTCAGATGGAGGTACATATGGAGTTTCTTGAGAAGAGTTTGGAATAAGAGATGAACCAATGGGACTGTTTTGAAGTGCGGGTCCTGAGCTGGAGTGTCCAGGAGCCAATTGACCGGTCAGCTCATCAAACGTAACGTGAATTGTTTCCATGATATTTCGAGTTCTTTTGTTGTAGATTCGGTATCCCTTTTTGTTTGGTGCATATCCAACAAATACTCCAATGTCAGCTTTAGCCCTGAGTTTGCCCAAGTCTTGACCCTCATTAGTTGGATAGCACAAGGCACCAAACACACGAAGGAAAGATAGATTAGGTTTTCTGTTGTGGACAAGTTCATATGGAGTTTTTCCATGAATAGTGTGAATTAGGGAACGATTTTGTGTGTAGCATGCAGTGGCAATTGCTTCAGCCCAGAGAAACATTGGAACCTTTGAGTAGATCAGCATTGTTCTAGCGGCTTCAACAAGAGTACGATTTCGTCTTTCAACTACACCGTTCTGTTGAGGGGTTCGTGGAACACTTCTTTGATGGCTGATTCCAACGCTTTCATAGAATTCACTAAGTTGTTTGTTGACAAACTCAGTTCCATTGTCTGTTCTGATAATTCTGACCGTTTTGTTTAGTCGAACCTGCAGCTGTTTGATGAGTTTGATGATGATATCAGGAGTTTCATCCTTTGTCCTCAAGAACTTGACCCAGGTGAATCTAGAGTAATCATCAACCACAACTAACACATATTTCTTCCCAAAGATATTCTGCACTCTCATTGGTCCACATAAATCCATATGAATCATATGAAGAACTTCTGTGACAGAGTTAGTAGGTTTGGGTTTATGGGCATACTTCTTGCTTTTTCCCAATTGACATGCTGAACAAAGATGATCCTTTTCATACTTTAGTCTAGGTAAACCTACAACTAAGTCCTTTATGGAAAGATCGTTGATGGTGCCGAAGTTCAAGTGATTGAGACGACGATGCCATAACCATGACTTTGTTTTTGAAGCCTTTGATAACAAGCAGATTGGAGAGGCCCTCATCATGTCATCGATAGAGATGGTGTAAAGATTTGAGCCACGAGTTCCTTTTAACAGTTCCTTACCATTAAGATCTCTAACAAAGCAGGTATGTTTTCTGAAGGCTACTTCTAGATCAGAATCACAGAATTGACCAACAGAGAACAGATTATGACCTAAACCTTCCACATAATATACTCTAGAGATGACACTATCACCAACAACATAATCTCCATAACCCATAATAGCACCGAAATGATCATTACCAAATCTAACAGTCCCGATGAATTTGCTCACGAAGTTCATGAGCCGCGACCGGTCTCCAGTCATATGCTTGGAACAGCCTGAGTCCAGGTACCACAGAACGATTTGAACGATCTGCAGTTGAACACATACAAGAATGGATAACTGGATAATTGGGATCCCCATGCAAGAATGGGTTCCATTTGGTTAGTAACAATGTTTGGAACACCCACATCAGAAATAGAAGCATTCATATCAGAAAGTGAGGTAATGGAATCGTTGTGAATAGATGCAGTACTAGTGTCAGTATTAGCCCTGTTCACAGTGTGATCACTTCTTAAGGGAATAGTTCTACCAGTAGGCATCCATTTTCTAGTGGGCATTATCTGATTAGTCTTAAGACCAACAGGTGTCCAATAAAAGCCTATTTTACTGAATGTTCTTCCTGTGGGTTTCCACTGTTTTCTAACTTTCTTTCGTTTTTGCCTTTTAGCCTTCTTAGCAAGAATTTTAGCATTAACAATATTAACTGGACAATTAACATCATTAGGCAAAACAGTAACACCACATTCATGATTAGAAACAGAATTCAAGCAGACATCAGTACAAGGTTTGCAAATAGTATCAGAATTCGAATTAATTACAGTACGCCTATGGCTAATACTAGAATCAACACGATTCGTTTTATTCGATTCAAACTTAAAGTTCCTAGATTGTTCTTCTACTCTTTTCCAGTGCACATTCTTAGCTTGCGAGGTCCTATCATTCCTTGTATTGTCTTGAGACTTTGACCTGCTCCCTTTAATGTCACTGATTACTCCTGTAGAGGGAATGGGAACATTAGTTTGTTTTACTACTCTTTGCACCACCTGTTTAGATGTGCTGGGATCTGAACTACATACAGGTGCACTATGGTTCACATTCTTAACACTAGAGGTACTGAGATTTGTACTCCTAGAAGGCACACTTGAGTTCTCTTTCTTAGCATTGACAGATCTAGAATCTGAACCCCTTAAAGGCACACTACGGTTCATATTCAAAACATTGGGAATCGAGTGCATATCATGCTTGGCCTTAGGCATCGAGCATGGAATCAAAGGATTAACTCTCTCACCTAATGACTTTGGGCATATTGTGATCAAGCATTCTAAGATTTCTTGAGATCGTTTGGCATATAGGCATGCATGTCCAATTGCATTATCATGAGGTTTCTCTAACTTATCCTCTTCAACAATCTCACGCAGACATTCTAGGCAATCCTTAAGGGATGAGAAGTATGTTTGAATAGCAAGTTTGTTGTTTCTTAGATGAGGAGGGACATATGTCACAGACAAAGCATATTTATTTCAAGAGTGAACCTTTGATACACCATTTTCCCCATTGGTCATTGGCATTTTCCCTTTAACCTGACTCTTCAGATTCTCAATTTCTTTTTGAAATGAAGCTATTTGTTCGTTGTTATTGTTACGGGTGACTTTAATTGATTCAAATAACTCATTGAAATGACGTTTAACCTTTTCATTTTCTTCCAGAAAACTTTCGTTTTCCTTTTGTAAAGCATTTACTAGGTTTTGAAGATGAAACGTTTGAGAATTCTGAGAATCTAAAGGAGGAGGCATTTGGGAGCCTGTCATATTGTTTGTTTGACCCTTTAATTGAGAGATTTGGGCTTTCAACTTTCTGATCGTGTTGCACTGAGCTTGAATCTGTTCATCACGTTTGTTAATTTGAAAAACTGCATCAAACTCTAGAGCATCTGAAGATGTCTTGACATTTGAAGTTTTGACATTTTCTTTAAGATGTTGATATTTTAGTTGTAAATTAAAATGCTCAACTTCTAGTTTAGAAAAATGTTTAACGAAATTGTTGTGATCATCCAGTTCAATTTTCTCGTTTAGTTTAGAATTGGTTTTTTCCAGCTCAATGACACGATCATGGGAGACTTTCAGGGCCACAGATAGTTCATGAAATTTGGAAGCATTAATAGAGCAATTTGAAGCAGTGAAAAACACATCTTTAGCAACACATTCAGTAATAAGATTCTCATTCAATGTATGCAAGTTCTTTCTCTCAATCTCATTATATTTCAGTGCACGCTCATAGTCACTAACTTCAACAACCATTGCATCAAATTCCTTTTCCATTCCCTTAATATCAGTTTCTATCCCCTTTTTAAGACTCTCAAAGTGATCTTTTAGAAGTTTAAAGAAGGGCATGACCTCAGTTAAATAACATTCTTTCATTTGTTCAAAACCCCTTTCTCCTTCAGTTATACCAGTGGGTGTGATCCTTTTCTTGCAAGTTTTCTCAAAATCAACAAATAGTTGAAATATAACGTATTGGCTAATTAATGTCTTGCTTTTAGTGGCAATTGTTCTAGGTACAAGATGCATTGGTGTATTAGGAGGATACACAGTCGCTCTAGGCATTTTCCAAAGGGGAGGGTTTGTTTCAATAATATTTTCCGCTTTCTGCTTATCTAAATCCTTTTTCCAGAAGACTTGTTCGGGAGTCAACAAAGTCTGAGGCTTAAACTTGTTCAAGGAAATCCAGTTTTCCTTCTTGTAATCATGAGGAGAGATAATTATGTTTTTCTCTTTGCATTTGGGATCATTTTGTTTCTTATTCATCTTTTCCCTAGTGATTTCATTTAATATCTTATCTTCCTCAGTGCACTCAACGCAACTAGGTTTCTGCCTAGGCTTAAGGACTTCATTACCATCATAAAGCACCTTATGAGCATTTCTAGCCTTTTTAATTACCTCTGGATTTGGTTCCTCAACAAGGGGAATGCTATGCTTATCGCTTAAGACTCGATGTTTGGTGACCATGTGAGCAGTCTGAATGGTGTTTCCTTGTATGTACAACTTGTTTTCAAGTTTGTTTTTCAAAGTTTTCAGATTAGAAAAATCTCTCAAGAGTTTTGATTCCTTTGCATTAAATTCTTGCTTAAGCATTTTCACATTTTCTTGAAGTTCTTGTTTTTGCTTAGCTATTTTAGAAAGTTTTTCTTGCAAGGAATGTAATTCTTGTTTCAATACTTCTTCTCTAAACTTGCTTTTTCTAATTACTGTACTCACTTGCTCATCCATTTCCTGCTCACGAGTGGTCAACTCAAATTTTGCACGTTGTTCATAAATAGCAACACGTTCCTTATAGGCATTTAGTTCAGAAATTAAGGAATTATCAGGAGCACATGCAGTGTATTCATCAAAGACATAGTCATTGTTGACTGCAGAAGATGCATCACTTGGTACAACTTCACTTTCACTTTGTTTCACGTATTGATCGTATGGGACAATATTGTTATTACCCATATTTTCAACATTCGATTCAATAGTTTCAGTTGGTTGTACTTTGTCATGCATCTGTTGCACATCAGCATCATCGTATAGTTTTAATACCTCTGAGATGAGTTTGTCCTTGGATGGGCCAGCTTGTGGTGAAGAAGAGACCTTGGGAGAGACCATTGGAGAAATGCTAGCCATAAAAATTGTGTGTGCAGTAGGTCCATCATCTACATCAGAGTCGTATGCATCACAGTCAGCGACTTGAAAGGCATTCTGATGATTGTGACCTATCTCCTGAATAGGCTGCTCATCCACATCTGCATCATAGGTCTTGGCATTGCCCTCAGCAAGAAACAGCAATTCCTCTTCATTCAAAGCAGCCCCATTGTCCTGAGCTTGTGCCAGCAGCATCTTATCTCTGAAGTAATCAGCATTCTGTGGAAGCTTTGGAGATGTGCAGTTCCTTGCAATGTGTCCCTCACCACCACAGTTATAGCATTTGATCGGCTTGGCTTGACCTTGGTTACCATTCCTTCCTCGATTCTGATTGCCCACATAACCTCTACCAGCACCACCTCTTCCCTGATCATACTGTCTTTCCTGAACTGGTTGCACCACGATCCTTCCGTCTTTAACAGTAGCTTGATTGTGTGGGTTAGATGCTGTTCTGAGGTTGTTGTTGGTTTGTGGGAGAGAATTCATGTTTTGGCTAATCAGAAGAGCTAGTTGATTAATGAAGTTTCCCACGTGTGCATCAGCATCAGCTTGTTTGTACATAGGATCAGGAATGAGTTTGTGATTACCATTACCCAAGGGTATGACTTGTGAAGCTTTGGTTGTGATTCCGATGTTTGAGTAGAAGGCAGTTGAATCATTAGACGAGGTTGTCTCTCCCGGGTTGGTTTTGAACTAATTGAGAATCAATTTTTCAAACATAGCATGTCTCTCATTCTGAAGGAGGAAGGCATAGAGTTGCTCATAGTTTGTGTTCTTCAATCCTTTAGTAAGCTTCACAGCGGTAACAAACTTGTGCCATTCGGGATTCATGTTGTTCACAAATTTTGAGTTCAACTGAATGTTAGGCATAGTCATTCTGATGTTCCTCATGTCATTAACTAACTTATGAAATCTCACATAGTACTCATAGACATTCTCATCTGGTTTCATCTTGAAGTGCTCAAATTCGTCATAGAGTTGGGATTCCCTGTCTTCCATAGTTAATTCTGAACCTGAGAGAAGCATCTTAACATTATCCCAAACTGCCTTAGCATCAGTGTTATGATTGATCAGCTTGTAGATGTCTTTAGGAAGACCTTGAAGAACAATGTTTGAAGCCCTGATATCTGCATCAAATCTCTTTTTATCCTTATCATCAAGCTCATCATACATCTTAGGTCTGTCCATTCCGTAAACAGGAGTACCATCTTCATTAGTATCAAGTATGTCTCTAGTCGTCTCAACTCGATATGGTCCTTCATCAATGGATTTGAGGATGTTGACACCATTTTCCTTTCCAAGGCAATACAGTCTGATTCGTTGAGCCCAAGAATCGTAGTCAGTTCTGTCAAGCATGGGTGGACGAGTATCTGAGCCAGCAGCTTGAACATCCTCGGCAACAGTGGAGATGACAGTAGGAACGTTGGTAGACATGTTAACAGATTATACGGGATTTTATAACTCTATGATTAAACCGGGAAATAGATTCTTTCACGGGATTTTACTAAATCAAGAGAAAACCGTAAACAATCACTCAAGTCGCTAGAAGATAATGCACTAAGTCGCTAGAAGATAATGCACTAAGTCGCTAACACTTAATTCGCTACACCACTAAGTCGCTAGAGTCCCAAGTCGCTACACAAATGCAAGTCGCTAAGTAGTAACTCGCTAACACTCAAGTCGCTAGCAAAATTTCGGCAGCAATTCGCTACTCAAGTCGCTAACGATGCAAGTCGCTAAAGAGCAACTCGCTACAGACCAATTCGCTACCACCAAGTCGCTACCCGTAGTGGAGAGTCCACTACTTGTACTGTAAATCGCTAGATGTAACTCGCTAGGTCTGAAACTGTAACTCGCTATAAATTAGTGAAGCAAGTCGCTACGAAGAAAATTATCCGTGAACTAAGTCGCTAGCATGAAAAACCATATAAACATCACTTTTCAATCCAAAAACAACCCAACCAAGATGATTCAAGCTTACCAAATGAAAACCTAAACACTTGTGATGATTCTAAACATAAAAGTACTAACAAAATTCAAACTTTAACACAAGAAATCAACCAAATGACGCAAAAACCACTAAACTTTTTCAAACTCAAAAACCACCTAAAAACCACTAGAAATCTAAAGATGTGCAAGATATGATCTAACCATGGCTCTTGATACCAATTGTAAGATATAACTTTTAACATACACATCAAACCATAACACAAAGTGGCGAACAAGTGGAGTTCTAGAGAGAGAAAGTTAGAGGTTTAGGGAACTTAGTGAGAGAAAGTGAAAGATATTATTATGAGCTCCAACTCTCTACCTTGGGAGGTAGAGAGTATTTATAGTCTTACATAAATCGCCACACATCGGGCTGTGGATCAGGCATACAGTGGGTAAAGACCCGTCCCTCCTCCACGGTGTTACTTAACTACATACTACTTAACTTAAAAGAACTACGACTACGAGCTTTCTAACGATTACATATACTTGAGGTGACCGACTCTTTAATACCTGGAATTTCTAATTCCTAACAAAGATTCTCAAATCTTTTTTGCGGTTTCACACATAAAAATGCTTTCATATTCTTTTCTAGGCAAAGCATTATGAAGCATCATTTTAGCTTCATTATTTTTAGCTATTAGTTTCTTTTGATCATTACTTGAAATATGTTTTGTTGTAGGATTAAAGTCTCCTTTAATGATAACAAACCAAAGATCTATATCTTTTGACTTTACATATGTTTCAAAATGGTTTTTCTAATAGATAAATCCATTGGTTTCAAAGAGTGGTGGTTTTTGCATAGATTTCCCTTCTTTAAAGTTTTCGGAATCCATGGATCGTTTCAAGTTTATAAAATACAATAAATTTTTGAAATTCTTGAGCAAAGAGGCTCTGGTACCAATTGTGGAAAACTAAAAGGGGGGTTGAATAGTTTACTGATTAAAATCTTTGTTTTGAAACTTATTGTAATGATCAATTGATATTGATCAAAGATATGTTAGTAAATAACAAACAATATGCAAGCAATATTGATAACGCCTAAAATGAACATGTTTTTAGTAGCGTTATTGTTGGTTTTGTGCATGATAATCGGCTATATTTACTCATAACTGTTGCAAAAGTGCAAAAGATGCGTATTGTGTATGTATATGTAGCCAGGTATCACGAATGATGAAGAAATGAAGTTTTTATGCACATTTGGAATATTCTCGTAAAAGGAAGTCGAGCAAGGAAGCTTTTGGATTCAATGATTGGGAATTACAATGATTTCTAAGTATTTACAGCAAGGAAAGATCAAGTTTTGCTTCGGAAATCATCAGCGAGAGAAAAGAATGAGACGTATAACAAGAAAGTCAACAAAAAGTCAAATCAGCAACACCCAGCCGTTCGGTCGTGACCCATAACCGGATCCGGCTGGGCAATTGGTCAAAACGCAACCGATCCGGTTGCCATCGTAACCGATCCGGTTGCATGAACTGCAGTTACACAAAGTTGCGTTTATTGTTGCCTTAACTCCCCATAATCATTGGAGGCCGATCATTTCTTGATATTAACTTGTTGGGAACGTTTTTAGGCAGTTGAGGAAGTTTATTTGGCTATATAATGAACCTAGTCCTAGTTTACTAGGTGTGACACAACCAAAAGTGTATTAGTTTACATCAAAACTAATACCAACCATATTATTCAGCCCAAAAGCTTAGTCCTTACTGAAAAACGTCCAGAAGCAAGGAGGGAACAATCCTCATCCATAGTTTTGGTAATTTGGAGTTATACGGTGAATCTAGGTGATTGGAGGCGCGTGGTTGCTACAATCCACGAATTCTAATTCTTGTAATCTCAAAAGTTTAGGTATTCTATGAACTTTGTTATGGATTTCTATTCTCTTGAATTATTGGAATTACTTTGTTATGATTTGTGTTTAGTTATTATTATCATGGATTAGTTTTGGGATATACTTGTGTGTTGGGATGTAGTTAATCATACTAGTGTTCTCATATCTGATGCATGTATATATGATCTTGTTTAAATAAGTTTGTTGGAAAAATACTAGTCTTGGTTTGATTTGTTGATAAAACATGTTTTAAGAAAAAGGACCGAAAGGATTTCTCTTGTGTTTTATTCCAAAAAGTTGAGTGACAAACTAGTATGGGGATATGGTGATTGACAACCACCATGTTTGCTTATTAAAACAAGACTAGGAACATTTTCGTCACGAAAGGGTCGAAAGATTCGTAAGAACAAGTTTAATAAGAACATGTTGCAAACAAATGGAATTTCTAAAGGATAATCATTAGGATAAGGACCGAAAGGATTACCTGTATGTTTTTGTTCTTAGAATGATTTTTACAAACATATACCATGGTTGGTGGATCATTTTTCTTATGATTTGTGCATCACATCAAGAGTTTACACCAAACCTTCATGAATACTATTTATGATTGACTATAGACTACACACAAGTATATATATTTCTTATTATTGAATTTCACTATATACATCACTATTTGAGGAAGCCTTGACAAGCTTTCTTGTTGGAATCTTTTCATCAAAACAATTTCGAACACAAAATCCCTTGGGACGATCTCGACTTACCCAACTTTGCTATTACGGACGAGTATACTTGCTCGTGTGTGTTAATAGAATTAGACGGTTAAATCGTGTTTATAAATTTTTAAAACTTGCACCACGGTAACACATCAAGTTTTTGGCGCCGTTGCCGGGGATTTTCTTTGATTTTTTTTAAAATTGGTAGTATTGGAATTGAATTTGTTGAAAAGTAAAAAAAAAAAAAAAAAAAAAAAAAAAAATTGGTTAAAATCTAACCGAATCCGGTTAGAGCTACGGAGTGATTTTTATTTTTGATTTCATGGTTCTAGTTTGCTTAGTGATTTGTGTTATAGTTCCTAGAGTAATTCTTGTCATTTTAGATTTTATTTACAGATTATGTCTTGTAGTTTAATGATTTCTTAGATTTATTTATATTTTCTTTATATTTGTTAGTATTAGTTAATTAGTTCTAGTTTTAATATTAATGATTAGATATTAATTTTTCAGTTTTATGGTTTAATTATCTTTATGGTAGTTTTTAATTGATAGTTAATATAGTTTTTAGTTTAATGGTTTAATTATTAAGTCATTAATTATTGGTTTATGTAGAGTCTTAATTAATTTAGAGTATTGTACACTTAAATAATTTTCTTAAGTTCAATTAATATTCAGTTATTAAAAAAAAATAATAATAATAAAATTATTTTTTTGTGTCGATCTAACCGATCGGTTGCAACCCGCAACCGGATCCGGTTAGAGTACTTGGTCTAGTTATTACCACCAACCGAATCGGTTGGTGAGCCAACCGATCCGGTTGGAGCTCTCGGTAAAATTTTTTTTTATCATTTTTAGATTTTGAGTTTTAACTTATGTTTTTAGTTTTGTTAAGTATCTGAGCTTGCTTAGTATATGTTTCTATAGTTTGTTCTTGTTTTTACTAACTCTAACGCTAATAATTCGGATTTTGTTTTGTTTTGTTTTGTCAAGTTTAGCTAGTTAGTATGGATAGTTTGAGCGGAATCTCGGAATACCTTCGTACTTTGGATGAAATGTTCAAGGATACCGGAAGTTCACTGGAAAAGATTGGAGGTATCTTGGAAGAGAGTAAGAAAGATTTGGGGATTGATACGGTTAATATGGAGGAAACGGGTGAAAACAAGGTTCAACTTCCCAAGAAGGGAAGAGTTGTAGTGTTCACACAAGCACCTTTAACGGTGTATGATTCGCCACTAATGAGGTTTGGTACGCCTTGTAGTGTAGAAGGAGTAAGTGCTTGGGACGCGCAACTTAATATGGCTTATGGAGAAAACTACATTTTGGAGAAGGTTCTTGATGAAATTGGTCATGTACGTTTGGACTATGAAGCATATGGAAGAAGGATGGTTAAAAATCTTAAGGTCAATATTCATGGACACATTTTTGAGACGGATTTTGTTGTGTTAGAAGAAGGGAATGCGGATGAACCTAATGTATGTTTTGGTCGAGACTTTCTTGTCACGACCAAGTGTCAAGTTGATTTTGCAAGATGAACCATAATTAGGGTTTATAGGATTATAATAATTGCCCCTTACCATTTTTGTAATTCAATCCAAGATACTTACAATAATGTGTAAGTACCACGTTCTTGTACACACATACTATAACGAATTAAAGTAAATGCTAGTTTATACAACACAAAACGTTTGTTTAAGGAAAAACAAGTGTAATCGACCCCTAAGAGTTATACACGATCGGTTTTAGACTAAAAGGAAAAAACACAAGCTTAGGTATTAGGGTTATGTGTACAGGAGTCAAGAATGGAGACCCTAAGCCTTGTATGTATACCAAATGAAGAGTCCAAGTTAGGTTAGAATTGGGTTATGGAAATCCTTTGGCTGATCGGATGGAGTAATCCCTAAGGGATTTTAGAACCTACTTGACATCTGATTTCATATTTAGTCTTTCATTTAACATTTAACGACCCGTTACGACCGTTAGTATATTACGTCTAATTACCTAACGTTCGTTATACGTTTCATGTAACTAATAACTAAGTATAACATTTTACATTTAATTATTATAAATTTAATTCTTATACTTAAAGTGTGCAATCCCGTGGTCTCGAGTTCGATCCTAACACACGACTATCCATGTATGTCCATAAAACTAACACTTACATGTGACTACAATGTCATTTGATTATTAGCTATGTATGTGTTCACTTTATTGGAATTTTCTCTTGTATTTTTTTTGTCTATTGTTGTTATTTCGTAACAAACAATTCTTTCCAACAAATAAATCCGATAGATGTGGAGTAACGTGGCTTACCTTTTTGTTGCAAAAAGAAATTTGGCCAACTTTTCTAAAAGTAGATTATTTTCCTTGATTTTTAACTTAAAACACAAAACTAAAGTAAAATGAAGCACTTTTAGCTCAAGTAACATCTTTCGTGAGTTCGTGGTATGTTTGGTATATACATTGATAAGAAGTAACAAACGGATTTTAATAATGCAATAAAACTATGCATGTGCTGTGTGTAACAGTAATGAAAAATGAAGATTGAGACATCAGTGATTTCCTGGAGATGAAAGAATAAGAAGTCATCGAGTTGTTATGGAGTGTCGGGTCAAAAATGATAAAAGAGTGAAACCCATACTTATTCTTAGTTTAATCAATGTAGTTATTACACTTTTTCATTGTGGGTGAAAGATTTATACTTTTATCACGAGTCCTTTCCCGAAATTATAAAATATTTTCTCTTATACAAAATTCACATTAGACTAGGAGTTATGGTATGGGTGAGCACGGGTGGTGGCACCGCCGTCGCGTGTCGTCGCCATGCCATTACAGCCGAGCTCCACCATGCTCAAAGGAGTTAAGAGGGACTCGGTTAGGTGCCGCAACTACCTAACAAAATGTATTTTTTTATATATATTATGCAATATGTTTGTATAATGGTGTATACAATTTTAGTTATGCGCAACTGCTACGCCTTAAAGGTGATATGTTAAAAAGATGATGTGTTGCTAAGATAGAGGTGATGGTCAAATGACCATTACACTCAACATTATGCTACGAGAGCTGGGTGCGACATGTTATGGGTGCGGGTTATTGGTGCCTAATTGAGCGTTTACCTATAACATTCTTATAACACAAAATTTGAAAATTACCCTCCCAGCTATAACATGTTATAAGCACCAGTCGACCAATTTTTATTTTTCATTTTCTTTAAAAAAAATTCATTTTATTAAATTACAAAAAATAAAATAAAAATACACTACATAAAATAAAACAACATTTCATCATTTATTTTTTTATTTTGTTTCGTTCTTAATATTGTTGCTAAAGACGATCCACAAGATCATGTCGAAGGTCGTTATGCACATCTTTGTTACGTAATTCCTTTGTTTAATTTGATGTGTTTCACATCTCTCGTCTCATGTACGTTGCATATGGCTACTAGACTAACATATATATCATTAAATTCTCTTATTTGGACTTTTTGATCTTTTAGCATGCTATTATGCAATACGATACAACAATACATAATTCTACGCATCTCGCTCACCAGGTAAGCACATGTCTGTTGTGCTATATTCCTTTGACGACCTTGTAGGATACCAAAATCTTGTTCCATATATTTTATTGCACTTTCTTGAGCCCTTTTAAAATTCAAATCGGGTTTGGTTTCGTGCAACCATATACGATTTGACAAAAGTATCACAAGTGATATAAATACCGTTGGCTAGTTCATATCCTTTGGTCTATGTTTTAACATTCACCGTCTAATGGAACCTCAGGACCAACATCCTCAATGAAGTCGCCAAACAAATTTGAATGATATAGAACATTAAGGTCGTTATTTGCATATGCTATATCAAAAAATACATTCTAAATCCACAAATCTTGTGATGCAACAATTTCAAGCATTATTGTCCGGTATTTGTGATTGTTAATACAAATATCGTCATTAAACGTTATATATTTTATGATCTTTACCTAAGTTTTATTAACGACAAAAGTAATTTTAATTTTTATAAAGCTTAAAGCTTGTCAAATTTAATAGATATTAAAACAAGCTTTTCAAATAATATCTTCATCACTCAAGCATTTACATTTTGATTAATCATATTATTGATATGACTCTAAACCATAATGTATGTCAACATTTTTAGATCAAGCATGTTTTAGTTTCTTAAAAACAAAACATTGCACATGTATTTACATTTTAACATATTTCTAAAAGTAGAAAACAACACATGACATCATGTAACATATTGGATTTCACATACACATCAAAACATGATCAAGTGGGTGTATAACTTAAGGTTTTAGAGAGAGAAAGAGTTAGAGGTTTGGGAACTTAGTGAGAGAAAATGAAAGTATTATTATGAGCTCCAACTCTCTACCTTGGGAGGTAGAGAGTATTTATAGTCTTACACAAATCGCCACCTACGGGCTGTGGATCAGGCATACAGTGGGTAAAGACACGTCCGTCCTCCACGGTGTTACTTAACTAAATACTACTTAACTTTAAATAACTACAACTACGAGCTTTCTAACGATTACATATACTTGAGGTGACCGACACTTTAATACTTGGATTTACTAAATCCTAACAATCTCCCCCTAAGGGAGGTCACCTCAAATTACATTGAATACAAAAAGATATTACATTAAGATTGTTCTAGGATTCTTGTTCCTGTTCTTTGCCAGTAGCTCGTAGTCATTGATTCTTCATTTTAGCATGTTTGGATAATCAATGTGGAGGTCTTTAACTGATCCACGTGATGATGAGTTTTGAGCCAGCATTGAGATCATCAGCTAACATAAATCTCTGACTCTTCCATTGGGGTGTTGGTATTATGTGATGTTGTGACATTTGGACTGACATGCTCACTTTCTGGATCATGATTTCTTCTTATCAGAGTAGCGGAAGCTTTAGTTGATTCATGATATTCGCAGCTGCGTAGCAGAAGCATGGAGTGAAAATATCAGAGTCATTGATGCACTTATCATGATTTCTTTAGAAATGAATGTGTTGAGTGAGCATGCGGCTATGGATTGACCGCTTCATTCTGATCAGCTGCAATCGTCAGGCGTATCTGCATTCAACAGTTAGCAATAAAGAGCAAGATAGTGTCTTTGATCACTTTCATTAAATTGAAGTACACGGCCCATGGTTCCCCGTTGATCAGTACAAGTACTGCCAGTGATCAGGTATAATTTCGAAGAATTTCCTTGACAGGGTTTCGCAGCTGCTCTAGCTGTTCTCAAACCGGAACGTCTCAAAGAAGACAACACGGAGTGAGTGAACCAGCGAATTGAGATTCACTGATTGATGAAAAGAGATTTGAAAAAACAATCGTGTACCGCTCAATAGAAATTGTTTTTGCAATACGACGAAGGTTTTAATGAAAATCAATTATTAATCATAAACACCTTTTATTTTGAAAAATTAGTACACAGTCGATGTGCTAAAGAAATGAGTTTTTAAGCACAACGACCGGTTTTTCAAAGGTATCCGTCAATCCATAACCTGAACCAGGATTGATTCAAAAGATTGAATCGCCCCATTGTTTCTGTTCAATTGTCACATGGTTGATCTATTGGATATATTATCAAAGCATTTTGTACCTGAAGTGTTTTTGATATTTTTAGAAAAAGAGCTCCCCCTCAACATGTGCATCATGTATTTGAAATCGTTTTGGCACACGGAGGCAAGAGAAAGAATTAACTTCTTTGATTACCATTTTCTAAAAGATATCAACATCACTTCCCTGATCAAATCAAGTATATAAAGCATATTGAGGAAGGATGAGGTTTTCATAAGTTTGCTCCCCCTTAATATGTGCCTCGAGGTTTCAAAGAGTTTTGCACATATTAGAAGGAACCTGCACTTAGAGACAAATCAATCACGTTTCAATTCTTTGTGGTTTTAAAAGGATGCTCCCCCTCAACATGTGCATGGAAAATTTGAAATCGTTTGGCACATGTGGGGAGGAAAGCTTTCAAAACACTTGTGAAACCATTTATCGAATCATCAGTTTAAATCCAATTTAAATCACAAATTCTCCCCCGATCACAATTTTCAAATCATTTGAGATTTGTGATCTCTATAGATTTAAATTGTTTTTGAAAGCTTTTAGGGAGAATTATGACTTGCTTATGAAAACATTTAACTGATAAGGATCACTTATGAGTCTTTAAACTCCAATAACATGCATGAATATCTTTTGAAAACATGACAAATAACCTTTTGATGTAATTGAAATTATTCTCCCCCTCAATCAATGACATAAGTTGTTGATTGAGAGATCGAGATTTTGACCGATGTCAAGTCCAAGTGAATTTCAAAAATTTAGTCCGAGTTATTTTGTTCAACATTGTTTTCATTAGAGAGAAAATATTTTTCAGAAGAATTTATAGAAGGAAAAATATTTGTGAAAGAAACATTTGTCGTTTTTGGTGACAAACATTTGTTTTTAGAATCAGAGCATGATATTTGAAACATACGGTAAAGCATGACTCTTTTCTTTCATTAAAAATGGGTTATAGACTGAAATGACTATAAACCTTTATTTCACTTTCTCCCAAAAATATTTTTTTGATTTTTGATTTTTTTATTTTTTTTATTATTTTTTTTAAGAACATTCGAACAACATCAAAAGTCCCGTGTCATTCTTTGAATGACATCTCAAAGACCGTAGATATTATCGAATCAAGAAAAACATGATAAAAAGACAATATTTTTCTACAATTTTCAAGATTTTTCAAATTTTTATGGATTTTTGAAAGTTTTATATTTTTCTATTTTCTTTTTGAAGGTTTTGTAATTTTGTATTTTGCTTTTCGAATAAATATTTACAAGAGATGGATGAAGAAAGACCTTTACTTCTCGTCTTCCTTTTGAAGACGTTTGAGTGTTTCCGGTTGAAGACTCTTTAGACCAAGTTGTGGGAGGATAAACTCAAAACGTTCTCTAGGAAGAGCTTTGGTGAAGATGTCTGCTAATTGGTATTCAGTTCTCACAAAATAGAGTTCCACCACACCGTTTTCTACTTGCTCCCTGATGAAATGATGTCGAATGTCGATGTGCTTTGCTCTTGAGTAATGAACGTTGTTGCATGTAAGAGCAATAGCACTTTTATTATCACAGTACAGAGGAATTTTGTTGAATTCAAAGCCATAGTCAGATAATTGGGATCTCATCCATAGGATTTGAGCACAATAAGATGACATGGCTATGTATTTAGCCTCTATAGAGGAAATAGAAGTACTCATTTGTTTCTTTGAAGACCAGCTCACAAGCTTATCACCCAAAAACTGATCACCTCCAAACGTACTTCAACGTGTATCTTGACATCCTGCATGATCAGCATCTGCATAGGCTGTTAGTGACATACCGGTGTATTTCGAGTACCAAAGTCCCATATTGATGGTTCCTTGGAGATACCGAAAGACCCGTTTAACCACTTCAAGGTGCTTTTTGGTAGGCTTAGCCTGATATATAGCACACATGCAAACAACAAACAGAATGTCTGGTCTACTGGCTGTGAGGTACATCAGGGATCCAATCATACTACGATATTTCGTTTGGTCTACCCTGATCCCTGAGTGGTCCTCATCCAGTTTAGTACGCTCAATCATGGGAGTGTCAACAGGGTCACAAGAATCAAATCCAAATTTCTTTAAAATCTCATTTGCATATTTAGATTGATTTATAAAAATGCCTTCGGGACTTTGTGAAATTTGTAATCCCAAGAAAAATGACATTTGTCCCATCATTGACATTTGAAATTTGGAACCCATTTCATTTGAAAAACGGTCACATTCATTGGGGTCAGTCGAGGAAAAAATAATATCATCAACATATATTTGAACGTGAATTAAATGTTTGCCTGACTTTCTGGTGAACAATGTCGGATCAACTGCTCCTTTGCTGAATCCAGTAGATAGAAGAAACTTTGATAGTGTATCATACCATGCCCTTGGAGCTTGCTTCAAACCGTAAAGAGCCTTCTTCAAATGACATACGTGAGTAGGATGCTCTGGATTCACAAAGCCTTCAGGTTGGCAGACGTATATGACTTCTTTAAGATCTCCGTTGAGAAAAGCCGTCTTTACATCCATCTGATAGACTATCATGTTCTGACTTGCAGCATTAGCCAAGAAGATTCTGATTGCCTCAATACGAGCAACTAGAGCAAATGATTCTTCAAAGTCAATACCCTCCTCTTGACGGTATCCTTTTGCAACCAATCGAGCCTTGTTCTTTAAAACATCACCATGCTCATCAAGTTTTACTTTGAAGATCCACTTTAGAGTAATGATCATAGCACAATCTGGAGCAGGTACTAATTCCCGTACATCTAGTCAATCAAACTCATGAATTTCTTCTTGCATGGCATTGAACCAGCTGTCTTCATTCATGGCGGTTTTAACATCTTTTGGTTTGACCTTAGAGAGTACGGAGTTGAAGAAGCACCATAAGGCATCGGTTGCAAGCTGTTTCCGTGTGGATACTGGACGAGAAGGGTTTCCTATGATGTTGTCCAATTGATGATCATGTATCCATTTTCTAAGGTGTTCATGTGGTTGTTGTTGAGAAACTGAAGTAGCAGAGTCGATATCTCCTGATGAAGATGGTTCTGATGAAGATTCAGGAGCAAATATGTTTTCAAAGTGGGCATCTTCGGGAGTAGCAAAGGGATTAACTTCATCATGGGTGCCAGAAACAATTCCATGATGTACACTTGATGATTGCTGATTTGTTGATGAGACAGAGTGATCAGTAGCAAGCGCTTCTTGACTTAATGACATTGAAACTGAAGGGTTAACTTCATTGACAGGGATAGAAGCAGCCTCTGTTGATGGAATTGACATATCATTAGCACTTGGCTCATAGTGTTCATCAAACAATGGATCAAATAATTTCTTCAAATCATCTTCTGAAGGAGGTACATAAGGAGTTGCTAGTGAGGAATTAGAAACAAGGGTAGAACTGATAGGACTACTTGATGAAGGTTGAAATGCGGGTCCAGAACTGGATTGTCCTGGAGCCATTTGATCGGTCAGCTCATCGAACGTAACGTGAATTGTTTCCATGATATTTCGGGTTCTCTTGTTGTAGATTCGGTATCCTTTTTTGTTTGGTGCATACCCTACAAATACTCCAATGTCCGCTTTAGCTTTTAGTTTACCTAAATCTTGACCGTCGTTAGTTGGGTAACATAAAGCACCAAACACACGAAGGTAGGATAGATCAGGTTTTCGTTTATGGACAAGTTCATATGGAGTTTTTCCATGAGAGGTGTGAATAAGGGAACGATTTTGGGTGTAGCAAGCAGTGGCATTGGCTTCAGCCCATAGAAACATTGGAACCTTTGAATAAATTAGCGTTGTTCTTGCGGCTTCCACAAGAGTTCGATTTCGTCTTTCAACTACACCGTTCTGTTGAGGAGTTCGGGGAACACTTCTTTGATGACTGATTCCAACACTTTCATAAAATTGAATTAAGTCTTTGTTAACAAACTCTGTGCCATTGTCTGTTCGAACAATTCTAACAGTATTGTTGAGTCAAACCTGAAGCTGTTTGATAAGTTTGATGATGACATCTGGAGTTTCATCCTTTGTCCTCAAAAACTTTACCCAAGTAAATCGAGAGTAGTCATCAACAACTACTAGAATGTATTTCTTCCCATTTATCGTTTGCACTCTCATTGGTCCGCACATATCCATATGAATGGTATGTAGAACTTCCATAACTGAATTTGTAGGTTTGGGTTTATGGGCATACTTCTTGCTTTTTCCCAATTGACATGCTGAACAAAGATGATCCTTTTCATACTTAAGTCTAGGTAGTCCTCTTACTAAGTCCTTTCTGGAAAGATTGTTTATGGTACCAAAGTTCAAGTGATTGAGACGACGGTGCCATAGCCATGACTTAGTTTTAGAAGCCTTTGACAGAAGGCAGATGGGAGAAGATTTCATCATGTCTTCGATAGAGATGGTGTATAGGTTTGAACCACGAGTTCCTTTGAGAAGTTCCACACCATCAAGTTCTCTAACAAAGCAAGTATGTTTCTGAAGGCCACTTCTAAGTCAGAGTCACAAAATTGTCCAACATGAAATAGATTATGTCCAAGACCTTCAACATAATACACCCTGGAAATCACACTATCTCCTACAACATAGTCTCCATAACCCATAATTGCACCAAAATGATCATTCCCGAATCTAACAGTCCCGATGAATTTACTCACAAAGTTCATGAGCCGTGACCGCTCCCCAGTCATATGCTTGGAACAACCTGAGTCCAGGTACCACAGAACGATTTGAACGATCTGCAGTTGAACACATACAAGAATAGATAACTGGATAATTGGGATCCCCATGCAAGAATGGGTTCCATTTGGTTAGTAACAGTGATTGGAACACCCACATCAGAAGTAGAAACAATAGAATCATCAGAAATAGATGCAGTGCTAATGTCCGCATTTGACCTATTCAAAGTGTGTTCACTTCTTAATGGAATAGTTCTACCAGTAGGCATGCATTTTCTAGTGGGCATTGACTTAGCAAATTTAGGGCACAACTCATTAATCTTACGGCCAGTAGGTATCCATTGATAACCTATATTACTAAATTTCCTTCCTGTAGGTTTCCACTGTTTTCTAACTTTCTTTCGCCTTTGCCTGTTAGCCTTCTTCGCTTGTTTTATTGACATTAACAGTTTTAATTGGGCATTTGACAGCATTAGACAAATCATTCACACCACATTCATGATTTAACAGAAATCAAGCAGTCATCATTACATGGTTTGCGGATAGTAGCAGAATTCGAATTAATTACAGTACGCTTATAGCTAATACTAGAATCAACACGATTCATTTTATTCAACTCAAACTTAATATTCCTAGGGTGATCTTCTACTCTCTTCCTGATAGTGATTTAAATCTCTTATCTGTTCAAATGGAATTGGTTTTAGTCCTTTATAGGCACTCCTGCCTCCATGTGCCAAACAATTTCATATATACAATGCACATGTTGAGGAGGAGGATTTATCCAAAAACAAAGATGAGTATTTAAACCTGGCCACATATTCTCCCATGTTTTATAAACCGTATTAAATCACTTGGGATCCAAAATCTCAAAGGGTTTGATATTTTTTATCGGGGGAGAATTTGTGATTTAATTATGAAATCTGATAAATGATGATCGATTTGATGAAAATGTGCAGGCTGCTCTCTCATATGTGCTAAGCGCTTTTGAACCTCGAAGCACATATTGAGGGGGAGCGAATGGTTTCTTAAATGGCTTTTGTGTTCGTGGATGTGCTTAAAAAGAACTCTTGCCTCTATGTGTTAAAATCATTTCTCTTATCCTATGCACATATTGAGGGGGAGAATTTAATGAGCAACTCTTTGAAAGCCTAAATACTAGAAATCTTTTGAGAAGAACGCTTGAAGTCTTTGTGAGAATCAACATGCTGAATAATGTGAGCAAGTCTAATTGAGGATTAAATCTGACATTTCACCCTCCCCCAATTAGTGCTCTCCCCTAAACTGACAATGCCCGAAATATGAAGAAGTCTTTAGATAATCAAATGCAACTCGTCTTTAGTCTTCTAACATGCAGCAGAAAATGTAAAACAGACTGTAGACTCGACCTTCTTCAAGATTGTGCAGTTGGGGGATAGATAGTTAACATCCTCAACTCACACCAAAAAGTATCCCACCAAAAAGCATCCCGATTAACTTACATCTTGCAAATCCCCTTAACTAAAATCCCTCCCAATCAAACAAGAACAGAAAGATGTTCATCAAGGAAATCAACAATCAGGCCGCAACGAACACACAAGATGGTAACACCAAACTACCAATCACATCAAACAAGAACAGAGAGATTGTTCGGAATCATCATGTTGATGTATACGTGAAGCATTAACCGGAAGCACTTTGTCGATAAACTCATCAATACGAGTGAAGATGTCAACCAACGACTCTTAGAAGAAACTCCATGTAAAGATGACCCGATAAGAAGAAGCTTGGTTCTTACATGAGTTTGGAGCCGTTTGACCATTTATTCTCAGATAACAATCAACCATGCAGAATTATCATACTTCTTCTCCCCCTCAAGAATTGTAGACGAAGTTGCCATTCTTGACTAAATAAGTGAAATCATCCAAATGTATTCTATTCACACTTCTCCCCCGCAAAATTAGCACAGGATGTCGCCATCGTCATTATAGTTGAGCAAGTGGAATAAGAAAACAATCAACAACAACCCGGTTCACTTGATAATCGAAAGCACATGGAAAAAGCATGAAGCATGTATCTGAGAATGGTCATAATAGAGAAGATTTCTCTTCTTCAGAAGATAAAGCGCACTGACACGTACACTTTTCTTTTCTTTAGAGTACGAGGCATGAACTATTGTGTTCATACGTCATTGCCGAATAAATATCAAGATTGAGTTACTTGAACCCGTGAGTTATGAGATATCAATCCATTTGTAATCCATACTTTAAGCCAGTCCATGTAGTGAAGGATCGAAGTATCTGCAACTGAGTAAGGACTACCTGCACTAATATTACAAACTTGATTTCATATATTTTGGTTAGTGACATTAGTATCCAAACCCTTTGGGGTTTCACTGTCAACCTTGATTTTGTCATCGGTAAACAACTTTCCGGTAGGTATCCACCTAAGTCCAGCATCCTTAAACATTCTACCAGACGCTATCCACTTATGGCAAGGTCTAGGATTGTTAGGCTTCTTATGCATAGTTGAAGACTTATCCTTATTCCTAGTTTCCACAGATTTAGCAGTTGGTATCCATCTAGGCGAAGATTTTGGTTTGTTTTGCTTCGTATGCACAGTAGATGACTTAGTGAAAATCCTAGACTTAACAGGTTGAGCCTTTGTATGAGCATTTACTTTCTTTAGGGATTTCGAAAAACAATTATCATGATTTGCCTTAAAGATGCATTTCAGACAATTCGAGCAAACAGCTTGTTTGGATTCAGAAGAAGATCTAGAGTTCTTAGAGTGATCTACTATGGGAATAGATTTATTCGAAACGCAACTACGCTTAGATTCAAGCCAATCCCTAGTCTTTAGTTGAGTGTTCCTAGGTAATGGTTTAAAACTACTAGCAGTGCCTTGAGATCTTGTATAATTCGTCACCCTAGTTCTTGCACCTAAAATTCCGTGTTTTCTAATCTGTGCCTTTTTCCTAGCTTCTTCTAGATAATAGTTCTTCCATAAGTCATTCATATCATATGAATTCTGGGTTTTAGTGCTTGGTTTTGACACTATTTTCGAACTAATCCTAGAGGTGCTGGGAGTAGAAGTGGATACTTGTTGAGGGTTAACGGAGCTAGAAGCATTATTCTTAGGTAACTCAGGTAAAGTGACTGGTTTTGACAAAACTTGTTTCACATCACCTTGGGAGGCAAACCGTGTTTTTGAAAAAATAGTTCCTTCAGACTTAAATGTAGTTGGTTGTCTAACAACTAGCCGGTCTCTAGTGGGATGAGAAACTGGCTTCCCCAAGGTTGATGGTTTTGTAAACTTAGTGTTCACACTCTTCCCTACAGTTTTCCTAACCTCATTTTTTAAAGCAACAATGGCGAAACTCTTTTCCTGAAGTCGAGCTTTGAGATCATCAATTTTTGCTATCAAAGATTTTGTTTGTTCCATTGACTTTGTTCTAGCTTCTTTGACAGAGTCACTTAGTTCTATGTGATGCTTTCTCAATGACTCATTTTCCTTTAGTAATTTGGCCACACAAATCGCTAATTCATCATTTCTCATTTGAATATCATCAATAGCATTAACATCAGAATTACTTGTAACCAAATTACTTTTCACATGCATATCAGAAATATGTTTCTTCAAGTTGTTGATAGTTGAGTTTTTTGCTTGAAGCTGAGTTTTTAAGTCGTTTATTTCAAAAAATTCACGAAATTCTGGAAATTCCGGATTTTTGCATGGTTTCTTAGTTTGAAAACTTTCCTCCTTTCTTTGTATTGCAATTTCAAGAGAAATGCAATGTTTTTCAAGTTTTGAGAATTTGTTTGAAAGTTCATCAAAAGCCTTTTTATCAACCATATCATTTGTTTTGAATTTATTAGATTCAGCCTCAACCAAGGAACATTTATCAGAATCATGTTCAGTATTAAGATCAGTTTGTTTAGGTACATAAGCAGATGCACTATGTTGATCAGTTAAGGGTACCTCTTCACATGAAACCAGTTCATTTGTCGGTCTGATATTTGCATCCACATCATGTGTAACAAGAGTCACTGAACTACTGGCTGTTTCAAGCTTATTTGTCTCTGAGCCTCTGTATTCAGTGTCGACTAATCCATCATCCGATGCCATACCGGTCTCAACACTACAATTTATTTATTGTACCTGAGATTCATTCGCCTTTCTGATCACAACATCCACTTCTTGTGTGACAGGAGTTACTGAGCAGCTGGTTACCTCATTCTTTGTTGTTTTTGATATTCTGCATTTAGCAACACCCGACTTTTCTACTGATACATTACCCAACTCATCACAAATATCTTTCAACTGCACCAGACCCTCATATACTTTTTCATCTTTCTGAGTAACTTCCTCAATATACTTCTCCACATTATCCATGAGATGGATAAATGTATTGATGAATTCCTGAATTTCCATTCCAGTATGCTTTTTGAAGGAAATACCCGTCAAGTGTTGATCAAAATCTGCGGAATATTCCTCATTGATAAATGGTTGGAATTGGTTGTGAATCATCTGGAGTGCAGCAATGGAATCATCCTTCATTATCGTCCCTTTGATGAGCTGGATCTTCAATTGTTCTAATTCTAGCAACAATGTTCTCTTCAATGTAGGTAAGTCATGACGGAAAGGAGCACTACATATTCGATCCATTGATGTGGATGTGAGTAACATGAGGTGTGATTGAAGTTGTTGATAAGGTTCAATGTTACTTTCTTTATGCATGGTATTCTGTAACATTGACTGGTGCATTTCTGTCTTTTCAGAGTCTGAACCCGGAGAAATCACATCCTCATTGATTGATTCAATCATCTTTAACCGTTCAGTGTAACAAATATTCTCATGATTTTCTACAACATCATACAATTTAAGTACTTCTTAAATCACTGAATCAGGAGTGTAAGACATGATGTTGCTGTGTACACGGGATTTTACAAGTCTGTGATTTAAACCGAGAAATAGGTTCTTTCGCGGGATTCTACTAAAATCAAGACCAAACCGTGTTAAGATGACTGATGGATCGACACAATGAAAGACAATTGTGTGTTAGGACTTATGATTGTTTGTAGGATTAGCAGAGATGTTGTTTGGTCGAGATTTGGATTGGTTGATGCACGATTTTACGGAGAAATTTTGGTCTAAAAACTTAAAAAGCTCAATAACTTCCTTCCGGAGAGGATTTGGGCCTCAAAAAATTTCGTTTGACGTGAAACCTCACCATATTCAGGCTGTTCCGCTCATTTTGACTGGTATTTCGCTGAAAACGGAGTTACGGATCAAAAGTTATGGCCGTTTAAAGTTTTGCCGTAAAAAGTCAACTTTTGGTCAAACCGCTTCAATCAACTCGCATCCAGGACAACTCGCTTCCAAGAGAACTCGCTTAAACGACAACTCGCTTAAGGCACAACTCGCAAAAGATGACAACTCGCTTAATAGACAAGTCGCATGAAACACAACTCGCATAAACAGACAACTCGCTTAATAGACAAGTGGCATAAAACACAACTCGCATAGGCAACTCGCTTAGGCTGACAACTCGCTTAGGCAACTCGCTTAGGCTCAACTCGCATTAGATACGTTGAATCTGGACAGGTCGCAGTCAAAACTGTCAACTCGCTTAGGCAACTCGCTAGCAGTACAACTCGCTTGATAGCCAAGTCGCTTTAGAACTCAAGTCGCTTAAAGAAACAACTCGCTTAGAACCCAAGTCGCATAAATAGTCAACTCGCTAAGTAGCCAAGTCGCTTATATCAACTCGCTTCTAATGAAGAAGTAACTCGCATCCAAGAAACTCAACTACGAGTCTCAACTCGCTTTGTACACTTTTCACAAATACCCACTTTATCAATCAAAAGCGACCAAACCACAATGATTTAAGCTTTCCAATTCAAAACCTAAACACATATGATGATCCTAAACACAAAAGTACAATCAAAATTCAAGCTTTAATACTAGAAATTTGTCCAAATGATTCAAACTCTCCTAAACACTTATACCCCAAAAACCATATGAAATCCACCAAAACAAAGAGCATGAAAGATGAGTGATCAAACCATGGCTCTTGATACCAATTGAAAACCATTGGATTTCATAAACACATATCAAACACAAGTATGGATCGAATAGTATAGAGAGTTTAGAGAGAGAAAGTGGGATGGGAGCCTGTCTAGAGAGAGAGTAAACAAAAGAGAAAAGGTTAGATTAGAGTGAAAGGTCCAACCCTACCTTGGGAGGTAGAGGGTATTTATAGTTACAAACTAAACGTCCTCCTTTGGACTGTGGATCAGGCATATAGTGGGTAAAGACCCGTCCTTCCTCCACGGTGTTGCACTAGACTAAACTACGCTACTAACTAACTAATAAACTATTAAATAACATAAATAACGACAAGTCTACGAGCTAACATATGCTAGACTATAATTGGGGTGACCGACACTTTAGCAAGGAATTTCCAATTCCTAACACTTCCAATGCACATTCCTAGCTTGCGAGGTCCTATCTTGCTGGGTATTGCCTGGAGGCTTTGACCCGCTTGCTTTTATGTCACTGATTACTCCTGTAGAAGGAATTATAGGAACATTAGTTGGTTGATCTACTTTTCGCATTCCTGAACTAGACGTGCAGGGATCTGAACTACTTGAAGGCACATTAGAGTTCACTTTCTTAATAGTGGGCATAGAATGGTTTGTATGATTGGCACTTGGCATATAACAAGGCATCACAGCTTTACCTTTCGCACCTAAGGATTTAGGACATGTTGCTATTAAACATTCTAGCAGCTCCTGAGATCGTTTGGCTTGAATGCACACAAACCTAATTTCTCTGTCAAGAGGCTTATTTATGAAATCCTCTTCCACAATCTCACGGAGACATTCTAGACTATCCTTAATGTGAGAAAAATAGTTATGAAACACAAGTTCATTATTCCTAAGATGAGGAGGAATGTATTTAACATTCACAGTATATTTGCAGTCTGAGGATGACCTTGATGCAACATTCTCATTAAAGACAAGTGGCGGTTTCCTTTTTTCCTGTCTCCTCAGATTCTCAATTTCTTTATGTAAAGACGTTATTTTTTCGTTGTTCTTGTCACGAGTGACTTTAATTGAATCATATAACTCTTTAAAGTGTCGTTTAACTTTTTCATTTTCTTCAAGAAAACCCTCATTTTCCTTTTGTAAAGCATTAACCAAGTTTTGAAGATGAAAAGTCTGAGAATACTAAGAATCTAAAGGAAGAGGCATTTGGGAGCCAGTCACATTGTTCTTTTTGCCCTTTAATTGTGAAATTTGGGCTTTCAATTTTCTGATCGTGTTACAATGAGCTTGAATCTGTTCGTCACGTTTGTTTATCTGAAAAACTGCATCAAACTCTGGAACATCTGAGGATGTCTTGATATTTGAGGTTTTGACATTTTCTTTAAGATGTTGATATTTTAGTTGCAAATCAAAATGTTCAACTTCTAGTTTAGAAAGATGTTTTACCAAATTATCGTGATCATCCTTATCAATTTTCTCATTTAGTTATGAGTTTTTGTTTTCAAGCTCAATGACACGATCATGGGAAACTTTCAATACAATAGATAATTCATGAAATCGAGAAGCAGTAATAGAGTGCTTAGTAACAGTATAAAACACATCTTGAGCAACACAACTCGAAATCAATTTCTCATTTAAAATATGCAAGTTCTTCCTTTCAACTTCATTATATTTGAGTTCCTGTTCATAATCATTGACCTCAACTATCATTGCATCAAATTCCTTTTCCATTTCTTTAATATCTGAATTTATTCCTGTTTGAAGATTCTCAAATTGACCTTTTAGTTGTTTAAAGAAAGGCATGACCTCAGTTAAATAACATTCTTTAGTTTGCTCAAAACCCCTTTCCCCCTCAGTTATCCCTGTAGGTGTGATTCTCTTCTTACATGTCTTCTCAAAATCAACGAATAGTTGATAAACAACATACAGGCTGATTAAGGTTTTGCTATTAGTGGCAATTGATCTAGGAACTAGATGCATTGGTGTATTTGGAGGATACACAGTAGCTGCAGGAATTTTCCTAAGGGGAGTGTTTGTTTCAACAAGTACATTAACTTTTAGCTTATCCATATCTTTCTTCCAAAAGATCTGTTCTGGGGTTAATTGAGTTTGAGGCTTAAACATGTTCAGGGAGATCCAATTTTCCTTAGTGTAATCGTGGGGTTTGATAGTTATGTTATTCTTTTTACACGCAGGATCATTAAGCTTCTTATCCATTTTCACCCTAGATGCATCATCTAGTTTTCTATCCTCTTCCTTGCACTCAGCACAACTAGGTTTCTGCTTAGGCTTAAGGATTTCATTACCATCATAGATCACATTTTGAGCAGCTTTTGCTATCTTACCATACTCAGGATTAGGTTTCTCTATAATGGGAATACTATGCTTATCGCTGAGAACTCTATGCTTAGTGATCATGTGAGCAGTCTGAATGGTATTCCCTTGTACGTAAAACTTATTTTCAAGCTTGTTTTTCAAGTTTTTAGATTAGAAAAATCATTCAAAAGTTTTGATTCCTTAGCACTGAATTCTTGTTTAAGCACTTTAACATTATCTTGCAGCTCTTGCTTTTGCTTAACAGTTTTAGAAAGCTTTTCTTGTAAGGAGTTTAACTCTTGTTTTAACACTTGTTCTCTAAAATTACTTTTTCTAATAATTGTACGCATTTGGTCATCCATTTCCTGCTCACGGGTAGTTAGCTCAAACTTAGCACGCTGTTCATAAGTAGCAACTTGTTCTTTATAGGAATTCAGTTCAGAGATAACAGAATCATCATGGGCACATGCAGTGTATTCATCAAAAGCATAGTCATCATTGACTGCGGAAGATGCATTACTTGGTACAATCTCACTTTCACTTTGCTTCACATATTGATCATATGGGACAATATTGCTATTACCCTCATCATCAATATCTGATTCATAAGTTTCAAGAGATTGTACTTTATTATGCATCTTTTGCTCATCAACTTCATCATATAGTTTTAATACCTCTGAAATGATTGAATCTATGGATGGACCAGCCTGTTGTGGTGAAGAGACCTTTGGAGAGACCATAGGTGAGATGCTAGCCATGAAGATTGTCTGTGCAGTAGGTTCATCATCAACGTCAGAGTCGTATGCATCATAGTCGGCGACTTGGAAAGTATTTTGATGATTATGACCTATCTCCTGAATTGGCTGCTCATTCACATCTGCATCATATGTCTTGGCATTACCCTCAGCAAGAAACAGTAATTCCTCTTCATCCAAAACATCTCCATTATCCTGAGCTTGCACTAGTAGCATCTTGTCTTTGAAGTACTCTGCATTTTGAGGGCGTTTTGGAGAAGTGCAGTTCCTTGCTATATGACCATCACCACCACAGTTGTAGCACTTAATTGGCTTTGCTTGTCCTTGATTTGGATTCGTTCCACGATTCTGATTTGCCACTATCCTCTACCAACTCCACCTCTTCCCTGTTCATACTGCCTTTCTTGAACTGGTTGCACCATAACCTTCCCATCTCTGACAGTAGCTTTATTGTGTGGATTGGATGTTGTTCTGAGGTTATTGTTGGTGTGTGGGAGAGAGTTCATGTTTTGACTAACCATGAGAGACAGTTGATTGATGAAGTTTTCCATGAATGTGTTTGGGTCAGGAGGCTTATATGTTGGATCAGGGATGAGCTTGTAATTACCATTACCCATGGGTATGACTTGAGAAGCTTTGGTGGTAATTCCAACATTGGTGTAAAAAGCTGTAGAGTCATTTGACGAACTAGTTTCTCCCTGCTTAGATTTGAACTGTTCAAGAATCCTTCGTTCAAACATAGCATGTCTCTCATTCTGAAGAAGAAAGGCATACAGTTGCTCATAGTTGGTGTTCTTCAATCCTTTAGTTAGCTTCACATAGGTGACAAACTTGTGCCATTCGGGATTCATGTTGTTCACAAACTTTGAATTCAGCTGAATATTTGGCACGGTCATTTGGATATTCCTCATATCATTCACAAGCTTGTGGAATCTCACGTAATACTCATAGACACTTTCTTCTTGCTTCATCTTAAAGTGCTCAAATTCATCATAAAGTTGAGATTCTCTGTCTTCCTTGGTTAGTTCAGAACCTGAGAGTAGCATATTGACATTGTCCCAAACTGCTTTAGCTTTAGTGTTGTGATTGATCAGCTTGTAAATGTCCTTAGGTGTTAGGATCCAATATTTATGTGTTTGATGATTCAGGTGGTCTTGGGAGATCAAAATACATGTTTACCATTTTAGAGAGAGAAAGTAGAGAGAGATGGGTGTTTCTTGGTAGAGAGTTTGTTTACAAAAAGTGAAAGATTAGATTAGAAGCACCACCCCTTCCATGGATGGAAGGGGTATTTATAGTTACATGATACTCGACCTCCTATCGGCCTATGGATCAGGGATACAGTGGGTAAAGACCCGTCCTTCCTCCACGGTGTTGCACTAAACTATTCTACGCTACAAACTAATAAATAAACTACTAAATAACGTAAATAACGATATGTCTACGAGCTAACTTATGCTAGATAATAATTGGGGTTACCGACTCTTTAACATGGAATTTTCTAATTCCTAACAATCTCCCCCTAAGGGAGGTCACCCCATGAAATACATTTTGCTTCCTAGCATTCTATCTTTGACTTCGTTCTGGAGCTCGTAGACTTGAATTCTTCAATTTCTGCAATCTTTGTGCTTTTGTAGCGATTCTTCAAAGTCCGCATTGATTTGTACTTTCAGTGGAGGCCTTTAACTGATCCACATCTTTGATGATCTTCGAGCTTTCATTGAGATCATCAGCCACAGTAAATCTCTCTGGATTATCCATAGTTGTGTTGCCATCATGTGACGTTGTGACTTTCGGACCGACATGCTCACACTTTTGAATCATGACATCTTTCCATCAGAGTAGCGGAAGCCTTACTGGTTCATGATATTTGCAGCAGCGTAGCAGAAGCATAGTATAGAAATATCAGAACCAGGTTATATAGATTATGCACCAGTCATGATTCCTTCAGTTAAGTGTGGATGCTGTGAGCATGTGGCTTTGGATTGACTTCTCAATTCTGATCAGCTGCAACCGTTCAAATGTACCTGCAAACAACAGTTAACAATAAAACACACGAAAGTGTCTTTGATCACTTTCGTTGAATTGAGGTACACGGCCCACGGTTCCCCGTTGATCAGTACAAGTACTGCATGTGATCAGGTAGGATTCCTAAGAATCTCCTTGACAGGGTTTCGCAGCTGTTCTAGCTGTTCTCAAACCGGAACGTCTCAAAGAAGACAACACGGAGTGAGTGAACCAGCGAATTGAGATTCACTGATTGATGAAAAATTGATTTGAAAACAATCGTGTATTGCTTAGAATAAAGAGTTTTGCAATACGACGAAAGTTTTATGAGAAAGATCAATTTTCAATCAAAACACTTTTTGTATTTGGAAATAGTACACAATCGACGTGCTAGTGAAAAGAAGAGATTCGCACATCGACCGGTTTTTCTAAAAGTATTTTTCAATCAGAGATACTTTTTGAATTTTGAAAACATAAGTACACATTCGACGTGCTAGAGAAAAGAAGATTTGCACATCGAACGGTTTTTCCAAAAGTATTCGTCAATTCATTTCCTGGACCAAGGTTGATTCAAGATTGAATCTCCCCATCGTTTCTATCCAGTTGTCACAAGTTTGATCTTACGAGAAGATCTCACATGTCACCCACCAAGAGCTTGTTTGATGTTGGCTCTAGAAGGATTTCCATCTTCATCGTGAATATTTTCATATCACTCGGATGTTCTGGCAATACCACAAGGATAATGCGTAGGACTCTTAATATGTACTTACTTTCCACATTGTGTGAAACAGCAAGTCTTCAAGAATTTAGTGTCCTAATGAGATATTGTGGATGATCTCTTGGCTCTAGACTCAATCGTGCACATTTGGTTCCTGTGTCGGAGACTAGGGAGAGGGTCTCCTACTTCAATATCAACCATCTCTAAGAGAAAATCGATAGATTATTTCGGTTCCCCGTGAGAATGAAACAAGCCCTTTTAAGAGGAACTTGAGTGGCTTGGGAAGTTTAGTGCAGTGCGTCACTGGGTCCATGACGTCTTGTCTTCAATACCAGTGTTACCTTAGTAACCACTTAGTAGCATATGTATTGAACCCGGTTACTGCCCTAAGGTTGAATTATTGGAGGGCTATTTATTTTCACCCTTTTCATATTCATTTCTTTTTCATTCTTCAACCCCTTCAGTGCTTACCGAGACTTCATAACTAGAACCTTGTTGGGTTTATTCCAGTACTAGCTCTGTCTCAGTCTGCACTCTTCCCATTCCTCATTTTTCTCCTTTTTTCAATATTCCTAAGGACTCTACACTATCTAGTGGATTGTCCCAGGGAAGATCCCTCCGGTTTTGGCGGATCGTGGGAACGAATACCTAACCTAACCATCCTTATAACTCCATGCATAAAGTAAATTGGTCGGTCTTTTGGTATTGTTCTTTCCTTCATGAAACCAATTGAAAAATCATTTGGAAAAACTATCAAGGTACTTGTGATACGAGATCAAAGCATTTTGTACCTTAAAAGTTTTGATCATTTAGAAAACCTCCCCCTCAACATGTGCATATGATTTAGAAATCATTTTTATCACATAGAGGCAAGAGTTCTTTTGAAGCACATCCACAATCACAAAATCCATTAAGAAAACCATTTGAAAACACAATCAAGGTACTTTAAAATCTCATTTAAAAAAACTTTTGTACCTCGATGGTTTTGCTCCCCCTCAATATGTGCTTCGAGATTCGAAAGCGTTTAGCACATATGAGAGAGCAGCCTGCACAACTGAATCAAAACGATCAACTTTTATCAAATTTCATTATTAAATCACAAATTCTCCCCCGATCAAAAATATCAAATCCTTTGAGATTTTGGATCCCAAGTGATTTAATTAGGTTTAGAAAACATGGGAGAAAATGTGGCCTTGTTTAAATACTCATCTGGTTTTTGGATAAATCCTCCTCCTCAACATGTGCATTGTGTATTTGAAATCGTTTGGCACATGGAGGCAGGAGTGCCTTTGAAGGACTAAAACCAATTCCATTAAAACAGATTTGAGATTTAAAACACGATCTTTACCCCGAACAGAAATATCAAACCATTTGAGATTTGTGATCCCAACTGATTTAAATCATTTAGAAAAATTTGGGGAAAGACGTGGCAAGATTCAATTTTGAAATATGACAGATAAGGACCATTATAAGACATTAAAGATTGTTAGTGTCAGGTATGATAGTTTTTAAGAGACCTTTTAAGTAAAATAAAATAATTTCACAATCAAACAAGAACAGAAAAAATTTCATTTTGACAGATCTTTGAGTTTTAAAGAAAACCATACCATGACATAACATTAAATCTTTAGATCACCACATTTTAGCGTACAAACGGACTTCTGATGAAATATTGTTTGAAAAATATTTTATTTTAAATCACTCTCCCCCTCAATCAATGACAGAAGTCAATAATTGAGTGACTTAGGTTTTGATAAAAAGAAGTCCGGTGATTTTCAAAAAAAAATTAGTCCAATATATTTTCAAAACAATATTTTCCATTTTCAAAACAATTTAATCAAATTATTCAAAATTGTTTAAAAATGGCATCCTGCACAAAGATACGTTAGGTGGTTGAGAAGCTTCTGTTGTTGTTGCTGTAGGGTTTGGAAGAAAAACCGTCTGCTGATGCAGTGAGACTTCTTCTTACGTTGCATTTTGAATGCCAACTGAGGTCAAGTTAAGCTCTGTTTCTTCAATCACTTAGAAGAAAACCATCTGCTGATGCAGTGAGACCTCTTACGTTGCATTTATGCCAACTCTCCATAGAAGTCCAATTAAGCTCCGTTTCTTCATTTGTCAACCCAAGAAATATTTACCCTTTCCTTTCGGCATCCAATCATCTTCAATTGTGTGATCCGGATCGGGAACATTCTTTTATATCAATATACCTGCATACGTTAGTGAACACACATACAGATATATGGTGGTCGACATCACCCAAACAACAATCGACTAATTCAAGTCAATTCAACATATCAATCAGTTCATATAAGGCATGGGGTTTATGTGTTAATCAAACTCTAATCATCTAAACCTAACAATCATATCCTAAATTCCTAGTCCTTCGACACAGGCAAATATCATTTTTAATTAAGCACGTAGGATAATTAAGAAAGCTCGTTAGATGATATAGATTTGAAAACATTCTCCCCCTCAATCAATGACTCATTTTTCTGAAAAGGTTAAAAGCGCTGAAGTCATTGATTGAGTTTTCAATTTTTTACGAAAACTTTGAAACTGATTGTTTTTCAAGCAACTTATTTCCCACCATTTTTGAAAACAACAAATATTTTTCTGAAGAATTATAGACGGAAAAACATTTGTGTAGGAACAACAGTCCTTCGACATACTTTCCTAAATGTATTTTAGGATAAGTGCACGAAATATTATGAAAATCGTTTAAGCGTAGCACTTTCCTTCTTTAAAAAAACGGGTTGCTATCTGAAATAATAGCAAGCCATAGTTTTAAGCACGGGTTACAGTCAGAAGTAACTGCAAGCCATTTGATTTGTGACATGTTTAGAAAAGAATATTTACACCTCCTGCTCGAACTTCATCTATGGTCCCGTGCCATTATTGAATGACATTTCTAAGACCGTAGATGTTATCGATACCAGAAGACATGTCTTGAGAAAAACATATTTTTGGTATTTTTTGAAATTTTCTGATTTTTATGGTTTTTGAAAGTTTTATATTTTTCTATTTTCTTTTTGTTGGTTTTATATTTTTGTATTTTGTTTTTCGAATAAATATTTACAAGGATAGAATAGATGATATAGTTAAAGAAGATGATGATACGAGTACCGAGATAAGGATATCGAGCAGCACGTCGTAGAAGATAGAAGTCATCAACTCTTAAACATTCACCACCAAAGCTTCCAGGGCTCTTGAATCGAAGAAAGAAATTGAACCAACTGAAAGTGAGACTCTGGCAGCTTCCCCTCAAACCGAAAATCCTTTGGATGAGCATATTCGAAGCTCTATTTCAAGCTTTCCTTAGCCAGGTGCACAGAGATGCACACCATAATCATAAATCCCGCTGCTCCATTTAAGAACGATAATCGAGGTTCTTCGTTCGAGGTTATATCATCAACAAGAACAGCAACGTATCATCCCACGCTTAAATAATCTTCTCAAATTTCTTTTCCACTGAAGTCTGAAGCAATCCATTCCAAAAAGGTGTCAAGAGAACAATTTCCCCTAGTAGTTGAATTGATGCAGTCAGTCTCTTTGTATAATGCTCAAGAACTCTCCCGAATACACATTATGAGGGTAATGAAGAACAACTCCCTAATGTTCACATCTTTCGTCCCTGATGAATGTGTATGAAGCTCAAGAACCCGAAGTACACCAATATCCAAGAACTCTCCCGAATACACATCATGCCCGGAAGGAAAACACCTCCCCAATGTTTGTGTTAAACAATGGCTTTCTTCCCTGATGATCGTGTATGAAGCTCAAGGACCCGAAGTACACACATTCCCCAAAGAGAGAACAACCGATAACATTGAAGAAGCAGGCCGAATCACTGATTATCTCTGCGGGTGACAATCTCTGCGGATGTCAACACCGGAATAAGTGATTATATCTCTGAATCACAGATTAAGCCCTCAAGTAAAACAGCTGAGCATCCCCAATGTACACAATTCTCTCTCCCCTGATGATTGCGATAACATCGAGATCATCACACACCAATGTACCTCTTATATCTTCAGAAACATTCTCTAACATCTCTTCCCCCACATAGTTGAAATAAGAACACTAAACGCTTTGATGAGTAAAACCTTGAGTTTCTCTTCGGTCATGACATTTGTTTTCCCGGGATATCTTCAATCACTTAGAAGAATTAAGTTCATCAAGTTTACTCGCCATGAGTCAAACCTTGAGTTTCTCTGCGGTAATAACATTTGTCTTCCCGGGATATCTTCAATTGCTTAGAAGTATTAAGTTCATCAAAGTTTACTCGCGTTTAGATGCGTGTCTCCTTCCCCCTTGCTGGTTTTGATACTTCAGAATCAGCAACATATTATAAGCCCAAATACTTGAAATCTTTATGAGAAGAACACTTGTAATTTTGTAGGAATCAACTTGTTGAAGAATATGAGCAAGTCTAATTGGGGCTTAAATTCGACATATCATTCTCCCCCAATTAGTGCTCTCCCCTAAACTGACAATCTGTATGATGAATGACCAGATTAAGAAGAAGTCTTTTGATAATCAACTGCAACTCGTCTTTTAGTCTTCTAACATGTAGCAGAAAATGTAGAATAGACTGTAGACTCGACCTTCTTCTAGATTGTCCAGTTGGGTAATAGATAGTTAACATCTTCAACTCACCAAAACAAGAACATCACCAAAAAGCATCCCAATCAACTTACATCTTGCAAATCCCCTTAACTAAAATCCCTCCCAATCAAACAAGAACAGAAAGATGTTCATCAAGGAAATCAGCAATCAGGCCGCAACGAACACACAAGATGGTAACTCCAAACTACCAATCACATCAAACAAGAACAGAGAGATTGTTCGGAATCATCATGTTGATGTATACGTGAAGCATTAACCGGAAGCACTTTGTCAATAAACTCATCAATCCGAGTGAAGATGTCAACCAACGGCTCTTAGAAGAACAACTCCATGTGAAGATGACCCGATAATACGAAGCTCGGTTCTTACATGAGTTTAGAGCCGTATGACCATTTATTCTCATATATCAATCAACCATGCAAAATTATCACACTTCTTCTCCCCCTCAAGAATTGCATACGGAGATGCCATTCTTGATTAAACAAGTGAAAATCATCCAAATGTAGTCAATTCACACTTCTCCCCCGCAAAATTAGCACAGGATGTCGCCATCGTCATCATAGTTGAGCAAGTGGAATAAGAAAACAATCATTGGTAGTCCGGTTCACTTGATAAATGAAAGCGCGCGGAAAAAACATGAAGCATGTTGATGAGAATGGTCATTAATAAGAAGATTTCTCTTCTTTGGAAGATAATGCGCACTGAAACGTACACATTTCTTTTCTTTGGAGTACGAGGCCTGAACTGAAGTGAACAGACGTCATTATCTCTCTCTTTTCAACTCTCTTAGCAAAACATGTAATCATCCCCATTATCATTCTGTAGGCTCTTTGTCGTGACAACTGATGGAGAAAACCCAATATGATGAGTTTGACCCTGAAGTAGACTACCCCAAACTCGTGACTTAAACTTGCACATATGTAACAAAGAGCGGTGCCGAGACTTCATGCCCATTTGAATCTCTAAGTACTCTATACTCTTCAACCAACCAACCATCGAGTATAAGACGTATATCACCTCTTGAAAATCCACAATTGAATGTGACACTGAGCACTACAACGTAACTCCTTTAAGTGATAGTTATTTTGTGGTGATAAGAGCCCAAATCCCCCAAGTGGTAAAAGAAAAGGTAAAAGTCACCCAACAATAACTAGATTTCCAAGTCTTCGTTATTGATAATAAGCATCGAACAAGGATCATGAAGAATCTTCATCCAACCATCCCCGATAACTTCAGATACTAAGTACACTCGCCCGTGATATTTTACTTCAACCTCAAATAAATAATAGTGAATTAACTCCGTTGTCACATCTTCTGAACTGCTCAAATCTAGCCTTCTTTGACATTTAAATGAACTTTGATAATGGTTTCATCCCGACCATGGTTAAGAGCACATTACCCCGTAAAACCATGTAATAACCAAACTGCCATGACCAAAATCCAAACACACATCCAATTCATGAAGTACACCCTTTTATCCCTTCTTTGAAGCAGAAACCGTAGCAGCAACATCAAATAAGATCCCGAAATACACTTTCCTTTTCTCCAGGATGGTTCTATCATTACGGGATTTTACAACTCTATGGTTTAAACCGAAAAATAGATTCTTTCGCGGGATTTTACAAAACCAAGAATAAACCGTAAGATAGATCCGGAAATGCACTTTACTAATACAAGGATGTTTCCATTGTCACGGGATTTTACAAGTCTATGATTTAAACCGAGAAATAGGTTCTTTCGCGGGATTTTACAAAATCAAGACAAAACCGTAAATAATGTCAGCTTGAATGTGTTACGATGACTTTGGTTTCAGTGAATATCTTGTTTTAGGGGAACATGCGGTGGTTCATCAACGGTTTGTAATACAACATCATCAGTATCAACAACCATCCAAAAAATACATTGGTACACCCATCATTCACTCATTCTGTCGGCAATTGTAGTGACCACATGGAGAATTAAACCCGATATGCCAAACTTGATCATGAAGTAAAACTCCCCAGATTTGTTACTTAAACTTGTCCAAATCCTTGTGAAGAAGAAACGGTGTACCCAATGTACAAAACCTCTTGACATTCTCAACTGAGTGAGACACCGAAGTGATAGTTACGTTGTGGGTTAACAGAGAAAGAATCACAACCGTAATTAAATAGCCAAGTCTTTATCACACTCAATAAACGCCCAAACAAGTCATCTTCGCTGAAGGGTAGAAAGAAAGAAGACGAAAATAAGTAAACACCCCTGGAATACCTCACTTCAATTCCAACTAAGATATACCGTCCAAACAACCCCGTAGTCAACGATGTTTAAATCCAATTCAAGCCGTGAAATAGTAACCTTTGTGAAAATGTGTAAACCAAGGAGTCAAACAGCACACTAACTCACATCCTCATACCAAATCTCACCATCAAATATCATAAAAACAATCCAATTACGAGAAGCCCATTTATCGTCATCCAAATCCAAACTATCACACAAATTACTCGATGAGGTACCGCGAAAAAAAATCACATTTAACCAAAATTTGATTTAGCATTAACCATTGTGAAAAAATTATTTTATGTGATAATTTGATATTTTTGATTTATCACGTTCAATAACTTCCATGGTACCATATCCAACTCGTAAATGAGTTTTGAATAACCAACATTCAAATCCAGTCCGTTAAATTTCCCACGATATAGGATCCAAAACCATGAGGTTCATTCTCAAATCAGATTGCATCCCATCTATACAAAATACATCTGATCCATTACTTATTTCAGGCCCATGTAAGTGAATGGTAACTGATCCAAATTCGACCTAACCCTAATCATTCGGGTACTTAACACAAACTCACACTTAGACAATAACCCTAATCCATATTTCACATCACAGATAACATCGCCTCCCACCTTTTGAGAACTCTCCCATCACAGATCTAACAAAAGCCAACTTCTAAGACAAAATCTCAATTCATCAGATTAATCAAATCCTAACACCATCTTAATAACGACATAACCTATATCCTCTTGTACTTTCTCGCACGAATCATAAAGATTCCAAGTATGCCACAGGGATGGCGAATCGAATAATACATTGAAGGACATAGATGGTGCTTGCCATGGTAACGCGACTTTTTCCAGGTAGGTAATTTATTCGACTCGTATGATATGATAAAGAATAATACAACGAGCAAGTGAAAAACGTGTTAACAAAGTTGTTAAAATCGTTTCATATCTCGTATAATTACATAAAGTAAACACTTCAAACAAAAAGAAACCCGGATCAGTGAAGATTTGATGTTTTTCGTGATAATAACCTTCAAGGTTAGATTTGTTTCAATTGATAAGTCACGAAAAACATTCTGAGGTCCTTATAATTTTTCATGTAGTACGAGTCTAATCAATGATGGTTCAGTCTTTCGTGTGATAGACCTTCAAAGGTCTTGATGATTTGTATACCACGAAAGTTGAAATCTGAGAGTCAAGTGCTTTGGTTCGGATCTTTTCCTTTATTAAACGACTGAAAGTGTGGATGAAACCTTAAAGTTTTGTTCACTCTTTAAATGTTCGTACATTGAAACACTTGTGGATCTATGAAGATGAGATTCCGTGTTAAAAGACTCTTGGAAGTCTTGATGAATAATTTAAGTCCCACGAAAATATCTGAGATCTTGTTATAATTCTTTCTTCTCAGTTTCGAGTCTAGGTTAGAGTGATTTAGTTGGATTTGGTTGAGGGATTAGAACAGCGAAGGGTTTGATTGAGGTTGAATTTGAGTCGGCTTATCTCACTTAACAGTCGACATGGTCCTTTTGTCATTGGTTTGGACTTGTGATGAGTTGGTATTTGGTTGATTGTGGTCGAGTGAGTCATGGTCAATTCTTACTTCATCATTTCTGTCAAGTAGGTTAAGTATAAGTCTGGTGCCAATGATGTTTTGTAACTGAGGTCAAAGTAGTTTTGAGGTCAAGTGGTCATGGTCAAATCTTCTTCACATCTTCAGTCAAGTCGCTAGTGTAAGTGCTACTTTAATAAGTCGCTACTGATAGCACAACTTGCTAAGATGTTTAACAACTCGCTAACTTATAAATATAAGTCGCTAGATCATTTTCCGTACCAAGTCGCTACTTATCTTAATAGTTAACTCGCTATTGACTTTCAAGAAAGTCAACGAGATAACCAAGTCGCCAACTTTTCTTCACATAAGTCGCTATCAATATAGTGACAAGTCGCTACATAGAATACATTGCATCTGGACATATATTAGGACAAGTCGCTAACATGATATTCCGGCGAGTTTTCCGACCACTTTTCCGACCACCTTCAAACTATACCCAGAAAAACTGCATATGAAAAGCTTCTTATATTTGACCCGTTTTGACCTCAAAGTATGACCAGATTCATTTTGACTTCACTTATTGACTACATGATATTTCACATTTGGTACAAAAAGTCACAAGAAAGATGTTTTCTGTTTGAACCAAAAGAGACTCAAAACAGATGTCAAACAATGATAGACCACAGGACACTTTTTGACCAATAATGAGGATACAAAATTTGTTAATGAAACTGTTATACCACATAAATAAACAGAAACAGTAATTTCCGATCATAAAAATAGCAAAAAACCAGGTACAAAAACCACCATAAATCGACACAACACAACAACCTTGGCTCTGGTACCAATTGTTAGGATCCAATATTTATGTGTTTGATGATTCAGGTGGTCTTGGGAGATCAAAATACATGTTTACCATTTTAGAGAGAGAAAGTAGAGAGAGATGGGTGTTTCTTGGTAGAGAGTTGGTTTACAAAAAGTGAAAGATTAGATTAGAAGCACCACCCCTTCCATGGATGGAAGGGGTATTTATAGTTACATGATACTCGACCTCCTATCGGCCTGTGGATCAGGGATACAGTGGGTAAAGACCCGTCCTTCCTCCACGGTGTTGCACTAAACTATTCTACGCTACAAACTAATAAATAAACTACTAAATAACGTAAATAACGATATGTCTACGAGCTAACTTATGCTAGATAATAATTGGGGTGACCGACTCTTTAACATGGAATTTTCTAATTCCTAACATTAGGTAAACCCTGAAGTATGATGTTAGAAGCCCTGATGTCTGCATCATATCTCTTCTTCTCCTTATCAATCAGTTCATCATACATTTTAGGTCTTTCCAGTCCTAATATCACTGAGCCATCTGCAGCAGTGTCAAGTATGTCTCTGGTTGTCTCAACATGATACGGTCCTTCATCAATTGACTTGAGAATGTTAACTCCATTTTCCTTACCTAGATAGTACAATCTGATTCGTTGAGCCCAAGAGTCGTAGTCAGTTCTGTCAAACATGGGTGGACGATTATCTGAACCAGCTGCTTAAACGTCCTCAGCTACATTAGAAATGACTGTAGGCACGTTGGTAGACATGTTTACAGATTTCACGGGATTTTATAACTCTATGATTAAACCGGGAAATAGATTCTTTCACGGGATTTTACTAAATCAAGAGAAAACCGTATTAGAAACAAGTATTAACCAAGTCGATATAATCCTTGAACCAAGTCGCTAAGCACTAAGTCGCTAAGTAGCAACTCGCTAAACCACAAGTCGTTGTGAATCAAGTCGCTAAGCACAAGTCACTAAGTAGCAACTCGCTAGACTTCAAGTTGCTATGAATCAAGTCGCTAAGCCCAAGTCGCTAAGACCCAAGTCGCTGGACACAAGTCGCTATAATACCAAATTGCTAAACAATCAAGTTGCTAAAGAACAACTCGCTAAGATCCAAGTCGCTAATATCAAGTCGCTGAGAATACAAAGTACAAGTCGCTAACAGAATTGAAAGCAAGTCGCTAACCTAACCAAGTCGCTAGCCGTAGTGGAGAATCCACTAACTTGTACTGTTTGTCGGCTTGTCTCAATAGACAAGTCGCTAGGCTCAAGTCGCTAACAATTAACACTACAACTCGCTAACAATTACTGAAGCAAGTCGCTACGAAGAAAAACACTATGAGAGTCAAGTCGCTAGCAAGAAAAACTTCAAAAACACACTTTTCAATCCAAAACAAGCCCAACCACAGGGATTTAAGCTTTCCAAATCAAAACCCAAGAACTTACAATGATTCTAAACACAAAAGTACACCCAAAATTCAAACTTTAACACAAGAAATGATCCAAATGATGCAAAAACCACTAAACATTTTCAAACTCAAAAACCATCTAAAACCACTAGAAATCCAAAGATATGTGAGAGAGATTGCAATCAACTCACGCTTCTAAAACCAAAGATTTCAATCTCTTTCTACTAAACCTATGAAGAAGTAGCAAAGATTCCTCAAAAGAGATTAAGAAACCCTTAATTCTAAAAACGCCCCGTTTACCTTTCTTATTTCACATATAGATATTATGATTAAGTACATTCCGATTATGAGTGACGGTTTGTTGAAATTTCATGTCGATCAATAACTCCAACATTTTTCAAACGACACGTTAGGATCACGGAATAGGAAACACAACACAACGTGAAGTGACCATACGGATAGAATACATCGTCCCTGATTTTTCACAAGTCCCCAAACTAAGCGTAAAATCGAAATCATTGTTAAATATGATTCTAGATGCTAACACTACCCATGGAAGTTACTTGTGCAATTACTTTTTGCTCCCATTTTCCTATTTTCCTCTATTTATTTTATTTTTGTGAGAAATGAATTTCTTCAAATTTCCCGTTTCGATAATCTTTATTCCGATAAAGATATAAAGCTAAGTCGATAATTAGTTATCCATCTTTTCTCAAGAACCATAGTCTCAAAAATGAGGTCCACATCAATGAATTTTTATTCACTTATATTTTTGACTTTTTCAATTTTTTTTTCTTTTTCTTTTTTTTTCATTTTTTTTTCTTTTTTTTCACTTTTTTTTTTTTTTTTTTTTTTTTTTTTACACTTATACTTTTTACTTATCTGAGCTATGAACCACGGAGCTTCACGGGGTAATTCCAAGACTCTAGGCTTCATGAAATGAGGATCCCAGTGGGTTAGACCAAAACCTCACCCAATCCTGGCTAGAGATCCAAGGGTCCGATCTCGAACCGCAGCTCATAACTTTATTTATTACTTATTACTTATTACGAGTCCTTGATGTGTACCCAATTTTTAAAACAAATATTCTTTTAAGAAGATAAAGAACTAACTATCGCCAAAAACTTAACATCTCTAATTATTTATTAAACAGATATGGGGTGAAACAATCTTGTGGGAACAAAAAGCCATAAGTACCTTCGATGGGCTCTAAAGAGAACCATCTACTCCACGCTTAGCATCTAAACTCATAAGTAACTCTATCATTCCTCGATCTCCGAAAATTTAAAATCCCAAATAATGAGATCCGCGGATGCTTAGCCGATAATTAAATTATCTATGGTTAAGGGAACAAGCTAGGGCTCAACACGCCCGGTCAAGTCAGAATTCCATTCCTACTCTCACCAGCGGAAAGTCAACAAGGTGTCAAAACATATATTAACTTAGCTAATGCTTCGTAAAATAATCTCAAGTCTCGCATTTTTAAAGTCACTTATTAGAAACTAGCAAATTCTTGTTTAAGCCTCGCATATTTAAAATCACTTAGGGAGACTTGCAAATTCTTGGCCTTGTGAGCTAGAATCGCATTTTATAGCCTCTTGTCTAAGCAATTAGCAAAGACTTTTTCAAGAAAAATGCATATTTAAAGAAACTTCTAAGAGACTAGCGAGAACTTTTCGATCATAAAACTAACAAAAGCTTACAAATTTTTTTTAAATTTTCTCATTTTTGCACAATTTTTTTCTAAGGAAAAACGGGGTTGCGAGAGTACACGACAAAAAACAAGCAAGTGCGGTCAAATCAAATCGAAGATTACCCACCCCAGACTAAAACGAAACATTGTCCTCAATGTTTAAAGGCAAGGGAATCAACGAAAATCTAAAAGCCGTTTATTAAGTATGCTAAAAGATAAACGTTAGTCGATAAGATTTAGGATATCGGATTTTCATCAGCATCGATCATGAAACTCGAGTGGAGAAAAGACAAACTTCGAGCACGAGAGTCTTCATATCGGGAACATCCTAAACAAAACATCACAAACAACCAAACAAGAGAAATCGAAGAGGCTAACCCTTTCACGTCACTTATTAGAGAAAATAGAAAGAAGATAGAGGTAAGCATGGGTTGCCTCCCACGAAGCGCTACTGTTTTTCTTCACCGAGTCGCTAGCCTGACTCGTCCCCGAATTCATTTGTCCTTGGGGAAGCAAGCGGAAAAGATACCCGGATCAAAGATGGTATCCTCACTCCGGAGGGAAAGAGAATGGGTGGGTTGGGAGGGAAAGAAAATGTCGGGCTCAAGCACATAAAGGATAACTCCTCCCGAACTCACATAAGGTGTATCAAGAAAGAGTGATCCATCATCCAGTGGTTTTGCGGGCGGACGATGGGATGACGGATCAAAGTGAGAAAACTCCAAGAAAGACGGGAGCTCATGATAAGGTATAAGAAGTGAAAGCTTAATACTGAAGGCATCCATCAGAGGATCCTTATCTCGAATGATGTTTTTAACAAAGAACTTATCAATGAATATCCCGGGTTTAAAGATTTTGTCTTCACATGCGGGCTCAACGGGATACGTGATGGTGGACTCATAAGAGAGAGGAGAGTCAAGAAAACCATCAAGAATAACCATATCCCCTTCGGGGTCATGCACGGCATCCTCAATACCCGGTGGTATTGGGTCATCAATCGCATCCTCAATGATCGGTTCATTCGTTGGAGTATTGGAAATCTCGTTCAAAACTTTGCTCAATTCAACATCAAAGTAGATTCGCTCAAGAATCGCAGGATAAATATCGGTCATAGTGGGATTGCCACTAATCTCTTCATCAAATTGGAAAGTCTCAAGCTCGGGAGAGAAATCACTATCTTTATCGGAGATAGGATGCAAACTCGAATTATCTTTAAGGGCTTCAATCATAGAAATGAGAAGATAAACATTCAACAATGTTTCTCGTAATGCTTCATCCTCGATCTGAATATCATTGGGCTCAATCTCTTCTTCTTCTGGCTCAAAATCATAATCTTCTTCTATATGGACGGGCTCAGAAGGTAAATCGTCGACAAAATCGATGTCTCCATAAGAATCATTATCGGAATCGGAGAACATCTCAACATGATCATTCAAATTATCAAGAGAAGGCTCATCACAAATATCATCAACAACCTCGGACTCTCTTGGGATTGGGATAAGGATCTTAACATTAGATGATTCCATTTCCGGAATGGTACTAAGATGCTCATCCCCCATTATGAAAGAGTCAACGAGTTCAACAATTATCGAAGAAATAGAATTATCGACCTCTTCTAAAAGAACGTCACTTCTCTCAACCGGCGTGAGAGAAGGGAAAGGGTCGGAAATGAAAGGCTCAGTGATGAGAGAGGGATAGTATTTTGAAGATTCCAGATATGGGACAAGTGGTGTGCTCTGAGAGCTAGCAAGTTCCACCACTTCCGTTCTGGTCTCCGGTTCTTTCTGTTTAGAAATCATTTTAAGCTCATAATTTCGTTCCGTTTTGTTGTAACTAGACGAACACGAATAACTCGTAACAGCGAATCGTGAAAGAGAATGATCGATTCTAGAATTCTTCGGATTAGAATCGAGAGTACAAACGGGAATCACCTCGGGTTCAGAAACATGTTCCATCTCCCTCACCGGAGAGGGAGTAGGAATCAAGGGTTCATCAAGCTTATATTTCAAAATTTTCGACAAGGCTTCAAGTTTTTCAATGTTGTTAAGAAACCCTCAGTGGGTTCTTCGGGTGGCTCCGGAATGGTGTGATCATCTTCCGTAACTTGAACGGGTTCTTCATTAATACTTTGTTGAGCTTGCCATTGATTGAAGAAAGTTTGAAGCATATTCTTAAATTCGATTGTTTGTTTCTCAAACATGTCGTGAATCCAGGAAAAATCGTCCCCGACACCCTCGGTGGGTTCTTCAATCATAGAATCATAATTCACAATCGGAACGGGTTCTTCATAAATAGGATGTATCTCGGGCATACACCGTAAACAACGAAAATCATTCGAAGAATCTACCATATCTCTACAACCATAACAATAATATGGATCGAACGAAGATATCTCGGGCTGTGGAGGGTAGCCGGAAAAATTTTGAGGATTATTGAAAGAATTGGGGCACATATGATTATAACACTGATAATCATATCCCAAACGTGAATTACAACACTGACATAAATAGTCGAAGGAGTCCATAAGAATTAAATATAAGAGGGATAAGAGGAAAGAATTATCAAATCAGAGGGTAAAGAAGAATATTTTTGGGTTTTTGATAAAAGCAAACATAAAAGGAAAACAAATTTTGAAAAAGAAAATATTTTTGGGTTTTTTATAAAAGAAATATCTGCAAAAACAACGATAACTTCTCGGGGAAGGATCTTCAAAAACACGCGAATCGAGACGGAATCGAAAACTCACTACATGCCCTCCCCGACAGCGGCGCCATTTTTGATTTGTCGTTTTCGTACAGAAATATATTTTCCAAAGAAATACCAAGGTATGTATTTCCCGGGTCGTTTTCCCAACGAGGGATGAATGGAGTAAACAACTCACGTCGCGTGATTCGGGATTCAAATGGGTAATAAGGATTTTTGAGGATTTCTAAACTAAGGGATAAGCAATAGTAAAGGTAAGCAATAAAATCGACTAAATCTATGATGCAAATGAAGGAAATGCAACTAATTATGCAAGATTAAACAAAAATGCGATTAAACGTAATTAATAAAGCGCGGATTAAATGCAACTACTATACTAAAAATTAGGAAAAGAAGCAAGAAAATTACAAAACTATTTTTCGAAAATCAAATTTAACTAAAAAGAATTTTAGAAACTGGAATCACATTTTTCTGACTTTTTCTCTATTTATTATGAATTTAATACTATTTAAAACTAATTAAAATGCTAGAAAATACTAATTAAGCTAAGAAAATTCTGGAAAAATACTTTTTATGACTTTTTGAATATTCTAAAACTAAGAAAATTAAAATTGTATTTTTCTGAGATTTATCTAATTTATTTGAATAAAATGCTATTTAAAAATGCTAGAAAATGAATAAAAATGCAGAAAAATAGAAGATGAACAGGGAAAAATATGAAAATCTCCAGAAAACTATAAAATAATACTGAGAACAAGGGAAAATTAGCAGAAACCAATTTAGAGCACAAGAACTATGATTTGGGCTACAACTGATATGAAAAAGCTATATGAAATAAGCTAAAATCTAACCATAAGCTACTATAAGCTACCCTAGCCTTAATCTAACCTAACTTATGCTAATGCAACTGAATGGGACCCTAAAAGCACAGGCTAGAAGAATTTAGGCTCAAAAACAACTTAAGACTAACTAATGCCAAACGGCCCTTAACTACCAACTTGAAGCCCTATAATAAGCTATCTAGAAAAATCACAAAAATAAGCAAAAATGACCTAGGAGTAGACAACCAACCATAGGTCTTGTATCCCAAGTTTCAGCTTCTAAGGACTTATAATGAAGAAATTAAAATTCAAAACTATAAGCTGTTTAGGACAAAAGTGTACTATGGCTTATCTGATGCAGTAAGCTATGGGACAGAAAAGGTCTATTTGAAAACCTGAATTAAGCTGGTAATAAGCACTAAAAACCAATCCAAAGTTCAACTGTTATCAGCTAGGTTCAGGCTCACATGGGCAAACTAATGTGCAGATAAGAATGATAAGCAGAAAATGGCTTATTGAAGAACTGACTTTGCTAATCTAGATGCTCCTAAGGGAAGTAAAGCAAAGTTTAGCTAACCTATTCTAATGACTACTAAAAATCCTCCCATAAAAACAAGTTGTAAAGCAGAAATCAAGATTAAACTAAACTGAAAAGAAGCTAACCAGTGCAGTGCAGCAGGACAGAACATGTAACCAATCCTCCACTTTGAGCTACAAACAAATTAAGCAAACTATTTTTTTGAATTTTTTTCTTTTGGGAACAGTAAAATCACCTATTGAACTTGTGATTTTTAATTTTTACTAATTTTTGTGACGACTAAAAACTGACTAAACTGCTTGTAAAAACTTAAGGAAAAACTGTTTAGTGACAATAAAAGACAGATAAGAGAGAAACTTGAAAACACAGATTACTTGGATGAAACAGAAAATTTTGAGTCGAGATCACTTCTAAAACAATAACTACAGCCGAATTGATCCAATTCTACACACCAAAACTTTTCTAACTAGAAAAATCAATAACATCCAAACACTACCTTAGAATTCCAAAATGCACTTAACTTTTAAAAATGAAATGAAGTATAACCAAAACTTAACTGAAATCAACAACTTAACAGGAAACTTAACTTTTTAACATTTTTGAATCAGAATTTAACCAAAAAGCTACTTGACTTTAATATTTGACTACGTTTGACTTATGTTGACTATATTTTGAGAAAAATGATTTAGAGAATGAATTAAAGCAAAGAATAAACTCATACAAGCTTAAACAAGCTTATATGAGCTTAGTAACTAATTGTATAAGCTATTGAACCAGAAAACATGAATTGACAAGAATTTGAAATTGAAACTGCACTTTCATTAATCAAAAGAGTTTTACAAATTTAAAAAAAAAAACAATTACAACTGAATTGAAATGCTAATTAAAACAGTAAAATAACAGTACTTAAAATGGTAACAAATTCTCTAAATACAATGAGAAATTGGACGAATTACTTTGTGACTGAAATGGGTCTTTTATAGCTGAGTAGGGAGCCTTGGGAAGGTTCTGGCAACTCTAATCTCGACCCTTGATCAATCAATCTTTTCATCCACTCTATCCACAGCCCTAGGATCAAATCAGTGATGTGGCTTGGCCAATGAGGTGCTTTCTTTTGTACAGGCTGGCAATCCAAGAGTGTCACACTCTGACACGTTGTCAGATGGTTCTAGAAGGGATTTAAGTACGGGTAAAAGTGATGGGAATCAGGGTAAGTTGAGCTTGGGGGTGATAAGCAGTAACCATGGGTAACTTCTTTTAGGCGCGTATCGAAAGGGTTAGTCTTTTTTTTATTTTTCTTTGACTTGGGGAAAGGGTGTTTGACCGGGTTTGGTAGTATACGGGTAGGATAGTTAAGGTTGGGCTTGGGATTATTTAAGTTGTCAATTGGGCTTAGCTTGGGCCAAAGGTAAAATCAAAATGGAATTTAATTAAGTAGCCCAAAATTACACAAGGACCATTTATGTGATATTGAAAACACCAAGGACCAAAAGTGTTAATTATGAAAGGTGAGGGTGTGTTTTGATAATTATTGGAAAGTGAAGGTATAATGTGAAAAACTTCCAAACTTGATCCAGAAATCCGTAAATTGATCATTAAAGCATCAAAATCCATGAAATAGCATCCCCGCATCGGCTTTTGCACACTTCTCTCTCTCGTGCTCGGTTTTCTTCGGTTTTGGCTTCTTTTTTGTCTGTTTTGTCATATCCGTACCTGCACATGCATAAACTCAAGAAACCAGCAGATATTAGCAATAAACGGCTCTTTTCTTGGTTATTTTGGGTATATATTTGATAAAGAAATGATATGTGTTTTTGCACATATCAGAGATGATCAAACCATGGCTCTTGATACCATTTGTAACATATTGGATTTCACATACACATCAAAACATGATCAAGTGGGCGTATAACTTAAGGTTTTAGAGAGAGAAAGAGTTAGAGGTTTGGGAACTTAGTGAGAGAAAATGAAAGTCTTATTATGAGCTCCAACTCTCTACCTTGGGAGGTAGAGAGTATTTATAGTCTTACACAAATCGCCACCTACAGGCTGTGGATCAGGCATACAGTGGGTAAAGACCCGTCCGTCCTCCACGGTGTTACTTAACTAAATACTACTTAACTTTAAATAACTACGACTACGAGCTTTCTAATGATTACATATACTTGAGGTGACCGACACTTTAATACTTGGATTTACTAAATCCTAACACATCATGTAGTGCATCATTGAAATCTCTAGAAGATTTCACTAGATATTTTGTGTAGATTTAGACTCTACATATCTTACAAAATCTTTGATAGATATGGTTGACTTTGGTAAGATCTTGGTGATCTTGCTGTCAGACCCCGGAGGCACCAAAACTTTACACGGGCGGAACCCTTTTAAGGGTTCCGTGGTCCATGGTGCCTGCTGATCATTTTGGCTATAAATGACAAAACCAAAACAAGTTGTTTCTCATCACTTTCTAGCATATTCACATACATTCCTTCTCTCTTACATTTATAACTCAGTTTCATAGCATTATAGTGGTCCTCTTTTGTAGCAAAGAAGATCAAGGCATATTCAAGCTTCAACAAATAGTTGGAAGTCTTGTTTGTTTATTGTTGTATGATCTAGTGTTGATTCATACATTATTGTTGTACCAAACCATGATAATCTTGTGAGTGTGAGTGGTTAGTATTTTAGTCCTTAAAATACATTGTGCGTGGGAGTGGTTGTACCCTTGGAAAAGAACTCGACATCTAGCTTAGTTTCGGAAATAGTGTGTAAGCGAAGTGTAAAGGTTTCTCCGCTGTGAAAGGAGCTTGTTGACTAGTGAAGTTAAACTGTCAAGTGTGAGACCCGGGGAGTGGAGTAGGGCAAGGAAAAAGAGTCCTTGTAGACCGAACCAATATAAACAACCTGTCGTGGTTTGATTGTTTCTTTCCTTATTTACTCTTTATATATATTGCTTGCACATTGATTATCATTCACTAACATATCTAAGATCAATATCAATTGATCTTTCAATAAGTTTCAAAACAAAGTTTTTAATCGGTAAACTATTCAACCCCCTTCTAGTTTTTCACAATTGGTACCAGAGCCTCGTTGCTCAAGAATTTCTAAAATATATTGTATTTTATAAACTTGAAACGATCCATGGATTCCGAAAACTTTAAAGAACGGCAATCTATGCAAAGACCACCACTCTTTAAAACCAATGGATTTATCTATTGGAAAAACCATTTTGAAACATATGTAAAATCAAAAGATATAGATCTTTGGTTTGTTATAATTAAAGGAGACTTTAGTTCTACAACAAAAGATATTTCTATTGATGATCAAAAGAAATTAATAGCCAAAAATAATGAAGCTAAAATGATGCTTTACCTAGTAAAGAATATGAATGAATTTTTATGTGTGAAACTGCTAAAGACATTTGGGAATCTTTGATTATTACACATCAAGGAAATTCACAAGTCAAGGATAACAAAATTAATCTTCTTGTTCAATAATATGAACAATTTGTTATCCCTGAAGATGAAACCATTAATTGTGGTTTTGCTCGCTTTAATACCATTATTACATCTCTTAAAGCACTTGATGAATCTTTTCGTAGTAAGAACTTTGTCAGGAAATTTCTTAGAGCACTCCATCCGAAGTGGAGAGCTAAAGTAACGGCTATTTAGGAATCAAAAGATCTCTCAAAAATGTCACTAGACGAGCTAATCGGAAACCTCAAAGTACACGAAATGGTGATGGAGAAAGATTCGGAAATCATCAAAGGAAAAAGAGAGAAAGTCAAATCCGTTGCTCTAAAGGAAAGAACGAAAACAAGTGATGATGATGAATCTTGCTCTGGTAGTGAAGATGAGGAGTATGCTATGGCCGTTAGAGATTTCAAAAAGTTCTTTAGAAGAAGAGGAAAGTTCGTAAGGCAACCCCGAGAAGAAAAGAAGCCATTCCGAAAAGACCGAGATGACAAAAAGGGAAAAGGTAAAAGAAAGTTTTTTAGATGCGGTGATGAAAGTCATCTAATAGGAGATTGCCCCAAGCCACCTAAAAGCAAAACTCAACGAGCTTTTTTAAGTGGTGCTTGGAGTGACAGTAAGGATGATGAAGAATCAAGCAAGGATGAGATCTTTCTAATGGCACATGAATCAAACGAGGTACATTCCGACTCATCTTATTCTTATATTGATGATGACACTTTGCAAAAACAATATAATCAATTGTGTGAGCTTAGTTTAAAAATCATAACTAAAAATAAGTTTTTAAAGACTAAAAAGTAATTTTTAGAAAATGAAGTCTATGAGATAAAAGAAAAGGCAAAACGATTGGAATAGGGGAAAGCAAATGACGATGATTGCAAATCATGTGAAGAGCTTAGTCTTGAAATAGAAAAACTAAAGCTCACACAAGAAGTTCTCATCGAACATAACTCTAAGTTTAAAAGGTTTAACAAAAATATTGCTTGTGCCGATGAAATAGTTAGAATTCAAAAAACAATAGGAAACATGAATGGACTAGGATTTAATGAAGTATTAATTCCAAAGAGTCAAACCAAAATGGTCGAAAAAGACAAACAAAATATAAAAACTGCTACAGTACAACACGGACCAGATGGACCAAAAATAGGGTTCCATCCGTTGTAAATTTTGGTGCCGTGGGGACTGCAGCAGGACAAAATGTTTGCAATACGGACAGTAGTGAATTTGTCAAAGTAACAAAGAAAACCAAGGATAATGTTAAACTAAAACCTGTTGTTACATTAGGAGCAGGACTTGCTAGAAATGAATTTAGATCTAAAACTATTCAACAACGGTCTAAAACACCTATTGCCAAACGCTCCTTTCCCAAGAGCAACCACAACATACAACCCAACTATCAACATACCGATTGGAATCAAAACTTCCCTAGACCATATCAAACTCCAAATTACATGCCATGGAACCCTTACCCATCATTTTCATATATGAACCAAGTAAATGGTATGTTTAACCCAAACGGACCCATGAGATATTGGGGACCAAATGCTTGAGTTATTTGTGTCATATGTATGCTTGAAAGTTGGATTAGAACCTGATGAATGGATAAAAGATAGTAGATGCTCACGACACATGACGGGCAACAAAAGCCTCTTCTCAACGTACCAATAGTATGACGGAGGTAATGTCACTTTCGGTAGCAATCTCAAAAGCAAAATCATTGGCAAAGGTACGATCGCTCATAACTCCCTAACTATTGAAAATGTTGCTCATGTCGATATGTTAGGATTTAATCTACTTAGTATTAGCCAACTATGTGATAAAAGGTATAAAGTACTATTTGAAGAAAATGGTAGTAAAATACTAAAAGATGGTATCACCATAGCTAAAGGAGTTAGGAAATATAACATATAGGTCATGAAAATAGATAAAACATGTTATGACAAACTTTGTCTAACAACCTTAGATGATAACTCAACTCTTTGGCACAGACGCTTAGGTCACGGTAATATGAGACTTATCCAAAACCTATCTTCAAAAGAGCTAGTTAGAAATTTGCCAAAACTAAAATATGACCAACATTTTTGCGACGCTTGCAAAATTGGTAAACAAACTCATAGTAGCCATAAGGCTAAAAACATGGTGTTCACATCTAAGTGTCTAGAGGTTTTACATATGGACTTGTTTGGTCCTTCCGCTATAAGAAGCTATGGTGGCAACTTATACACTCAAGGTTTACTTGGACATTATTTTTGAAAACTAAAAATGAAGCTTTTGATAAATTTGAAATACTTAGCAAGAAAATTCAAAATCAACTAGGTGTTAACATTGTGTCGATCCGAACGGATCATGGTCATGAATTTGACAATGAAACAAAATTTGGAAATTTTTGTGATACAAATGGTATAACACATAACTTCTCGGCTCCTCGAACACCTCAATCTAATGGAGTTGTAGAACGTAAAAATAGAACCATTCAAGAAATGAGTAGAACAATGCTTAATGAACAAAACATACCTCAAAAGTTTTGGTGTAACGCCGTTGACACTTCTACATATATTTTAAATAGAGTTTTAATACATCCTTTCTTAAACAAAACACCATATGAATTATATAAAGGCAAAAAGCTAACTTTAGGATATTTTAGAATGTTTGAATGTAAATGTTTCATTCTTAATACTAAAAACTATCTTACCAAGTTTGACCCAAAGTATTATGAAGGTGTATTTCTTGGTTACTCACAAACTAGTAAAGCTTACATAGTCTTAAACAAAGAAACAATGAGAGTCGAGGAATCGTTGAACATAACATTCGACGAAAGTCCACCTCCCTCTAAGACATCACCTTTGGTAGATGATGACTTAGTTGAAAGTCAACTTGTAGAAAGTCAAGAAATAATTGAAAATGACAAGGAAGATGAACCATTAAATAATAAAATTATAAACATCAAAGAATCCAAAAGTCATCCTTTAGAAAAGGTCATAGGACAACTAAATCAAAGAACGTTAAGATCACAAGCCCAAAATCAAAGTAATTACTTTTGTTTTGTATCCACCATTGAACCGAAAAACATAAATGACGCAATAAAAGATGAATCTTGGGTAATTGCTATGCAAGAAGAGTTAAACCAATTTGTTAGAAATGATGTTAGGAAGTTGGTTCCAAAACCTAAAGATCAAACTATAATTGGAACGAAATGGGTTTTTCGAAATAAAATGGACGAAAATGGTATAGTGTTTAGAAACAAAGCTAGGCTTGTCACACAAGGTTATAATCAACAAGAAGGAATTGATTACGACGAAACTTATGCACCCGTAGCTAGGCTCGAGTCTATTAGAATCCTACTTGCATATGCATGTGGTTATGACTTTAAATTATTTCAAATTGATGTTAAGAGTGCATTCCTTAATGGATTTATTAACGAAGAAGTATATGTTGCTCAACCTCCCGGTTTTACCAACTTTAAAAAACCACATCATGTCTTCAAACTCAAGAAGGCATTATACGGACTTAAGCAAGCACCAAAAGCTTGGTACGATCGACTTAAGACCTTTCTAGTTGAAAACAAATATACCATGCGATTAGTAGATAATACTCTTTTTACCAAGAAAAAGGAATCACACATTATCATAGTTCAAATATACGTTGATGACATCATATTCGGATCAACTTGTCAAGAGCTATGTGATGATTTTTCTAAAATCATGCACGATGAGTTTGAGATGAGTATGATGGGTGAGTTAAACTTCTTTCTAGGACTTCAAATTAAACAACTAGAAGATGGCATATTCTTTAACCAATCTAAATACATAAAAGATATGCTTAAGAAATTTGGTCTTGAAGACTCCAAACCAACTAAGACACCCATGTCCTCGGACTATAAACTCACCAAGGATGAGGAAGGTGAATCGGTAGATAATACTAAATGTAGAGGAATGATCGGTAGCCTACTCTATCTCATGGCTAGTAGACCCGACATTATGTTTAGTGTTTTTCTATGTGATCGCTTTCAAGAAAATCCCAAGGCATCACACTTGGAAGCCTTAAAAAGGATATTTAGATACATTAAGGGAACGATGTGTTTAGGATTATGGTATCCCAAAGGAACGGGTGTAGAAACTATAGTATATGCTGACTCGGACCATGCCGGTGACTATGTCGATAGAAAAAGTACAAGTGGTATTTGTACTTTTGTTGGACATTGTCTCACCTCATGGTTTGCAAAGAAACAAACGGCTCTAGCTATCTCAAATACTGGAGCCGAATACGTCTTAGCCGAAAAAGCATGTCAACAATCTCTTTGGATGAAGCAAGTTCTCGTGGATTACGAAATTCCTCTCAACGATATCTCTATACTTTGCGACAACAAAGGAGCTATTGATCTAAGCAAAAATCCCTTCCAACATGCTCGTACGAAGCATATTGAAATCCGCCATCACTTTCTTCGCGACAATGTTCAAAAAGGAAACATCTCAATTGAGAAAGTATCCTCCGAAGACAACATTGCCGACATCCTAACTAAGCCTCTCAAACGAGAACCATTTAATCTTCTTAGACTTGGTTTAGGGCTAATGGAACCAAACATGTAGTTAAAACATAGTCTAAACCTTAGAACAAACAAAACAAAACAAATTAGCTTAAGTCTGCTACTGTTCCCACGGCACCAAACGACAACACGGACGAAACCAAATTTTTGGTGCCGTCTGGTCCGTGGTGACAACAGTAGAAAAAATACCACTTACAAAACATCTTCTTACTCACAACCCACTTTACCAAAACGTATCAACAACACACCTACCTCATTGTTGAAACTTTCTCACCCATTAATAACTGAAGATAACATCATTGTAATTATCCTAACTACATTACTTCTCTTAATTCTGAGTCTAGGATTCTAATTTGTGCACAAAATCATTACATGTGGATTATTTATATTCTTTTACAAAACATGGATTCAATTGGCAAATTGCATAGCTAGTCATTCAAATTAGGTACTACATTGTCACATTGCATAAACTAATCATGTTTTCCCACTAATTAAAAGATAATTACTATAAGGCCTTATTCTAATTAAACAAAAACCCCATGCCAAAATTTTGAAAAGTTTCTCACTTGTAGAAAAACAATTTTTCATTGTTATTACAAATAGAAACGTAAAATTTCATCACTTGCATAATTCTCTTGAATACTAAAGGTAATGCATAACTAATATGCATTCCCGGGTATATTCAAATGAAGCCACATTGAATTAGGAGCGTTTGGGTTATCTCATGCCTTTTGCCAAACACACACATTAAAAACCATTTTATGCATAAAATGAGTCGAGATAACTGCAACTCCAAATTGTTTTCATATAGGCACACACTAGAATCAAAACGCTAAGTTTTTTTTTTTTTTTTTTTTTTTTTTTTTTTTTTTTTTTTTAACATGCAAATTCTTGCTCATAGGAACAACCATGGTAGCCGCAAAATTCAATGATCACAAGGGTACTCTTAGATACATCCCTAAACACCAAAAAACAAAGGGCCTCACCAAAGAACAAGTCAAAATCTTTAAGAGTCTAGAGTGTGGAAAACTAGAAGGGGGGGGTTGAATAGTTTTACCAATTAAAACTTCGTTTTAAAATATTTAGATCGACTTATTACAATCCATTTGGATGTGTATGTTGGACATTGATAGATTGATATAATAAATGTGTAATGAAAGATAAAGAGTAAGAAGCACACAACCACGACACGAGTATTTATAGTGGTTCGGCTACAAGGACACCTTCCTTGCCCTACTCCGCTCCCCGAGTCACCTACTCGAGATTTCATAATCACTACACGACACCAACTCCTTATGCCGGAGAAGCCTTCACAACGTCGCCTACTCTTTTTCCGGTACTAGGCTAACCACCGGGTTCTTTCACAAGGTTGAACCGCACCTACCACAATGTTGCCTACCCTTTATCCGGTACTAGGCTAAGTACCGAGTTCCATTACGATGGAGGAACTACTACCCAACACTACACAAGACCTAACCCCAATGGAGACCAACTCCTTATTACACCACCATCAAGGATATCAGTATCCTTGGAAACAACCTATCTCTATTTGTATATCTATGCACATCATCGATTATACTACCTTGCCATCCTTCACTAATGCCACTAGATTTAACTCCTAGGCATCTTTTACTAATGCCCTTGACACGAACGCTTGGCACCTTTCACTAATGACTTCGTCGTGATTCCTTTAGCATTCTTCACTAATGATTTTGACACGGATGTTAAACACCTTTCACTAATGCTTTCGTCTTGACTCTTTCGACATCCTTAACTAATGCCTTGGACACAACACTTCTATTAAGGAAGAAAGAAGAATCAATCAAGAGAACCTCGGTAGTCTTGATGATGACGAAGCATGGCAACTCATGGACTTGAGCTTGCTCGACTTCAAGAGGTGGTGATCTCGCCTTTAAGAGGAACCTAGATAATCACACAAAAACAAAAGACAAACTACATAGAAAGATCCTTAAGATCTGTGGTTAGAGGGTTACAATACTTGGGGAAAGTATGTGTGGGAGTGGCAACCCAAAAGGAAGAAATGGCTCACTATTTATAGTAGAAAAACAACTACCGTTCCACGAATCCCACGGATCCCTCACTTGAGGGATCCGTCCAGTGTATTACTAGGGATCCGTGGGACGCTCCCTTTTGCCCATGGGTTTTAGGTCATGGGTCATGAGTTATGGATCATGGGTATCCAAGTAGATACAATGTATCTACAAGATGCAATGCATCTAGTCCATGGTTCATGGATTAAAACCATGGGTCATGGATAGTATCCATATATGACTTAAGCATGATGTCATGCAATGGGTTATGGGTCAAGCTCCATGGGTATGTGTCATGGACATTCAATGTATTTGGTCAATGGGTCAAATACTTAAGTTTCCATTTATATTACCCATTATAATACATACTAGTTATGTATATATTTTCCCAATATGTAAGCACTAGTTGTTGTACATATGTATTACTAAATCATAAAATCACTTATACTTGTTTTAATGTTTTATGTGAAAACGTAAGTGTGTGAGAGAACTATTGGCTAAAACCATTTACGTATTTTATTTGTTTTGTTAAAATGATTTTACGTTTGTTATCGAAAGAACATTAGAAGATCGTAAAATATAAATAAACGTTTTTACGGCTTAATTGTATTAACAATCTCCTCCTTTTTGTTGATGACAAAACATAAAATTATTTTAAGGAAAAACTAAAATTCGTAAATGTTCGAATTGGAGTTTTTACTCTCTTCTCCCCATTTTGTCGAAACAAAAAGAGCGTCGAAAAGAAACTAACACAATGTTTTAAGAAAAACATGTAAAAAGAAAAAAAAAATATAGAGAGCAAGTGACGGGAAGAGATCTTTTCTTAACTCCCCCTTGACGAGTACATCCCTTTGTGAGGGCGTCGAGTAAATAAAAACTGCTAAGCTAATGCATTGCAACTATGTTTGCAAATGGTTTTGTCTTAGTGACGATAATGCTCCCCCTTGATGATTGCAACTTTGCAAGGGGACGTAACGAAATGTAATCCATATGAGGATTATATTGCAAATGGTTTTTCAATGTTTTGTTTGACACAAAGCTCCCCCTAGCTTAGGGTGTCAAAGTCTTCATGTGTATTTTGAAAATCTACAAAACAAAGGTTAGAAAACAAGTATATAGTGCATAATTTCCTGCAAATAAGACTCAAGTTAGTAGAAAACTGGTCTTCTGTTGCACGGATACCACGGTTCCCTCCTTGGAGGGATCCATCTAGACAAAATTCAGGGATCCGTCTATCTGATAACAGAATTCAGCAATGGTGATGTCACTACTACATAAAATCTCACAGAAACCGGTCAAAATGGCCCATGAAGAGTGGTTTTGGAACCACTCTCTGAAGGGGGGTATCTCCATGATCGAAACATATAGAAACCGGTTTACCAACCGATCTCTATTAGAAGCATCGACACTGGTTTTCTCTTTAAAATCAGTCTCCATTATTGAGTAAACAAACATATTTTTATTGGACATTGACACTGTTTCACCCACAACCTGTCTTTACAAGAGCATCCAACCTATCTTTATTTATTAAAAAAAGATATGTTTTTAACTAAAAATCAGTCTTTTTGGTAATTCTATTTAAAAAAAAAAAAAAAAAAAAAAAAAAAAAAAAAAAAAAACTAATTCTAAAATTTTCCAATTAATTAGAAAATTTTAAAAATGATTTTTTTAATAAAGAAATATATATAAATGAAACAAATAAATTTATAAAGTGATTAAAATACACCACAAATGTCAAAATTAACAAAGTAAATTAAGATAATACGTCAATTCAACTAAACATGAGACAAAGTCCAAATTAAATCACTCGAATTCAACAAACTATAAAGAAAATCACTAGAATTCAACATAATTGAACATCGTTAACTTGAATTAATCGTGCACAATGTAAACCATACACTAATGATGGTGTTCGACTCTTTGTTCTTAAACTTCAAGATACACAACTATAGTTAATGGGCAACAGAAAAAAAAGAACATCTCCAAATTAACGAGAACAACGGCTAACTCTTGGAGCATACTTTATGCTCATAAGGATGTCCGTTCAAGTCATCAGCAATTAGTTTGTAGAAAGTTGGCGAGCAACGCGAGGCATCATTGGAGTCTTGGAAGGACTTTACCTGCAAAGTTAATAGATAATTTCCCAAGTTAGGAACAAATTAAGCCTGCTGCTACCACACCTAAAAAAGAGAATTTCCAGGAAAATACTTAATTGGTTGTGTTCCTAACTGATGGCCATAACAAACAGGTGCCATAATTGCACTTTCTGCCTATAGATTAAATGACAAGAAGCTTATTGGCATGTGTACACATTGAATAGTAAGAAAGTTATTAACTTTATAGCTTACCAAGAAATGCGAGTTGAATGAACTTTGTCCCCTAAAATCCACAGACGAAATGAAGTTAGCTTTACTTTTATCTCGTCAATTTGTGTGGGACACTTTGAACCGAAATTACATTACCGGTCCTACACAAATTGACAACCATGTGTAATGATGAATAAATGCTTATAAGAGAAATATCAAATCTCTTTATTCAAAAAGCTTATTGAATCATATCTGATAGTCCAGTAACGACTTCCAAATTTCCACCAACAATGTTTAATGTATAATAAAATCTTAGCTTTGGCCGATGCCATAATACAAAAGTTTCTTATTAGTTGCCAAATAAGAATTACACATGAGAAGCTACCTAAACTCTACCTGTTATGATGCTCCTTTAGAATCGAGGGTAAAATTCCGTTAGCTCGTTCGATGTCTCCACGCATCACAAGTCTTTTGTACTCGATTAAGGGGAGAAGCAGAGTGTATCCAATGACACTAAAATACAGGGATGCAAAAGAGAAAGAATTAGCAGCAATTTTTACACCAGTATTTTATCCAAATTCAACACTCTAAGAACCACTCACTTGAATTCTTTGTCAATGAGATAGACTATACTCTGATTAGCCATATATCCTATAAGGTACATAGGTTGATCCAAATGAAACATTGTAGTTACCTGAAATAAGATTTCATGTCATTTACTGATATATAATGTTAGATACCATGAAAGTATAAGATTTCATGTTCATCACTATCAACGAACTCTTACCTCGCCGCCAACACAGTAGTTAAGACTCCATCAAGAATTGGTGTATATAAAACAGTCCTTAACCTATAATCCGGTTCCAACTCTTTCACTAATTTCATAAAGAAGTTCAAAGGAAACGTCAACGCCTTGGTCATCTACAAGTTTACCACTATCCAGATGGGATCTTACATTGTATTTTATAACGTAGAATGATGAGTCGCTGGAAATTGCCACCAAATCACCACTTTCTGCCCAGTATAGGTTCTAGAAATGCAGAAAGACAAATGAATATAAAAAGAGTAAACTGTTGTATCAATCTCTTATGTTGAATTGGCAAAGGTGACGCAGTGGCATATAAGTTAAAGAAGACAAGGGTCATGATATTTTACTTTGACATTAACATCAATCTGTACTCAGCCCAATCATAAAAAACATATAAAATCATTTGAGCACATTCCTAGCAAAGGATCCACCATATATATACTCAGCTGAGAACGTTGGCCAGATACTCTTCTTTTCCTAATTAAAAACAAGACCGTCTAGGAAAAAGTGGCAGTTTATAATAGAATTATAGAAAAAAATTATCGTATATAGTGACACAACAAGCTTATCACATCCAAAACCAAGACTGGATATTAAAAAGGAAGATGGGCATATTGTTTGTTGATGAACTATTGGGCATTAGAAGTGTACAAACCTGGAATGATTTACTGAAAATCTTGACCTTAGACGTGCTCTCCCTTACAGCATATTCACCATCGGTGGACCCAAAAAAATCCAATGCAGGGCCAAATGATATGTTTCTCTATGCTAATGCTGTATATATAATGTATTCGCCATCACCACAGACAACTACAAATCTCCCATTTGGGTTGTGCTTCAAGCTCTGAGCAGAAGGGAAAAAAAACAAAGACAGGATTAACATTGTAACCAAGTAAAAAATATCACCATAATGTAGATTAAACGCATCATTCCAAGTTTAATTAGTTCTTGTACAACTAAAAATATGTCCCTCAGTGACGTATACATGGGAGCTCAATCACGACCATGACCATCATAACTTGTTTTAATTTAATGTATCATATTAAATTAATGTATCATATTAGATTTTATAATCATGAGGTTCTTGCACAGCTACAATGTTGCTTTTTACTTGATGTCTCGTATTCTTTAGTTTAGAATTTCAAACTTCAACGGAAGCTATATGACAGAACAAAGACGACTTACTTGTGGGTACATATCACATGTTCCCAACTCTTTGACTGCTAGAGGTAACCTTTCTCTATCAGAAACCTGAGAAGCAACGGGGACAAAAAATGTCACCTTCATAGAAAAGAGACAGACAAGATGCATTGTTTTAATTATTAATTATTTTGTAGGAAAACCAGATGCAAACTTCTGATCAGCTCCAACACTCTTGATGTTAACAGTCTGAATCTCCTCATGCTTAGACCATATAATTTTTCCGCTATTATCCATACTAACTACAGGCTCCTCCCGACCAATTTTCACCACTATGCTCCATTCATCATATCCAATAACAACCATGTTCAGTAGATCATTAAGTAGCAACTGAGTTGGGTCTAAAAAACAAAGAAGTTTAGGGGTACATATACTCTAATGATAGATTATAGATAACATCAATAATGATATCTCAAACTTTTCAACCATAACTCTACCATGTAAAAATGTATGCCATGAACAAAACATGTTCACATGTAAGATATATAAAAACCATGAAACACCTTGAGCAAGAGAACGGCATAACGGAATACCCTTTACCCAAAAAAAAGAAAACGGCAGAACCTGAATGTACTTAATGCAATAACACAAGTGGTAAAATAAGCACTATCTGTAGTTACAGCTTAAATTATAGCTTACCGACGCGAGCCTTTTATATATCCAACAGCCCAGGCCCTTTCAAGTCCATAATTCAAAGTGTTTTCAAATCTGCATCAGAAAATGAGAAAAACTGAGGTATACTAAAACTGCCAACAAAGCAAACTCGACATGACATAAATAAGTTCATGTTATGATTACTGTCGTAACTTGTATGTCTAGTGATATGTTCTATATTTTGGCCTTTGGAGTAGTTGTATAATTAAAACTAATTCATAATTAGCAAATAATAATATAAGCACTATTGTAGCTACATACTGCTTGAAACGCTTTATTCTAATGACTAACTTATACAAGGATTTTCAAATCACATATAAAGACCTACCTATTAGTGGTTGAGTGCCATATCCGTACTGTACCATCCTCAGAACCAGTAATAATTATTGGGAGCTCAGGATGAAAGCATACAGCTGAAACATCGTTTGTGTGACCTTCTAAAGTCTGGACACAAGTTTTGGTCTGATAATCCCACACCTGTTTCGAATGTTTATTAAGATGCGTATTGAAAATGTATATAAAATCCAATGTATATAGAACATAATAACTATGAAAACTAATTCTTATAGGCACAAACCTTAGCAGTGTGATCATCTGATCCTGTAATTAGATAAGGTTTATCACCGCCCGTGAAATAATCAACAAAATTTACTCCTTTGAGATGCCTTTAGACTTTAGTATCAGATAATTTTAATTCACACACAGAGCTTAGAAAAACATTGAATTTCAATAATTTCATTCCAAAATCAAGACTTTATCACCTAACAATACAAAAAAACGTATAAACAACACAACTTATTCCAAATTCAAACTTAATAACAACATTAATAAGATATTAACAAAGTTAATTGAACAAAAGCATTGATTGTAGCAGTTTGGCACCTCTTAATTCGATTAGTCGGTTGTTGGCTTGATTGCGTGACAAATGTGGCATGTGAAGTAGAGAAGGCAATGGTGTGCGATGGTGTGGTGGTGGTGTGTAACGACGGTTAAGTGGTGGTGGGGTTAGGGTTTGTGAAAGTCAAGCGGCAAATGTTTGGGGTTGTGTGAAGCTATGAAAATTGGGAGGGCGCTAAAAAGATTAAAAGTTTTGAAAGAACCGCCTAACTATGCCTGTGGTCTTATCGAACGAAGAATACTCGCTCACCGGTTGTTTTTTTCTAAACGGTGTCTAAAACATAAATACATATAGACATGTTGTTACGTACACACCAGTGTTTTTGATTGTGTAAAAATACCGGTTTTAACCCGCAAACCAAGTTTTTATACATTTTGTATTATGAAAACTGGTTTTTTTAAGAAAACCAATTTAAGTTCCTTTCATTCCCACTAGTTTTTTATCATAGAAATAGGGTTTTATATAACCAATTTCTATTTGGGGGTGTTTATGGCCTTTTGTGTAGTAGTAAGAAATAATGTTAACATCAAAGTGAGATATGTACTCAAGCAACAAACATATACTCAAAGCAATATGGCGTATAAACAATCATTCAATGAAACATAAGAGATGATAAAAAAATCTCTAAAAACTAAGAGAATGATTTAGCCATGTAATACATATTCTACTAATACTAATAAGTGACCGAAACTTAAGAAGCAACAATGTGCTTGAGTCTAAGGATGAGTAGACTAGTTGATTTGGTCCAAACTTAAAAAAATGATTTAAACATGAAATGGGATTCCTAAACGATCTAAGTTAAGTTTGATACTAGGACACCATTTTAAACTTTAAGCTCATGGTTGTTTGGGTTTGTTGACCTCATCGAAACGTTCGAGGAGGTGATAAAACATGAAACGTTGCTCCTCACGTAGTTCATGTATCAACCCTTCAACGTGTTGATAATGATAGCAATCCTTGTCATGGTTTTGAAAAGGTTGTGGTAAAGATGGACCGACTTGATGTGGAGGTTCAAGTGAAGAAGGTTGGGGATCCTCAAACGAAGGAGGGATTGGTGGAGGCACATTAAATGGTGGCTCAACGAGGGTTGATGGTGGAGGTAGGGAAGTGTCAACTTCCATATGGTCGGGTGGTTGACTTTGATGTCTCCTCATAATCCAAAATAGACCATTAGAGGGAAATGGAGAAATGGACATCGGTGCAAGTGTTGATTCAACACCTTGGTTTTATTGTACAATCTTCTCTAGTGAAGAGTGTGTCGGTAATGGTGGAGGATGAGATGGCCTAGGGGGTAAGTACTCTAAGTTGTAGGAATGTGGAGATGATTGTGAGGTGGTAAATGATATGGCTCTAGGCACCAATTATGTTGGTTGGGTTGAAAAGGGTGTGTTTGGTCTAGTAGGAATTGTAGAATTTGGTGATAATATTTTTGTGGGAATAATCCTCTTGGGGATTGGTTTGATTGGTTGAGTTGGTGGAGGGGAAATCCTAGCATTTGTTGGTTTAACCAGAGATGATTCGGTTGAGGAAATTTTGTGTACAACACGAGCAAGTTTCTTGGGTGGTTCTTGGGTGGATGAGTTAACACTAAGAGCTTTCCTCATGATGAGATGACTAAATAAAATGTTTATAAATGCTGAGTATTATGTTGTGTTTGATGACTAAGGGATTCTAACAAGATGAATTATAAAGGGAAGGATTTGGCAAGTACATTCAAGACTTAAGCCACTAAGATTCTTTGGAATGTGATGATTAGCATGCACAAGAGTCAACTTCAGAGTTGTACTAATCTAGGGACTTAATTAAGATGAGGTGGAGCAAGTTAGCAAGATGAGCTTGAAATGATTGTTTAAGCTAGGCTTGACATGAGTCTGTCACCCGGATCCCACGGTTCCCTCCTTTGAGGGATCCGGCTACCAGCAATAGAGAAAAAGAAAAGATGATGTTTGTGAGGCCTAACACCTATACCTCCTTGATTTTTTCAGTCTTCCTAAGTATCTTAAATGAAATAATACTTAAATAATCAAGGGCAATGAGTGATGTAGCTAATGATTGCCTTTTATGGAAGGAAAATGAGACTTTATGATCACCAATAGGTTTTCAAGGATGACACTAGGAATTTTGATGGTGTCAAGACATAATAAATGATCCTAGAGATTAGATGTAAGCTTGAGATAAAATTTGAAAAATCCTTAAAAAAATAAAAGAATTGAAAAAATAATTTTTAACCCATTTTGAGATAAGAATTACTAGAGACAATTTCCTAAAATTGATAAAGATATCCACCTAAGTGTTTTGAGATGTGAGAAATAATGTTTGAGTATTGAAGCGGAAGTGTGGTGAATTTTGATGAGTTGATAAGTCAAAAGCACTTTGAATTTGATCCTAGGTTAGCTATGGGTGAGTTTGAAGCTTTCTAATGCTTGAAGAAGACTTAGGTGATTCTAAGGTCTTATGTTTAGTTAGTGTGAAGTGATCTAGTGTGTTGTTTTGATGTGTGGGAATCTGTACTGCTCATCTGTTATCACAGATCCCATGGTTCCCTCAAAGGAGGGATCCGTCTAGTATAAACTTAGGGATCCGGCAACTGTAGATCAGAAACATCACAGAAGCAAATGCAGATTTTGCACCATACTATATACACTAATTTCTATTAAACTCTACTCCAAAGAACAGCAATACAAGCATGATATCACATAAATCATATCATAGATAAGAGTAGTAAAGACAATATCCAAACTAACACAAACTAATGTGCTAAAACATGACATAAGCATTCATACATAAGCCAAATGTCTAAAAACAAGCATAATCCTAATGTCTCTTTCGTCAATCCTTTCTTTTCCTCTTTCCCGACTTCATGACGTAGTTAGCTAGGTTTTGGATCATACCCTTTAATTGTTTGAATTCCGCGGTCTCGTTTGGAAGAGTTGGAAGTTGTTGATAGTAGGCAATGGGGTCCAAGTCGATGTTAGCTTCGGGATTGCCATTTACTTCTTCTTCTTCGTCCGAGGAGTCCGAGAGAGCATTAAGTTTCCTTCCATTGACCATGAACCGTTTGGAGGGTTGTTTGGTAAGAGGTACCATGACGTGATCAGAGAGGAAATGATCATCGTTGATAGGGGATGGTTGCAATGCACTACCATACTCACGGAGTCGTGTTAGGAGCATACCATATGGAAGTACCATGTTGGCAACTTTGAAAACCCCAGCCATTCTCTTCACCATGTAATAGGCGAGATTAAATGGCTTTTGGTGAATAAGACAATAAATCATTTACGAGACATGCATTTGGATGGTCTTTGTTACCGACCAAGCTAATGACATTTTCCCTAAAAATTTCTTCCTATTTTCTAAAAATGGGGTGCATTTCGAAAAGTTCCATTTGAAAGGGATCACGATGAATTAGCTCTTTGTTTCGGTTGAAACGGGATTGGTCGGTTCTAACTTTGAAAATAGTGTCTCGAACGGTTGCGGGTTCATCAAGAGGAGTATGGTATATTGGTTTGGAATCAAGAGCAAAGGATTGAGTGGATATTGCCCAATCTTGAGAGTACATACAACTCCTTCACAAGGAATGCGAAGGATTTGAGCAAATGTGTTGAGAGGTAGAATGAAGTTTTGTTTATTGATGGTAAAGGCGATTGAAATGCTATCATCGGTGTTTCAGATGATCCTAACGCTTTTGTAAAATTCAAAGATGAAAATTGGACAAATTTGTTCATCAATATCAAGAAGACAATCAAAGTTGATTGCCGAGAAGACTTGACGAATGTCGGTATTTTCAAGGAAACATTCCTTGACCACACGGCCTTCGTGGATAAGTCGTTTTTCAAGTCTTTTGAAGACTTTGCGATCAGTTTTCGACAAACCCACTTTTTGATAGTATTGGGTGAGGTAATGAACGATATCATGGTGGTCTTGTTGGGTGGCATTAGGCATGGTTGGTCCTAGAAACAAAATTCCAATTAGGCAAAAATTTTCGAGATGGGTTTATAGTTTTGATTTGTATTAACAATGTTGTAAGCACAATGTAATCCTAGTTATGTGAAAAACCCTTTCTAGTGATCAATTTTGGAAAACCTAATTTTATCAATTGATTAAGAAAAGTTGAGAAACCATAAACCCTAGGATGAGGATGATGAAAAATTAGAACATGTTAGTGTAATTACTTACAATGATGTTCTAGAGATGGATGCTTGAGGATATGGAGTCCTATGGAGATGAAACCAGCTCTTGATTTTGAAAGGCGTATAACTAGTTTCTGTCACACGGTTCCCTCGGATCCCTTGTATTAGGGATCCGGCTAGTACAACTAGAGGGATCCGGCTACTGTAGACAGAAAAAGGGTGTTTGGCATTATTTTTGTGATAACTTATAAAGTAGCTTATGGAACAAAAATATTTTTGGGGTTTTTAATTGAAAAGATGTTTGGTCAACGAGATTTGATAAGTTAATTATCAATGATCCATTTGTGACGACGGCGTTAGTTTGACGAGATCAAAAGGAATACTATTCCCGATGATGAGTAAGTCGAGAAAGTGGCGAAAAGAGACTAGCAATTATTAACGTCTAAATAATAAAGAAGGTATTAACGTATTCATGTAGATGTAAGCTGTCACAATTCTCAATTTCCGGTCATTTTTCAAATTTATATTTCATTAAACGTTTATTTTCTTATTAAATAAACGCTATCGCGTAAACATTATTTGAACCTTTGATCCGACACTTCCCAAAACTTATCCTGATATATTTTTGTACTCATAATAAGATTATAAAAATAATATAATTACTTTACCCGATGTTTTCAATTTATTTTGTATATAAATTGTTATGTATAAAATCTTACGACGGTTTTCTTAAATACTACACGATAATTATTATTTCACTCAATACTTGTAAGAAATGTATTTTTATAATTTTTATGACTTCAACACATTTTATTTTGTTCCGTTAAAATCTATTTTTAGCTAACGCTACACTAAATGCCTAATTATATTTACAAATTTCACATTATGACATAACTTATATCCATTTAAACTACCCAAAACTCAAATACTTCTATATTTTTTTTATGGCCGACCCCCCCCCCCCCATGTCACACATGTTATCAAATTGAACTTCTCATCTAACTTACACTTATCTATATTATTAGATATTTCACATAAAAACACATACACAACACAATACAAGGTGTAAACTAGATCAAAACCTCTCTTCTCTTTTTCCTCTCATGGTGGCCGGCCATCCTCAAATCCAAGAAGAAACCATAAACTTTTCATGACCCATGTATTAATCAAGTCTTAGAAGTAATCTTGTTAAGGTTTTGAAATAAAAACCTCAAGAATTAATAAGCATACTTTTCTCAAAAACTCTTCAATCATTCAAGTAAGCATTTCATGGTCTTTATAACTTTTTCATATTCATCTTATTGTTATTTCATCATTTTTGCAAGAATCATGCATGTTACATATGAGTTTATACCACTTTCAATGTTTTTATTTCTTACAATTAAGTTACATCATCCTATAAATTATCCCTTGTATCATATCATTTTTGATGATGTCTAGGAACCCATGACACCCTAAGAAGGTGTATGGTAGGATTAGAATAGCTTCGGCGTTGGTTTGAATTGGTTAGAATAGGTTTTGCGCGAGAAAAACTCATTTCGACAAGTTTTATAAAGGGTCTGTCCATATTTTGAAAATCTGGAAATTTCGACAGTTGATAAAAATATTTGGGCTAGATATTCAGAAAATATACTTTAAAACGAAAACGTGGTCGCTTGAACGGGTTAAAACGGAGTCATAACGAAGAAGTTATGCTATTTTCAAGTTTGACGACGAAAACTACAATCTTCAGAAAATTCAGCATGTTATATCAACTTTTTACGAGTCAAAAATGAATCTTAAGCGTTATTAAATGTGTCGACTTATCAAAAATATATTAGTATATATTATCACGATTCCGAGGATATATAAAACGTAGAAAACAAGCTTGTAACGACCAAGATATACACGTTTGAAACCCGATGAAACTCTATTTATTTTGACAGCTTCTAATAGCAAAATAAACCTAAGTCTAAAAACAGTTTTTGTCATATGTCATGTTAAGAGCCATTTTTCTCATTGATCGAGACCCATATGGTCAAAAGTTAAATGATACGACTTCTAGACATTGTTGCAAGGTTTTCAAAAACGCCGAGTTTCATCACTAACCCTTAACGTACAATATTTTACGACTAGTTTTACGAGGTCATTTTGGGGCATAATTTCAAAGTATGAAAAGTGTCATTTTTCGACGAAAACATTATATTTACCAATAAATCACTAAACGACTATCGTAGGATGTTGTTTCAACGCAAATACTTGTAAAGTATTTTATAACATGACGAGATGTCATAAACATATATTTCGATGACAAACATTATTTTCAAATATACAAGTGGTATAGATTTCATGTGGATTTGCATGCACGACATTGTTTCATGACTTATATTAGATCATATCATTCATCATAGGTCGCGGTTAGAAAGTTTCGTCTCATTTCTGTGCATCCACTTTGTCATCATAACTATTGCACCAGGTGAGTTTTCATAGCCCGACTTCCTATTAATTGTTTACAAACTTTTGGGGGAGATACATGCTCAATTACTTGCTTTTACAAATACAAATACTCAAAACATTTACACTTTTATGCTACGCTATACTTTTTATACTTGATTGCATAATACTTGATAGCATTTATACTTGATTGTGTTATACTAAACTTGAAAGTCTCCTTGGATAATACACGCATTGGGTTTCGGAGATGAAGTAGAACTAATGCTATTACTTTCCTTATGAGCAACACAAAGTCTCTTTGGATAATACATGCATTGGGTTTCGGAGATGAAGTAAAACTAATGCTATTACTTTCCTTGTGAGCATCATACCCACCTGAGGTTTCTGGAGATGGAGTGGAGACTCATGGCTAATTGCATAAGTTTTGATGCACGTGTACGTGATCAATATACTAGTTACATACTTAAAACATTTATACTTTTTACTACTATGTCCTACTTACAAACAAGATTGACATCATGCGCTTGAACATAAACTATACATATTTTGGCAGTGGGTTGTAAACAAACAGGTTGCAAGTTTTGTATGGGCGGAATTTGGAACTGAGTGGATTTACAATGCCTTTGCTGCATGAAAATTCTTTAAAGGCTTTACATTTCAACACAAACTCTATGAACTCACTCAACCTTTGTGTTGACACTTTTTAGCATGTTTTATCTCAGTTATCTAAGGCATTCACTTCATGGCATGCATGTGGACATATCATAGAGTCGTGGTGACGACGCGTCACACATGGGATTTATGCACTTTAAAAACATCGTTTGGCTTGTATCAAACTAATTTCCGCACAAGTTGACTTTCATTTGGGACCTATACTTTGTAAACTCTGATTGTTTTAATAAATCAAACGATGTTTTTTCCAAACGACACTTAGGTCGTTCGATATAACTGTAACTTGATGCTATGACAGTCATCGCCTAGGAATTCCATTCCGCTGCAAAACAGGTAATTTGGGGGTGTGACAGAGATACCAATCTGTCACACCCCCAAATTACCTGTTTTGCAGCGAAATGGAATTCCTGGGGGATGACCGTCATAGCATCAAGTTACACTTATATCGAACGACCTAAAGTGTCGTTTGGAAAACACATCGTTTGATTAAGTAAAACAATCAGAGTTTACAAAATGTATGTCCCAAATGAAAGTCAACTTGTGCGGAAATTAGTTTGATACAAGCCAAACGATGTTTTTAAAGTGCATAAATCCCATGTGTGACGCGTCGTCACCACGACTCTATGATATGTCCACATGCATGCCATGAAGTGAATGCCTTAGATACCTGAGATAAAACATGCTAAAAAGTGTCAACACAAAGGTTGAGTGAGTTCATAGAGTTTGTGTTGAAATGTAAAGCCTTTAAAGAATGTTCATGCAGCAAAGGCATTGTAAATCCACTCAGTTCCAAATTCCGCCCATATAAAACTTGCAACCTGTGTGTTTACAACGCACTGCCAAATATGTATAGTTTATGTTCAAGCGTATGATGTCAATCTTGTTTGTAAGTAGGAAATAGTAGTAAAAAGTATAAATGTTTTAAGTATGTAACTAGTATATTGATCACGTACACGTGCATCAAAACTTATGCAATTAGCCATGAGTCTCCACTCCATCTCCAGAAACCTCAGGTGGGTATGATGCTCACAAGGAAAGTAATAGCATTAGTTTTACTTCATCTCCGAAACCCAATGCATGTATTATCCAAAGAGACTTTGTGTTGCTCATAAGGAAAGTAATAGCATTGGTTCTACTTCATCTCCGAAACCCAATGCGTGTATTATCCAAGGAGACTTTCAAGTTTAGTATAACACAATCAAGTATAAATGCTATCAAGTATTATGCAATCAAGTATAAAAAGTATAGCGTAGCATAAAAGTGTAAATTTTTTGAGTATTTGTATTTGTAAAAACAAGTAATTGAGCATGTATCTCCCCCAAAAGTTTGTAAACAATTAATAGGAAGTGGGGCTATGAAAACTCACCTGGTGCAATAGTTATGATGACAAAGTGGATGCACAGAAATGAGACGAAACTTTCTAACCGCGACCTATGATGAATGATATGATCTAATATAAGTCATGAAACAATGTCGTGCATGCAAATCCACATGAAATCTATACCACTTGTACATTTGAAAATAATGTTTGTCATCGAAATATATGTTTATGACATCTCGTCATGTTATAAAATACTTTACAAGTATTTACGTTGAAACAACATCCTACGATAGTCGTTTAGTGATTTATTGGTAAATATAATGTTTTCGTCGAAAAATGACACTTTTCATACTTTGAAATTATGCCCCAAAATGACCTCGTAAAACTAGTCGTAAAATATTGTACGTTACGGGTTAGTGATGAAACTCGACGTTTTTGAAAACCTTGCAACAATGTCTAGAAGTCGTATCATTTAACTTTTGACCATACGGGTCTCGATCAATGAGAAAAATGGCTCTCAACATGACATATGACAAAAACTGTTTTTAGACTTAGGTTTATTTTGCTATTAGAAGCTGTCAAAATAAATAGAGTTTCATCGGGTTTCAAACGTGTATATCTTGGTCGTTACAAGCTTGTTTTCTACGTTTTATATATCCTCGGAATCGTGATAATATATACTAATATATTTTTGATAAGTCGACACATTTAATAACGCTTAAGATTCATTTTTGACTCGTAAAAAGTTGATATAACATGCTGAATTTTCTGAAGATTGTAGTTTTTGTCGTCAAACTTGAAAATAGCATAACTTCTTCGTTATAACTCCGTTTTAACCCGTTCAAGCGACCACATTTTCGTTTTAAAGTATATTTTCTGAATATCTAGCCCAAATATTTTTATCAACTGTCGAAATTTCCAGATTTTCAAAATATGGACAGACCCTTTATAAAACTTGTCGAAATGAGTTTTTCTCGCGCAAAACCTATTCTAACCAATTCAAACCAACGCCGAAGCTATTCTAATCCTACCATACACCTTCTTAGGGTGTCATGGGTTCCTAGACATCATCAAAAATGATATGATACAAGGGATAATTTATAGGATGATGTAACTTAATTGTAAGAAATAAAAACATTGAAAGTGGTATAAACTCATATGTAACATGCATGATTCTTGCAAAAATGATGAAATAACAATAAGATGAATATGAAAAAGTTATAAAGACCATGAAATGCTTACTTGAATGATTGAAGAGTTTTTGAGAAAAGTATGCTTAATAATTCTTGAGGTTTTTATTTCAAAACCTTAACAAGATTACTTCTAAGACTTGATTAATACATGGGTCATGAAAAGTTTATGGTTTCTTCTTGGATTTGAGGATGGCCGGCCACCATGAGAGGAAAAAGAGAAGAGAGGTTTTGATCTAGTTTACACCTTGTATTGTGTTGTGTATGTGTTTTTATGTGAAATATCTAATAATATAGATAAGTGTAAGTTAGATGAGAAGTTCAATTTGATAACATGTGTGACATGGGGGGGGGGGGTCGGCCATAAAAAAAATATAGAAGTATTTGAGTTTTGGGTAGTTTAAATGGATATAAGTTATGTCATAATGTGAAATTTGTAAATATAATTAGGCATTTAGTGTAGCGTTAGCTAAAAATAGATTTTAACGGAACAAAATAAAATGTGTTGAAGTCATAAAAATTATAAAAATACATTTCTTACAAGTATTGAGTGAAATAATAATTATCGTGTAGTATTTAAGAAAACCGTCGTAAGATTTTATACATAACAATTTATATACAAAATAAATTGAAAACATCGGGTAAAGTAATTATATTATTTTTATAATCTTATTATGAGTACAAAAATATATCAGGATAAGTTTTGGGAAGTGTCGGATCAAAGGTTCAAATAATGTTTACGCGATAGCGTTTATTTAATAAGAAAATAAACGTTTAATGAAATATAAATTTGAAAAATGACCGGAAATTGAGAATTGTGACAGCTTACATCTACATGAATACGTTAATACCTTCTTTATTATTTAGACGTTAATAATTGCTAGTCTCTTTTCGCCACTTTCTCGACTTACTCATCATCGGGAATAGTATTCCTTTTGATCTCGTCAAACTAACGCCGTCGTCACAAATGGATCATTGATAATTAACTTATCAAATCTCGTTGACCAAACATCTTTTCAATTAAAAACCCCAAAAATATTTTTGTTCCATAAGCTACTTTATAACTTATCACAAAAATAATGCCAAACACCCTTTTTCTGTCTACAGTAGCCGGATCCCTCTAGTTGTACTAGCCGGATCCCTAATACAAGGGATCCGAGGGAACCGTGTGACAGAAACTAGCTATACGCCTTTCAAAATCAAACCTGCTCATTTTCCCTCTCCTCACAAAACACAAAATGAAGCGGAATGGAATTCCTGGGGGATGACTGTCATAGCATCAAGTTACACTTATATCGAACGACCTAAAGTGTCGTTTGGAAAACACATCGTTTGATTAAGTAAAACAATCAGAGTTTACAAAATGTATGTCCCAAATGAAAGTCAACTTGTGCGGAAATTAGTTTGATACAAGCCAAACGATGTTTTTAAAGTGCATAAATCCCATGTGTGACGCGTCGTCACCACGACTCTATGATATGTCCACATGCATGCCATGAAGTGAATGCCTTAGATAACTGAGATAAAACATGCTAAAAAGTGTCAACACAAAGGTTGAGTGAGTTCATAGAGTTTGTGTTGAAATGTAAAGCCTTTAAAGAATGTTCATGTAGCAAAGGCATTGTAAATCCACTCAGTTCCAAATTCCGCCCATACAAAACTTGCAACCTGTGTGTATACAACCCACTGCCAAAATATGTATAGTTTATGTTCAAGCGCATGATGTCAATCTTGTTTGTAAGTAGGACATAGTAGTAAAAAGTATAAATGTTTTAAGTATGTAACTAGTATATTGATCACGTACACGTGCATCACAACTTATGCAATTAGCCATGAGTCTCCACTCCATCTCCAGAAACCTCAGGTGGGTATGATGCTCACAAGGAAAGTAATAGCATTAGTTTTACTTCATCTCCGAAACCCAATGCATGTATTATCCAAGGAGACTTTGTGTTGCTCATAATGAAAGTAATAGCATTGGTTCTACTTCATCTCCGAAACCCAATGCGTGTATTATCCAAGGAGACTTTCAAGTTTAGTATGACACAATCAAGTATAAATGCTATCAAGTATTATGCAATCAAGTATAAAAAGTATAGCGTAGCATAAAAGTGTAAATGTTTTGAGTATTTGTATTTGTAAAAGCAAGTAATTGAGCATGTATCTCCCCCAAAAGTTTGTAAACAATTAATAGGAAGTGGGGCTATGAAAACTCACCTGGTGCAATAGTTATGATGACAAAGTGGATGCACAGAAATGAGACGAAACTTTCTAACCGCGACCTATGATGAATGATATGATCTAATATAAGTCATGAAACAATGTCGTGCATGCAAATCCACATGAAATCTATACCACTTGTACATTTGAAAATAATGTTTGTCATCGAAATATATGTTTATGACATCTCGTCATGTTATAAAATACTTTACAAGTATTTACGTTGAAACAACATCCTACGATAGTCGTTTAGTGATTTATTGGTAAATATAATGTTTTCGTCGAAAAATGACACTTTTCATACTTTGAAATTATGCCCCAAAATGACCTCGTAAAACTAGTCGTAAAATATTGTACGTTAAGGGTTAGTTATGAAACTCGGCGTTCTTGAAAACCTTGCAACAATGTCTAGAAGTCGTATCATTTAACTTTTGACCATACGGGTCTCGATCAATGAGAAAAATGGCTCTTAACATGACATATGACAAAAACTGTTTTTAGACTTAGGTTTATTTTGCTATTAGAAGCTGTCAAAATAAATAGAGTTTCATCGGGTTTCAAACGTGTATATCTTGGTCGTTACAAGCTTGTTTTCTACGTTTTATATATCCTCGGAATCGTGATAATATATACTAATTTATTTTTGATAAGTCGACACATTTAATAACGCTTAAGATTCATTTTTGACTCGTAAAAAGTTGATATAACATGCTGAATTTTCTGAAGATTGTAGTTTTCGTCGTCAAACTTGAAAATAGCATAACTTCTTCGTTATAACTCCGTTTTAACCCGTTCAAGCGACCACGTTTTCGTTTTAAAGTATATTTTCTGAATATCTAGCCCAAATATTTTTATCAACTGTCGAAATTTCCAGATTTTCAAAATATGGACAGACCCTTTATAAAACTTGTCGAAATGAGTTTTTCTCGCGCAAAACCTATTCTAACCAATTCAAACCAACGCCGAGCTATTCTAATCCTACCATACACCTTCTTAGGGTGTCATGGGTTCCTAGACATAATCAAAAATGATATGATACAAGTGATAATTTATAGGATGATGTAACTTAATTGTAAGAAATAAAAACATTGAAAGTGGTATAAACTCATATGTAACATGCATGATTCTTGCAAAAATGATGAAATAACAATAAGATGAATATGAAAAAGTTATAAAGACCATGAAATGCTTACTTGAATGATTGAAGAGTTTTTGAGAAAAGTATGCTTAATAATTCTTGAGGTTTTTATTTCAAAACCTTAACAAGATTACTTCTAAGACTTGATTAATACATGGGTCATGAAAAGTTTATGGTTTCTTCATGGATTTGAGGATGGCCGGCCACCATGAGAGGAAAAAGAGAAGAGAGGTTTTGATCTAGTTTACACCTTGTATTGTGTTGTGTATGTGTTTTTATGTGAAATATCTAATAATATAGATAAGTGTAAGTTAGATGAGAAGTTCAATTTGATAACATGTGTGACATTGGGGGGGGGGGGGGGGGTCGGCCATAAAAAAAATATAGAAGTATTTGAGTTTTGGGTAGTTTAAATGGATATAAGTTATGTCATAATGTGAAATTTGTAAATATAATTAGGCATTTAGTGTAGCGTTAGCTAAAAATAGATTTTAACGGAACAAAATAAAATGTGTTGAAGTCATAAAAATTATAAAAATACATTTCTTACAAGTATTGAGTGAAATAATAATTATCGTGTAGTATTTAAGAAAACCGTCGTTAGATTTTATACATAACAATTTATATACAAAATAAATTGAAAACATCGGGTAAAGTAATTATATTATTTTTATAATCTTATTATGAGTACAAAAATATATCAGGATAAGTTTTGGGAAGTGTCGGATCAAATGTTCAAATAATGTTTACGCGATAGCGTTTATTTAATAAGAAAATAAACGTTTAATGAAATATAAATTTGAAAAATGACCGGAAATTGACAATTGTGACATTCTTCCCATGTCAGAGGAATCACGTCCTCGTGATTCGATTAATAATACTATGGTCCGAACCCCGACAAGAGTTCTAAAAGTTCATGCTCGTATATGGTCTAAATGATTATGTCAATGCTTATGCATATGCGTTCCTCATCCAACAAGGTACGTTCCCGTGCTATCGTGACCATTTCCCATCCTAAAGACATGCTCCCTTATGATTAGGCTCGATGAGGCAGGCTTTCCCGTTCTCGAGCAAAATTTTCAAAAGACTTTTAGGTAACCGATTTTTACTTAATCCCACAACTCATCAAACAAGAACTGTCATACGATTAGGCTAAATCGGTTTAGGTAACAACTTGTTTCTAGCTTGATCTTTGCAACTCATCAAACAAGAACTGTCACTCGGATCAAACTGGAAACAAGTGGTTTGAAGAAAATCTTTTGAAAATTTGGCTTGATTACGGAATTGCTTACACATATAAGACTACTACTCCCTTCATTGCATGATTCTTCCTGAATAAGACATAGGTGATCAGGCTATGTATAATTTAGGAGTAACTATGCAATGCTTGGACTAATCGACTCATATGATGTTTGGTGTTGAGTCATAAGTCCGCATGTATAAGGAGTATGCACTTATTATGATATGATGAGATGCTATGATGATGTAGTTATAGTCTAGGGTCAATGATGCAACCTAGTTCTCTATAACCGATGCTCTGATACCAATCTGTCACACCCCCAAATTACCTGTTTTGCAGCGGAATGGAATTCCTGGGGGATGACTGTCATAGCATCAAGTTACAGTTAAATCAAACGATATGTTTTCCAAATGACACTTTAGGTCGTTCGATATAACTGTAACTTGATGCTATGACAGTCATCCCCCAGGAATTCCATTCCGCTGCAAAACAGGTAATTTGGGGGTGTAACATAAGCTATCTAATGAAAAGTAGACATACCTTTAAGCTCTTGGTATGGTTTATGGAAACCATGAGACCGAAATTACTTCATGAGCTTTTAATAATAAGTTGTACTTAGAGTAAGTAGATTGTGATTACTTTTAGGTTCTTCTTTGAAAGTTGACTTCATTATTCTTTGAATAGAAATGAAGACTTTGGAGAGATCCTAGCATGAAGATTTCTTGAAAAGGAAATGTTAGAATAATCAATCAATATCCAACATGAGAAAAAAAATTGTTTTAAAAGATTTCCTTCTTTGTAGTTTTCAAACATACACGGATCGTATCAAGTTTTTAAAGTACTACATACTCTAAGAAACTTGGTAACGAAGCTCTGATGCCAATTATGGAAAACTAGAAAGGGGGGTTGAATAGTTTTACCAATTAAAACTTCGTTTTAAAATATTTAGATCGACTTATGTCAATCCATTTGGATGTGTACGTTGGACATTGGTAGATTGATATAATAAATGTGTAATGAAAGATAAAGAGTAAGAAGCACACAACCAGGACACGAGTATTTATAGTGGTTCGGCTACAAGGACACCTTCCTTGCCCTACTCCACTCCCCGAGTCACCTACTCGAGAGTTCGTAATCACTACACGACACCAACTCCTTATGGCGAAGAAGCCTTCACAACGTCGCCTACTACCGCACCTACCACAACGTTGCCTACCCTTTATCCAGTACTAGGCTAAGTACCGAGTTCTATTACAATGGAGGAACTACTACCCAACACTACACAACACCTAACCCCAATGGAGACCAAGTCTTTATTACACCACCATCAAGGATATCAATATCCTTGGAAACAACCTATCTCTATTTGTATATCGATGCACCTCATTGATTATACGACCTTGGCATCCTTCACTAATGCCACTAGATTTGACTCCTAGGCATCTTTTACTAATGCCCTTAACATGAACGCTTGGCACCTTTCATTAATGCCTTCGTCTTGATTCCTTTAGCATTCTTCACAAATGCTTTTGACACGGATGTTAAGCACCTTTCACTAATGCTTTCGTCTTGACTCTTTTGGCATCCTTCACTAATGCCTTGGACACAACACTTCTGTTGAGGAAGAAAGAAGTATCAATCAAGAGAACCTCAGTAGTCTTGATGATGATGAAGCATGGTAACTCATGGACTTGAGCTTGCTCGACCTAGAGAATCACACAAAAACAAAAGACAAACTACATAGAAAGATCCTTAAGATATGTGGTTAGAGGGTTAAAATACTTGGGGAAAGTATGTGTGGGAGTGGCAACCCAAAAGGAAGAAATGGCTCACTATTTATAGAAGAAAAACAACTACTGTTCCACGGATCCCACGGATCCCTCACTTGAGGGATCCGTCCAGTGTATTACTGAGGATCCGTGGGACGCTCCCTTTTGCCCATGGGTTTTGGGTCATGGGTCATGGGTTATGGATCATGGGTATCCAAGTAGATACAATGTATCTACAAGATGCAATGCATCTAGTCCATGGTTCATGGATTAAAACCATGGGTCATGGATAGTATCCATATATGACTTAAGCATGATGTCATGCAATGGGTTATGGGTTAAGCTCCATAGGTATGTGTCATGGACATTCAATGTATTTGGTCAATAGGTCAAATACTTCAGTTTCTACCCATTTATATTACCTATTATAATAGATACTAGTTATGTATATATTTGCCCAATATGTAAACATAGTTGTTGTACATATGTATTACTAAATCATAAAATCACTTATACTTGTTTTAGTGTTTTATGTGAAAACGTAAGTGTGTTAGAGAACTATTGGCTCAAACCATTTACGTGTTGGGATATGAAAGTGCTGAAGATTGTTAAAGTACTGAAGAAGTCAAAGTACTGAAGATTCAAAGTATTGCTAAGTAAAAAGTCAAAGTACTGCTGTCAAGGTCAAAGTACTGCAAAGCTAAAGAACTCCTATATTCGTTTATGGAAAGCTTTGTTATTCTAGAATATGCTTTGTTTAGATTACTTGTCGTACAAGGATACAAATTGTAAACCGACTAGGGTTATACTTAAGCCTATAAAAGAACCTCTAGATTGGCATGAGAGATATGTGTTTTTTAGAATCCTAAAGTACGATTATTATTTAGAGTTTTAGAGTTGTTAAATCTGCATAACAAGCAGATTTAGAGTTATTAATAAAATCATTGAAAGTTAAAGTTATATTCTTCTTAGTTTTGTTAAGTAAATTCCGCGTACTTAATAGAGATTACTCAGTGTTTCATTGTTAATAACTTAGGATTTATCCGAGGTTATTAAACCCTTAACAAGCTATTTAAGTTAGTTTGGTTAGAGTACATCGATCCAACAAGTGGTATCAGAGTTTGTGTGGAAACTCCGACTAAGAAAAAACTGTTAAAACCTAGTTAACAACAAAAACCTAAAGATGTCGACTGAAGCTGTTCCACCCCCATCCATCACCTCACTAAGAATACCAATCATTAAGAAGGGAGAATACGATCTATGGAGCATGAAGATGAGGCAGTATATTGCAATTACATACCATGTACTGTGGAATGTGATTGTCAATGGTAATGAAGTTGTGGACGAACCTGTAGACATTCCTGGACAACCAAAAGAACCTAAACCCATCTTGCCAGCTGCTACAATAAGGAATCAAGAGAAGGCTCTCAACATACTCTTGTCTGCTATTCCAGATGGTCATCTACTCAAGTTCCATGATGCTAAAGATGCAAAGCAACTCTGGGCTGCTCTCAAGACAAGGTTTGGAGGTTATGATGCTTCCAAGAAGATGCACAGAAATCTGCTGAAGCAACAATTTGAAACCTTTACTGTTGGAGAAAGAGAAGGTCTTGATGCTTCGTATGACATATTCCAAAGTCTTCTCAGCATGCTATAATTGTACAAAGCAGAGGTCTCAGTTGAAGATTCTAATCTAAAGTTCTTAAGGAGTTTGCCATCGACATGGCATGTGATTGCTACAATGATCAGAGGACAACCTGGTTTGGACACTATGGACTTTGATGATCTCTACAACCATCTGAAGGTGTATGAGCATGAGATGAATGGTCAAACTAGTTCAAAGTCTCACAGTATTGCTTTTGTGTCATCTGAAAAGAGAGGTAGTACTTCCACTAAAAGTACTACTTCTCCTACTTAAAGTACTGTTGCTCAAAGTACTGTTGCCTACACTACCCCTACCTTCGCTCAGCAACCCACACCAACAAGTACCATCCACTCAGATGAAGTTGTATGCTTTTTATTAGCACAACAAGCTACCCTACCTGTTACATATAAAGAAGATCTATCACAGATTGAAGAGGATGCTCTTGAAGAAATTGATATCAGGTGGCAAGTTGCTATGATCACTGCAAGGATCAAGAAGTTTATGAAGAAAACAGGAAGAGGCATTGACTTCAAACCAAAACAGGGAATTACTTTTGACAAACCAAGATTGAATGATTCAATTGTAAAAAGACTGGATACTTTGCAAGGGAATGCAGGTTTGCTAAATATCAAGCAAACAGGATGAATGAGAAACGAAAGCTGGAGCTAAAAGAAATTCCAATTACTGAAACAAAAGCTTTGGTTGCTCAAGAGAATCTATCAAAGGTTGACTGGAGTGCTGAGTTTGATGATGAACCAGTAACCTACTGTATGGTAGCTATGGAGGATTCAGTGGAAGAGTTTGACTGAAGCACAACGTTTGATGAGGAACTTGGACATGCTGCTTTGGAAACCAGAGATGGACTAGGAAGCTTTGATTGGAGCATGGAGAGTGAAGATGATCCTGTTCTACTTGCTATGGTAGCTACCTCACCAAGTTCACCCTCTCTTTCTGAGGTATGCTCTAAGTGTCATAATTTTTATCAAAAAGTGCTTAATGATTATGTGACTGAAAGAGATAAGTGTAGAACGGCTAGGGCTGAAGTAGCTGGTTACCAAATTACTTTAGAGTCAATGGAAGCCAAAATAATAACACATGAAAATAATGAAATGGCTTGGGCTGAAAAGTATAAACAACAGGATTATCAGTTAAAATTAAGTGAATGGAAGTTAGGATGTAAGGTCTCTAAATTAGAAAAAGTAACTAAGGAGAGAGATGAATTGCTAGAAAAATTTGCTGCATGGGGACAATCTGGTCTTTCTCATGTTAGTTATGTTGAAAAACAGAGAAGAGCTTACATTAGAACTGGCCTAGGTTTTGGTATGGACTTTAATAGCATAGAAAACCCACCTAGTGATTAGGATGAATGTGATTTTGAGGATATAACAACTAGTGATGATGAACTCATTAATTATGTAGACACATTTAGTAATGAGGAATCAGTCAGTGAAACACCTCCTGAGTTTAAGAAAGACAATGGTTATCATGCTGACCCTCATCCCACTGGAAGTTTTCAACCCGTTAGGCTTGATGTTTCTCATTTTGGAGTGGACAACCTAGAGTTTAGGAAAAAGCTTACTGGTCAATCTAGGTTTGAAACCTCAAAAGAAACAGTTGAGACACCTAAGGTAGCTGATGTTAAAAGTCAAGGAGTACTTTCACCTCAAAGTACTCCTACACCTCAAAGTACTGCAACACCTTCAGTAGTACCTTTAAGAAAACCTTTTCAAAATACTACTAAACCTTTTTGGGATAATTTTGGTCAAAACAGTTTTAATCATTCACCTAGAAGACATGATAGGTTTGGTCATACACATAGAAGAAGAAATTTTGGGATTACAGATCAAAAACTATGTTTTGTTTGTTTTAGTCCTAATCATTTGATTAAGGACTGTGACTTACATTCAGAATACCTAAGTAAGTTCCCCAAGTACAGAACTGTCAACCAAAAACCAAGGGAGACTAGACCAGCTGGAATCATTCACACAGGGTTAACCATAGAAACTTCTCACCAGACTATAGGTACCCTCACCAGAGAAGACCTTTTTCAAAACCTCCAGTACCTTCAAACACTTTTCAAGGTACTGTTAAGCAAAATACAGTACTTTCTCAAAGTACTGCTCAGTTTTCACCAAACACCTCTTGGAATAGGAACCCTAGGAGATCTAATTACTATCAATCTAGAAGGCGTTACAACTCCAAGAAAGTAGCTAGATCAAGGGACTCTACACCAGAAGTTAAAACTAAATGGGTTAAGAAGGAAGTACTGATGATGAACAAACAGTACTTTCAACAAGTACTGGTGAAACAGAGGTTTTTAATAAAGATAATTTTGTGGAAAAAGAAAAGGAGATTTTTGTTGAAAAAGAAAGTTTTGCTGAAAATCCACCACAAGTCTTAAAACAAAAGATAATGCTTGATTCTGTCTACAAAAACTGTGAAGACTACATACTCAAGGAATTTGAGTAAGTTACTCCACAAGGGGAACACAAGTCAGTAATGGCTTGGGTTCCTAAAAGACACTAACTTCTTTATCTTTGTGCAGGGAAACCCAGAAGAGGAGCTTAAAGATCATCTTATTGTGGATAGTGGTTGCTCTGGAAGCATGACAGGAGACAAGGAGATTCTGTCAGACTTTAAGCCATATTATGGAGGAAGAGTTGCATTTGGGAATGATGCTAGTGGAGGTAGAATTAGTGGAAAAGGAACCATCAAGACAGGGAGCATAGATTTTGAGAATGTTAGATATGTGAAGGAGCTCAAGTTCAATCTTTTGTCAGTCTCTCAAATATGTGGCAAAAAGCACCCTGTGTTATTCACTGACACAGAATGTCTCATACTTTCATCTGAATTCAAGCTTGATGATGATAACTTGGTGATACTGAAAGTGCCAAGAACCAATGATGTGTATAGTTAGGATATGAAGAGTCTTCACTCTTCTGAAAGAGCTACATGTTTAGTAGCAAAGGCATCACTTGAAGAAGCACATCAGTGGCATAGAAGATTGGGCCATGTAAATTTCAAGAATATCAACAAATTGGTCAAAGGAAATTTAGTTAGAGGTTTACCTTCAAAGACTTACAAGAATGATCACTCCTGTTTGGCGTGCAAGAAGGGTAAACAACATATAGCTTCATGCAAGAAGCTTGAGGAAAGAAATGTTAGAGAACCTTTGGAGCTGTTACACATGGATTTGTTTGGTCCTGTTTCTGTTACAAGTCTAAACAAGAAAAAGTACTGCTTGGTTGTGATTGATGATTGCAGTAGATTCAGTTGGGTATTTTTCTTGGGATTTAAAGATGATACTTTTGATGCTATTCATGATCTTATAATAGCACTTGAAAACCAACTGAGACTCAGCATTGCAAGAACACCACAGCAGAATGGTGTTGCAGAGAGAAAGAATAGAACTCTGATTGAAGCAGCCAGAACAATGCTTGCAGATTCACAATTACCTATTCAATTATGGGCTGAAGCTGTAAGTACTGCTTGTTATGTGCTTAACAGAGTATCAGTCACCAAACCTCAGATGAAGACACCTTATGAGTTGTTGATGGGCAACAAACCCAACATTCGTTTTATGAAACCTTTTGGATGCCCTCTCACTATTCTTAATACAATTGATAATTTGGGCAAATTTGATGGCAAGTCAGAAGAAGGATACTTATTAGGGTACTGCACCAACAGCAAAGGCTTTAGAGTGTATAACAGAGTCACCAAGAAGGTTCAAGATTGTCTTCATGTTGAATTTTTAGAAGATCAAGAAAATCAGAAGGGTAAAGGTCCTGATTGGATGTTTGATCTTGAAGTTTTGACTCCTTCTATGAACTATGTACCTGTTAGAGAAGAAAATCAACATGTACACAATGGAGAAGAGTTACAGTATGTTGTTCATGGAGTCCATATTAGACCTGATACTGTTCATGATGAAGAACCTAACACTGTTGAGAAGGAGAAAAGTACTGATGAGCCAAAATCCTCATTGTCTACTGAGGATCAATCTATTCAAGATGAACTTAATCAGATGCTTTTTCAAGATGTTATAGAACATTCTTATTATGATGAACAAAGAAGAGCTTATGAGGAAGCAAAGAAAAAGAACAAGACTGCAGAGTTCACTCACAATACTTTGGGTGACAGTACTTTAGATCAAAGTACTGTTGAACCTGTTAATAGGACTTTGAATGATTTGGATGATCCAACCATGCCTGGTTTAGAAGATACTGATGATGAGTTTGAAGATGAAGGTATTTTCTCGGATTCCAATGAAGATGCTGATTTCACTAATTTGGGTGATAATTATGAAGTTCCACAGACTCCTATCTTAAGAATTCATAAGAATCGTCCTGCTGATCAAATCATTGGTCCTTCTACTTCTGGAGTAATGACAAGAACCAAAGTTAAGGGTTATACTACACCACATAATGCTTTGCTTAGCTTTGTTTATAAACAAAACATGTTAAATCATAAGGACCATCAAACATGTCTGTTCACTTGCTTTATCTCTCAAGAAGAACCCAAGAATATAGCTCAGGCATTGACTAAAGAGAGTTGGGTTGAAGCTTTGCAAGAAGAACTTCTTCAATTTAGGCTTCAAGAAGTTTGGATATTATGTGATCTTCCTGATGGAAAGAAGGTCATTGGTACAAGATGGGTGTTCAGAGTCAAGAGAGATGAAATAGGGAATGTTATCAAGAACAAGGTAAGGTTAGTTGCACAAGGCTACAGACAAGAAGAAGGAGTATATTATGATGAAGTATTTGCTCCTGTAGCCAAGATTGAAGCAATTCAAATCTTCCTTGCTTTTGCATCATATATGGGATTTCAGGTTTATCAAATGGATGTCAAGAGTGCCTTTTTGTATGGCAAGATTACAGAGGAGGTGTATGTTAAACAACCTCCTGGTTTTGAAGATCCTACACATCCAAACAAAGTCTACAAAGTTGTTAAGGCTCTTTATGGCTTACATCAAGCACCTAGAGCTTGGTATGAACGGCTCTCTACCTTCTTATTCTAACATGGTTACAGGAGAGGAGCTATAGACAAGACTTTGTTTATCAAGAGAGACAAGAAGGATATCATGTTGGTTCAAGTATATGTTGATGATATCATATTTGGAGCTACAAAACAATCAATGGTCAAGGAGTTTGAGAAGCTGATGCAGAATGAATTTCAAATGAGTTCAATGGGTGAGTTAACTTTCTTTTTGGGACTTCAAGTTAAGCAGTCAAAGGAGGGGATTTTCATAAGTCAAGACAAGTATGTATCAGACATACTTAAAAAGTTCAATTTTGATGCTATGAAGCCAGTCACTACACCTATCAAATCTATCAACTCATTGGGCAAGGATGAAGATGGACAACCTGTTGAAGTCAATTTGTATAGATCAATGATTGGTTGTCTTATGTATCTCACTGCATTTAGGCCGGATATCATGTTTGATGTTTGTTTATGTGCAAGATATCAAGTCTCACCTAAGGTTTCTCATATGAATGCAGTGAAGCGAATTTTCAGTTATTTGAAACAACAACCAAAGTTAGGGTTGTGGTATCCAAAGGATTCACCTTTTCACTTGGAAGCTTTTTCAGGTAGTGATTATGCAGGTGACAACTATGACAGAAGATCAACTACTGGAGGATGCCAATATCTTGGAAGAAGATTACTTTCATGGCAGTGTAAGAAGCAAACAATTACAACAACATCCTCTACTGAAGCAGAATATGTGGCTGCTGCAAGTTGTTGTGGACAAGTTTTGTGGATGTAGAATCAACTATTGGATTATGGGTTCAATTTCAAGAATACTCCTATCAATATTGATAATGAGAGTACTATTTGCATTGTGAAGAATCTAGTTTATCATTCCAAGACTAAGCACATTCAGATTAGGCACCACTTCATCAGAGATTGTTATGAGCATAGGCTCATTAATGTTGTCAAGGTGCATACAGATGATAATGTAGCTGATTTACTCACCAAAGGATTTGATGTTTCAAGATTTAATCACTTGGTGGTGAGTATTGGCATGATTAATTATTAATCTACATTTAAGGGGAGGACTGGTTAGTTAGTTAGACAGTCTTGTGCTTTACTTAAGGGGAGACAATCCAATGCCCACATGGAGTGTTTGTTATAATAGAGAAGAAGATGGAAAAGTACTGCTGGTTTGTTCTATGAAAGTACTGCTTGGGAAAGTACTGCCCACGTGGAAAGAACTGTTTGTCTTATAAAAGTATTGTTCTAAAGGTAATATTGAGGGGTAAAACACACTAACGGTAACTTTGTTATTATGGGTTGTGATTTTTCAAATCCTACCTATAAATAACTACTTTCCGATTTTCCCTCTCTCCTTTATTCGTTTCAATCTTTTCCATATTTCTCTCTCTTTAATACAATTACGTATTCAAGAATCAATATCTTTTTCAATCATCCATGGCAAATCTACACACAGTTTCTAAACACAACATGGTAGAGAATTTAGATAAAACAAAGGCCAATGTCATCTTCCATGACATCATTGATTTCTTAACTGGTTCCCCAATCAGTTATGCACTTTTGGTGGAACCTGATATAATTGAGCCCTGGATACAGCAGTTTTGGGCTACTGCAAGGACACATATGGAGAATGATGAATCTTATATTCAAGCTAAAGTTGATGGGAGGCTTGTCAAGATTACTGAAGCATCAATTTGTGAAGATTTATTGTTTAATGATGCAGAAGGAGCTATTAGGTTTGATAAACAGCTTCTTTGGGATACACTAAGAGATATTGGATATGAAGGGTCTTTGGTTGATAAAACAACATTCAAGAAGACCTTGTTCAGTCCACATTGGAAGTATTTGGTACATGTTATTCTTCATTGTATCAGCTCTAAAAGTACTTCTCGGGAGCAATTTGGTTCAAACATTGCATCTGCACTAGTAGGATTGGCTACAAACCGTATATTCAACTTTTCAAGGATAATCTTAGATGGAATGCTCTCACACATCTCTCATGGATCAAGATGGTTAATGTATCCGAGATTTATTCAAGTCTTGTTGAATAAAAAACTTTCAGATGTACCTAAGCCTACAAGTCTTTTACCTGTTGTGGTACAACCAGCCAAGATTTTTACATTTATGGCTAGGAAGAGTGATTTATTCACTGGAAGGAACACTCCATTGACTGCTTCAATGATGGAGATTGTTCAAGATATTAGAGATGAGGCAGATGCTAGTGATGAAGGAGAAGGTACTGCTTCTCAAGGTACTGCTTCTCAAAGTGCTGCATCTCAAGACACTTCAACACAAGGTACTGCTTCTCAAAGTACTACATCACAAGGTACTGCTTCACAAGGTACCGATGTTAATAAAGGTACTGAAGTTTCTCCCACCTCATCCCACCATACTACTCCTCCTATTGCATCACCAGAACAAGATGTTCCTATTTTCTCATCATCCTCTGAAGGAGATCCAGCTACTATACCACCTGAACGTTTAGTGTTGGATAATTATGTTCTGACAAGGGAGTTAGTCAGATTGAAGAAAACTACTGAAGCTCAAGCTGCACAGATAGCACAGTTGAAGGTTAAGTTTAGAAGATTCAAGAAGTCTGTTTGGCCCTTGGTTCAACATCACAGGTTATGGTCAAAGCTAAAAAGAAGCAGCAAAGGCAGTTTAAGAAGACCAAAAGCAAAAAGGTTAAAAAGCAATCTTCATTCCAATTGGGGAGGAAATTGGAAGACAAGAATTTGAATGAAGAAGAAGCTGAACCTCAAGGTACTGATGATCAACCTCAAGGTACTGAAGTGCAAGTTCATATTGAAAGTACTGAGGAAGAAAGCATTAGAGTTCAAGGTACTGATGATCAAAGTGCTGCTGATCAAAGTACTGGTCTTCAAGAAACATCTCGACAAGAATTAATTAAACCAAGGGTGTTAAACTTTTTTGAAGAAGCTGGTCCCTCTACTATTCTACATGAAGAAGAGATTGATACACCTGTGGTTGAGCACACTGAAGTTGTAGATGAAGAGGTTGTTGAAATATTGCAAAATTTATCAAGACCAAGAAGTGTTAGCATTCCTGGTGTTACTGAAGAACAACAACAAGTTTCTCAACCTGTTGTAGATCCAAAAGATAAAGGAAAAGGTAAGATGGTAGAAACAAAGAAGAAGAAGCTCACTTTAGCACAAATAAGGGCTGCTCAAATTGCTATGAATGAGGAAGCAGCTAGAAAATTTCAAGCTGAATTGATTGCTGAAGCTGATATTGAAGAAGTTAAGGATAGAGAAGCAGCTAAGAAATTGCAAGAAGAATTGAATGTTGAAGCTGTTGTAACATTAAAGTCACCTATTCCTGTTTCTGCTCTACCAAGAAGACCAAATCGTGCAAAAGAAAGAAATGTCATGATGGCTTATTTTAAAGGTCAAGGATATATTGGATTGAATAAGTTAAATTATGTTGAGATGAAAGAGTTGTATGAAGCTGTTAGAGAAGCTTATCAAAAGAATGTTGATAGTATCAAAGATTTTAAAGATGATGATGCTCAGAAAGAAAATGATAGAAGAGAAAGCTTAAAAAGAAAAAGAATAACTAAAGTTGAAGATCAACAACCATCAAAGAAAGTTGAATTAAGATTTGATACTAATGATGAACTAAGGAATTACTTAAGAATTGTAGAATTTGAGTATTCTAAAGATGATGCAGAAAAGAAGACAGAAAAGAAGAAGAAAAAGTCTCCAATAACTACTTTTGAAGTTGTAGAATCTAAAGATGGAAATTCTTTGATGTTTCATAGAGAAGATGAAAGCTTCAGAGTGTTTAATATGCTATGGGATCTATTGCACATAATAGATAGAGATGATTTGTTTCATCTATATCATTTGGTGCAAGAATACTTTGAACACATTCCATCAGAAGCTGTTGGTTTAATCTTGCTTGGAGATCTCACAACTGTTTAGGAAACTAAAGAAACAAGCACTGCTGAGATTTGGAAAAACCAAGAAGAATGGGATATTATCAGTTGGAGATTCTTTGAAGAATCTGGAGTACATGTTCTAGAGTTAGAAGAAGGGACTATGATTCACATGTTAGCAGATAGAAGATATCCGCTTACATAAGATCTTATGAGGAGAATGCTAGAGCATGGAATTGAAGTTGAAGAAGATAATGAAACTGCTCTTATGGTCATCAAATTGTTTATCAGATGGAAAACTATGGCAGATGATGATGAATAACTGGTATGAATCTTTATTGAATAAATTATTTTTGATATATCAGTACTTTATTCAAAGTACTGCTGATCAAACAGTACTTTCTTCAAAGTACTACTTGCAGTTTTAAACCAGTTAATGATTTTGAAATGGAAAACTTTTGTTAAGTAATAAATGTTTTGAAACAAAGGTTAAAAGAAATAAATGGTTTTTGAGATGGTAACAACAATAGGTTATTAATCCACCATGGTTACAAAAGGATTGGCTAATCCATGAGCAAACGGCTCTGGTAAAGATATCTCAAATCCGTTTTATAGTTGACAACTTGCTCATAAGTTGTATGGTAATCAACTCACCATATCAGTAAATGTGAAGAGTTGGCTAGCCCACAAGAAAATGGCTTGTGGCAAAGGCTGTGGAAAAACCATTATATGGTAATTAGTTCACCATGATTGAAAGAATTAACTAGTCCAAAAGGGTACAACTTTTGGCAAAGACAAATCAAATCTGTTGATAGCTAATGATTTGCTAAAAATCATATGGTTATCAATGTACCATGGTCTTACACACCAAAACATTTGGCTACTCCAGAGTTAATGGCTTTGGTAAAGAGACATCAAAATCCATTAAATTTTCAATGATTCACCTCTCACAGGAGTTTACACACCTGGAAGTGATGAGAATAGACTGAAACTTAAACTGAATTAATGTACAAAATGTCTTATGTTGCTGAAAAGATGGAGCTTGCTGAATGTTGCTGAAAAGATTACTGATTAAGGATGCTGTAAAGAATAATTTCTAAAGAATACTTTGATATAGGCACAGAGAATACAAAGATACAATCCAAAGACAACGACATAATCTTTCCTTGAAGATGGAGATGTTAAAGATAAGTTTACAAAGGAACTTGAAGTCAAGCAAGTAGAATTCAAGTTAGGGGAGGATTGTTGGGATATGAAAGTGCTGAAGATTGTTAAAGTACTGAAGAAGTCAAAGTACTGAAGATTCAAAGTACTGCTAAGTAAAAAGTCAAAGTACTGTTGTCAAAGTCAAAGTACTGCAAAGCTAAAGAACTACTATATTCGTTTATGGAAAGCTTTGTTATTCTAGAATATTCTTTGTTTAGATTACTTGTCGTACAAGGATACAAATTGTAAACCGACTAGGGTTATCCTTAAGCCTATAAAAGGACCTCTAGATTGGCATTAGAGATACGTGGTTTTTAGAATCCTAAAGTACGATTATTATTTAGAGTTTTAGAGTTGTTAAATCTGCATAACATGCAGATTTAGGGTTATTAATAAAATCATTGACAGTTAAAGTTATATTCTTCTTAGCTTTGTTAAGTAAATTCCGCGTACTTAATAGAGATTACTCAGTGTTTCATTGTTAATAACTTAGGATTTATCCAAGGTTATTAAACCCTTAACAAGCTATTTAAGTTAGTTTGGTTAGAGTACATCGATCCAACATTACGTATTATATTTGTTTCATTAAAATGATTTTACGTTTGTTATCGACAAAACATTAGAAGATCATAAAATATAAATAAATGTTTTAACGGCTTATTTGTATTAACATAGAGCAAAGGTACTTCCATGAGGGTAGGACCATTCATTCCTCCTTTGTCGATGGAACTAATCTCCGTCAAGAGCTTGCCACTATCAACTTTGATTGTCTCCTCGACATCGATGAACCCATTTGTCCTAGGTTTGTTTTAGAATTCTATGCTAGTGTTGTCTCTTTCACTAATGAGGACGATCAAATGGCTCTTAGGTTTAGGATCAATAAAACTGAGTACACCATCTCCCTAGATGAATTTGCTTAAGTGCTAGGAATTCGTAACCATGGTACATGTGTTTACTTGGATAAGAGGTCACTCACTATCCTTGATGCAACCAATGACCGCTCTCTTCCCTACCAAACTCCTTTGGCGGATAAGGACATCATCCGTGAGCACCTTTTTAAAGAAAGACCAGCTCCAACCCGCGTTACCCGAAAGGGAAAGGAAGTGAACCGAGATCCATATGGTATGGAGCTTAATGAGCTTAAGCTCGAGTTCAAAAAGTGGGAGGAACTCCTTGGAGTCAATGTCATTAGCACTATAGGAAATAGAGACCATATCAATGCTTGCCTTTGTCACATGCTCTACAACTTGTCCACTCGTCAACCATTCAATTTAGCCTACTACATTGCTAGGAGAATGGTAGATATCCCTACTCAAGGATCCATTGCTCTTCTATACGGGATGCTACTCACCCATCTCTATAGAGAATTTGCACCCATTCCACCAAGCCAAAAAGGGTTGAAGCTAGACTATGCTCTCATCCCTCACATATTTGTGCCTTTGAGTGATGAGCGAGTGGCTAAGACTAAAGGTAAAAGGGCAAAATCTCCAACTCCTTCATCATCATCATCAAATAGCTCCAAAGACAGTCTCCCAAATTCTCGACTTCCACCTCAAGAGTACTATGCATCTCTCCCTGAAATTAAGAATGAATCGGCGGAGTTCAAGCAAACCAAGGGGATGTTCAAGTGCCTTGGAAGGATGATGACAAAGATCTACAAAAATTGGATAAGTGAGGTTTTTAAAGGAGTGTTTGGAACAAGCTTAAAACAATGATGTATGATATTATTTGGTTGTTTTTACTTTGCAGGATGATAAACTAACTTAAAACAATGTTGTATGCTAACCGGTTGATGCAGGAGGATACCACAAGTGTGTTATCAAATTTTACCCATTTTCACTTTTATGTGAAAATCGTTAGCCCTTGGTCAAAGTCTATGCTCCACTATGTTTGTGCATGTGTTATCGACTTTTCCTAACTAGAAATAATTAATGTCATATGTTTTAATAAAAATTTCAGGTTTCGGAAAGGTCCTCGACGGTTAAAAAATGGGTCTGTGATGAAATCTGATCACCACGGACCAGACGACACCATTTTTATGGTTCCGTTTGTTGAACTTTTTGGTACCGCCAAACCTGAACAGGCGGCACCAAAACAATGGTTCCGCCTGTGTAAAATTTTGGTTTCGTCATACCTGCAGGTAAGTTTTTAAATTTCGCTTATTTTAACATTCCATAGTACCATAATTTACCTCTAGGATTGTTCTTACTAGTTTTTACCCATATTAGAACTAGTTTAACACACTTAGGCATCTAGGATATCCATTTCTCACCAAAATTCAAAAATTCCAAAAATCCACCCAAGGAATCCTTTTTCATAAATGAAGGAACCAAAAATTTGGTTCCTTGCAATCCGTGGGTGATCTGATTCTCAAGATCCTACATTCATTAGAACACATTTATTGCATATCTTTATCACTTCACTCCATCCTTCTTGTATGGCTTGACTTAGGTGATATGACTAGCATTAAAAACTCTTCCAAATCAGTAGAAACCTCATATCTTCTATGGTTTAACATCAAATAAAACACATTTCTCTATAATTTTATAATCCTATAAATTAAGAGCCTCTAAGATGACCATCCTCACAATTTCTCAAATCTTCTCATCAACTATCAAAACCTTAAGCTAAAATGACTAAGTCTTCTCCATCAACTAAGCCTTGCAAGAGAATGGCTAGAATGAGCGTAAGACCATGTTGCTTTGTCAACATAAGCTTCTCTTCCGATTCCTCTCCTTTAACTATCTCATCTCCTGATGTGTGCTAAAATACACATCATTTTATATCTAAAAATATGCTAAATCGGACTAATAACCATTAGATATGTCAAATTATATTGCAAATATGTTGGATATGTGTTATTATGTCTTGCAGGTACAAGGGTTTGAAAACAAAGCAAAAACGGTGATTTTCGGATGAGGTTCGATGATTTTTTCACGTTTTCGAAGTTCAAAAGAAATCATAAAGATTAACCGAGCACATCATTGGAAAGATCGCGAAGTATCGAGTCAAATGGTTATTTTTTTTGGAGCATCGATGAAGAGAAGAAAAATTGAAAGATCAAACGGAGCTCGAACGAAGATTATTTTGGAGATAATATTTAAAAACTCGGATCAAGTGAAAGAGGGATAAAAAGAATTAAATGCAAAAGACTTAACACAAAAAGGGCTCTTGGTCTAGTGGTTAGGTGCATGTTTGTCAGCAAAAGGTCTTGGGTTTAATTTCCACTAGTGGCATTTAACTTTTGTTATTTATTATATCAAGCCCAGCAGGCCCAAAACGAAAATCAAAGCCCATCTGCAGTTGAAATTGGTGTCCCAATGTAAAGCTGAGAGGCCCAGTTCAAAACACAACAAGACCAAGCCCATCAGTAGTCCATGCAAGCCCATATCTTTCCCATGTCCAGCAGACATAAACCTTGTCCCAAATATTAACGTGGAGAGAAATTTGAGCAAATGGAAGTGTTTCTTCTACTCTTGCGTTTGAAATACACGCGCAGAAAATAAATTCATAGAGGCACGTGATCATGCTACTACCACTCACTCGCAGCCACCAACTTTGGGTCCAACCTCTCTTCAGCCAACACGTGGTCTTCTATTAGTGGGCATCCGAGGATATCTTTTGGGCGGAAGGATCAAGAAGAGGTTGGCTCTATAAATGTATCCGGACATTTTATTACACACAGTTTTATTTTTAATTTTAGAGTAGGTGTATGAGTAGATTAATTTAGAGTAGGAGTAGAATACTTCTAATAGCTTATTGTTTTAGCTTATTTTAAGAACTTATTATAATCAACTTTTTAGCTTATTTTTTAATGAAGATGAAGAATTTATTTGAAGTTATTTGAAGCTTATTTCTTTTATCTTTTTTCTTTATTTTTTTTACGTTTCTTATCTAATAAGTCATGAAAGCTTATTAGCTTTTTGTGACTTATTTAGATCTAGCTTATTTCATAAGCTTTCTTTTACTACTTTCTTTTAAAAGCTTTTATAACATTAGATCTACTGCTTATTTTACAAAATACTTTATAAAAAACCCAAGAAGATTTGATTTTTATTAGTTTTTCTTTTACAAAAAGTTATTTCTTAGCTTATTATTCTAGATCTAGTATTTTTAAATAAAAAAGTTTTAATCTTTCTTAGTTTTTCTTAATCAATAAGCTTTTTCATAGCTTATTTGATCCATATTATAGATTATTTGTTCTAATATTTGATAAAGTTTTGATATTTTCTTAGTGATAATGCTCAAAATGAGCATGTTTTTAGTAGCGTTATTGTTGGTTTTGTGTATGATAATCGGCTATATTTACTCATAACTGTTGCAAAAGTGCAAAAGATGCGTATTTGTATGTGGATGTAGCCAGGTATCGCAAAAGATGAAGAAATGAAGATTTCATGCACATTTGGAGAATTCCCGAGGAAGGAAGTCAAGTAAGGAAGCTCTTGGACTAAATGATTAGGAAGCGCAATGATTTCTAAGTATCTACAACAAGTAAAGATCAAGTTTCGTCGTGAAAATCAGTAGCAAAAACAAAGAAAAAAGGCGCGAATCTAGAAAAGTCAACAAAAGTCAAAATGAGAGTATGAGAGACGCCCAACCGATCGGTTGGAGCCCGCAACCGATTCAGTTGGGCTGATGGTCAAAACGCAACCGATCCGGCTGCGTTGCAACCAATCCGGTTGCCAAACCTGGAGTTACATATTTTGTTATTTAATGTTGCCTTAACTCCCCATAATCATTGGAGGCCGATCATTTCCTGTTATTAACTTGTATGGGACGTTTTTAGCCTGATAGTTAAGGTTCTTTAGCTATAAAATGAACCTAGACTTAGTAGTCTGAGTGTGACATGTCACACCCCCAAATTATCTGTTTTGCAGCGGAATGAAATGCCTGGGGGATGACAGTCATAGCATCAAAGTTACAGTTATATCGAACGACCTAAAGTGTCATTTTGAAAATATCGTTTGATTAAGTAAAATAATCAGGGTTTACAAAACACAGGTCCCAAAAGATTTCCAATATATCAAAACGAGTTTGTTACAATCAAACGATAGTTAAGCGCATAAAATATAGGTGAGACGCGTCGACACCCCGACTCTATGATAAGTCCACATGCATGCCATGTAGTGAATGCCTTGGATACCTGAGATAAAACATGATAAAAGTGTCAACACAATGGTTGAGTGAGTTCATAGAGTTTGTCTAACATGTAAAGATTTTAAAGAACGTTCATGCAACAAAGGCAAACTTTTTTGGTCATTTAGAATAGTCCACAAAGCAAAGGCATTGTAAATCCACCCAGTTCTAAGTTCTGCCCATACAAAACTTGCAACCTGTGTGTTCACAACCCACTGCCAAAAGTAGTATGTCTGGTAGTCAAGTATACGTTGTCATAATAGTTCATAGTATAGCACTACGTATATAATAATTCAGGGATGCTCCGAACATGGGAGACTTTGCACTGCTCCAACAAGGGAGACTCCTTTGTCACTCGACCACCTGGGCAAGAATTATTGAGAACGCTCCACCAATAAGGCGAGACTTTAGAACGCTCCACCGATATGGCGAGACTTTGCACATGTGACAACTCGCAATTTCAGGTCATTTCTCAAAATTTACTATTCATCTCGGGAATTTACTATTCACCGGTTACTATTCAAAATTTTACTACTCACCATTTTCGAAGTCGAAGTAATATTCTGAGAACGTATTTCAAAATTTACTATTCACGAAACACTATTCATTCCCGGAGAAAATCACTATTCAAGTTTCACTATTTCATCGTTTATCGTAAACTAGGTTTACGAGTATCAAATTCGCGTAACCTTAGTGGTTTAGCTGCGAATTCGTGAACAATCATTCATGACATTTCATATAGACTAGGTTTAGTCTACATATCATTAGCATCATTATCATCATATTAGTTCATGCATGGTTTTGCATTTTTCATTAAACGTATAATTTTTATTAAATAAACGCTATCGCGTAATTAATTATTTTGAACAATTGATCCGATACTTCCAAAAATTATCCCGATATATTTTTATATTCATATTAAGATTATAAAAATAATATTATGAGTTTACCCAGTGTTTTAAATTTATTTTGTATATAAATTGTTATATTTATATAATTACGACGGTTTTCGTAAAAACTACACGAAATTTATTATTTCACTCAAATTTTATAAGGAATGTAGTTTTATAATTTTTATGACTTCAATATATTTTATTTTGACCCGTTAAAATTTATTTTTAGCTAACGCTACCCTAAATGCTTAAATAAATATACAAGTTACTACTTATCTTTAATTAACTTACATCTACTTTATAATTACTCATTTTAAATAAAAAAAATATATATAAACACTAAGTGTATATCACTCTTGTCGACAACAAGGGTGAGTCACTTCATTTTTTTCACAAAATATCTAATCTATACAAGCACATATATCATATATTACTTTAACCAACACATACAACAAATTATTCTAAGTGTAAAAATCAAATACTTTCTCTTCCTCTTCATCCCTAAGAACCGGCCATATCTAAAAACAAGAAGGAGATCACAATTTTTTTTCAAGTCAAGTTAATTATCAATCTAGTTACACTCTTAAGTAAGGTTTTGAAATAAAAACCTAGGGTGTTAGGATTAACCTTTGTTCATTTAACCTCATCAAGTAACTAGTAAGCATTTCATACTCATTTTCATCTTTCATATTCATGTTATGTTCATTTTATCATGCTTGAGTAAAACATACAAGTTATATGATGTCTATACCACTTAAATTGTTTATAAGCACTATTAATTTATATTTGTTATCCTATAATTACTCCTTGAAATATATTACTTTTGGTGATGTCTAGGAACCCATGACACCCTAAGAAGGTGTATGGTAGGATTAGAATAGCTTCGGAGTTGTTTTGAATTGGTTGGAATAGGTTTGGCGCGAGAAAAACTCATTTCGACAAGTTTAATTAAGGGTCTGTCCATATTTTTGGAATCCGGAATTTTCGACAGTAGATAAAAATTTTTGGCCTAGATATTTAGAAAATATACTTTAAAACGAAAACGTGGCCGCTTGAACGGGTTAAAACGGAGCTATAACGAAGAAGATATGAATTTTTCAAGTTTGACGACGAAAAGTATAAAAACCAGAAAATTCAGCATGTTACGTCTACTTTGTACGAGTCAAAAATGAGGCTTAGGCGTTATAAAATGTGTCGACTTATCAAAAATATATTAGTATACTTTGATACGAAGCTAAGGACATATAAAACGTAGAAAACGGACTTGTAACGATTAAATTATACACGTTTACACAAAGTTGCCGTAACTTTATTATATAAGAAAAACTAATATATTTCTATTAGACAAACCTTACGGCAACAAGTGACCATGTTGAGGGTCGTTTTTAACAAGGATGTATTACTTTTTATAACGTGATGTCTTCTAGTAAAAGTAAGTTCGCCTAGCATATTTTCCAAAACGTCCAACCGTTCGTCAAACGGAGTTGTAACGAGTAAAATACGGTCACTTAAATTTTGCCGAAAACCACCCTTAAACAATATTTTGGACACAAGTACCATACTTTACCTATATTTTTCTCTATGATCAAGACCTCTAGGATGAAAACTTAAATGCTAAAACTTTGAGATAATGATACAAGCTTCCCAAAACCGTTGAGTTCGTTTCCTAACACTCGACGTACACCATTTTACGACTAGCTTTTCAAGGGTACTTAGTCACTTTCATGAAATTTTCAATGACATTATTTTACGACGAAAAGTTATAATTTCATAATAAATCACTAAATGATTATCGTAGGATATCATTTCAACGTAAATACATGTAAAGTAATTTATAAATGGTCAAGCCGTTATAAGATTATTTTTCGACGATAAGTGTTATTTTCAAAAATTCACAAGTGGTATAGATATCATCCGAATAGCATGCATGACATTACATCATGACTTATTATGTATCATATCATTCATAATAGGTCAAGGTTAGAGATTCACGCTACATTTCAGTGTACTCACTTTTGTCATCGCATCAATTCACCAAGTGAGTTCCATAGCCCCATTTTCAATTGTTTTTATACTACTTTTGGGGGAGATACATGCTCATCAACTTTTATGACATTCATGATTATTTGCAAACTATATGTTTATCTGAACTGAATGTTTAGTCATACGAAGTAACAGTTTTATCATACTTAGAATTTCTATATCATAAATCATTGAGCTAATGGTCTTGGTATATTCATTGAGCTAATGGTCTTGGTATATTCATTGAGCTAATGGTCTTGGTATATTCATTAAGCTAATGGTCTTGGTATATTTATTGAGCTAATGGTCTTGGTATAGTCATGTACTAACGGACTTGGTACAATCATGGTCTAATGGTCTTGGTATAACATTGAACTAATGGTCTTGGTACAATCCTGAACTAATGGTCATGGAACAATTTGAAACCGTACGAATTATGTGTTATATCAAGTAACTATGGATACATTAAGTTATGCACTATTTTGTGAATTCATTTGACATCATGCGCTTGAACATAAACTATACACATTTCAGCAGTGGGTTGTGAACACACAGGTTGCAAGTTTTGTATGGGCGGAACTTGGAACTGAGTGGATTCACAATGCCTTTGCTGCATAAACGATTTTGAAAGACTTTACATTTCAACTCAAACTCTATGAACTCACTCAACCTTTGTGTTGACACTTTTAGCATGTTTTATCTCAGGTATCTGTTAGGAATTAGAAATTCCCAGTATTAAAGAGTCGGTCACCTCAAGTATATGTAATCGTTAGAAAGCTCGTAGTCGTAGTTCTTTTAAGTTAAGTAGTAATTTAGTTAAGTAACACCGTGGAGGACGGACGGGTCTTTACCCACTGTTTGCCTGATCCACAGCCCAAAGAGTGGCGATTTATGTAAGACTATAAATACTCTCTACCTCCCAAGGTAGAGAGTTGGAGCTCATAATAATATCTTTCACTTTCTCTCACTAAGTTCCCTAAACCTCTAACTTTCTCTCTCTAGAATTCCATCTATATGCTACTTTGTGTTATGGTTTGATGTGTATGTGAAAAGTTAATATCTAACAATTGGTATCAAGAGCCATGGTTAGATCATATCTTGCACATCTTTGGATTTATAGTGGTTTTTAGGTGGTTTTTGAGTTTGAAAAAGTTTAGTGGTTTTTGCATCATTTGGTTGATCTCTTGTGTTAAAGTTTGAATTTTGTTGGTACTTTTATGTTTAGAATCATCAAAAGTGTTTAGGTTTTCATTTGGTAAGCTTGAATCATCTTGGTTGGGTTGTTTTTGGATTGAAAAGTGAAGTTTATTTGGTTTTTCAAGCTAGCGACTTAGCTCTCGGAATAGTTTCTTGGTAGCGACTTGCTTCACAGTTTTGTAGCGACTTACAGTTCAGCGATGGGCATCACCTCTAAGGTGATGAACATGAAATTGAGCGATCTAGATTGAGCGATCGAAATTGTGACATTCAGCGATGTTTTGACACTTCGTTCAGCGATGGTTCTTTGATAAGGCTCTCGATTCAGCGATCGAACTTTTTGGTTTATTTGAAGTGAAAAGTTAGGTTTTTGTTGGGTTGGTTCTACTAAGTTCGAATGGT
>BPTQ01000007.1:176968605-177014519 GCA_019973895.1 Chrysanthemum seticuspe | reverse complement strand
ACTTACTTAATTTACTTGAGGCACTAGTTCGTATGCTCTTGAGAAACTAAATGTTTCTTTTCTGTTTCTTCTAAGTACTGAGGTTGATTCCCGAGTCGCTAGCTTGACTCGATCCCCGCATTCATTGGTTCATGGGGAAAGTTTGTAGATCCGGGACAACCACAGGAGGAATGTCCTCTCCAAAATAGTGCTTCAATCGATGACCATTCACTTTAAAGTTTGGACCATCGGGTTGAGATAACTCAATGGTTCCATATGGAAATACTTTAGTGATGGTGAATGGTCCAGAACAGCGGGATTTTAGTTTTCCCGAAAAAATCTTCAATCTTGAGTTGAAAAGAAGGACTCGATCACCGACGTTGAAAACGCGGTTTTTGATTTTGGAGTCATGAATCTTCTTTGTCTTTTCTTTGTAAATCAAAGAGTTCTCGTATGCTTGATCACGGAGTTCATTTAATTCATTCATTTGAACTTTCCGGTGATCACCAGCTGTCTGAATATCGAAGTTGGCATGTTTCAAGGCCCAGTATGCCTTGTGCTCAAGCTCAACCGGCAGATGACATGCCTTCCCGTACACTAGCTTGTATGGAGTACACCCGATGGGTGTTTTATAAGCTGTACGGAAGGCCCAGAGTGCGTCATCTAGCTTATCCGACCAAGAGGCACGGTTTTCGCCTACTGTCCTCTCCAGAATTCTTTTAATCCCTCGGTTGGAAACTTCCACTTGCCCACTTGTTTGGGGGTGGTACGCAGTAGAGAGACGGTGAGTTACACCATACTTTTGCATGACTCTATCAAATTGGTCATTGCAGAAATGCGTACCACGATCACTGATTATGGCTCGTGGAGTTCCAAACCTAGCAAAAAGAGATTTTAAGAATTTCACAACAACTCGGGCATCGTTGGTAGGTAAAGCTTTAGCTTCAACCCATTTTGACAAATAGTCAACGGCCACGAGTATGTATTTGTTACCGCGAGAAGAAGGAAATGGACCCATAAAGTCAATGCCCCAGATGTCAAAGATCTCACACACTTGAATGGCGTTTTACGGCATTTCATTCCTTTGTGAGATATTCCCGTGACGTTGACAAGCGTCACAGGTTTTGACAAATTCGTTGGCATCTTTGTAAATCGTGGGCCAATAGAATCCGGAATCAAACACCTTCTTGGCGGTGTAGTTGGGGCTATGATGTCCCCCAGTAGGTCCAGAATGGCAAGCCTTGAGAATGTCATTGGCTTCCTGACCATTCACACATCGCCGGATGACTTGATCCGCGCAAATTTTGAACAAGTAGGGGTGGTCCCAGAAGTAATGTTTCACATCTTTAAAGAATTTGTTTTTCTGTTGGGACGACATCCCTTTCACCACAAAGTTCCCCGCATGGTAATTTGCAAAGTCAGCAAACCATGGGGTAGAAGAGTCTCCACGAAAAGAAACCACATTGATTGTTTCGAGAGGAAATGTTTCGTTTATTTCCTTTTTCTCGAACACATCTTGGTGAGGGTTTTCTAGACGGGACAGATGATCAGCAGCCAGGTTCTCAGCTCCTTTTTTATCACGTATAATGATATCAAATTCTTGTAGGAGGAGAACCCAACGGAGCAATCTCGGCTTTGCATCTTGTTTTGCAAAGAGATATTTGAGAGCCGAGTGATCCGTATACACCACGCATTTGGTCAAGATAAGGTATGGCCGAAACTTTTCAAACGCATACACCACAGCTAATAATTCTTTTTCTGTAGTGGTGTAATGGGTTTGAGCTTCAGTCATAGTTTTACTTGCGTAGTGGATAGGCTGAAAATGCTTGGTTTTTCGTTGCCCCAAGACTGCACCGATAGCAAAATCACTTGCATCGCACATGAGCTCAAAGGGTAAATCCCAGTCGGGGGCAACTAGAATGGGTGCTTCCGTAAGCTTTTTCTTTAATGTTTCAAAAGCTTCGATGCACTCATGAGAAAAGATAAAAGGATCATCTTTTTCAAGAAGATGGGTCATAGGCCGAGCGATTTTTGAAAAATCTTGTATGAATCTGCGATAAAACCCGGCATGACCTAGAAAACTCCTAATACCTTTGACGGTAGTAGGATGAGGCAATTTAGCAATAACATCAACTTTTGCTCTATCTACCTCAATCCCGTTTTTGGAAATCTTATGGCCAATGACTATGCCCTCTTTGACCATAAAGTGGCTCTTCTCCCAATTTAGACATAGATTGATGTCTTCACACCTTTGAAGCATTTTTTCTAAATGGGAGAGACATGTATGAAACGAGTCCCCAATGACCGAGAAGTCATCCATAAACACCTCCATATTTTCCCCGATCATGTCGTGGAAAATTGACATCATACATCGTTGGAACGTGCCAGGAGCGTTACATAAGCCAAAAGGCATACGTCTGTAGGCAAATGTTCCGTATGGGTAGGTGAATGTGGTCTTTTCTTGATCCAACGGATCAATGGGGATCTGAAAGTAACCCGAGAAACCATCAAGGAAACAATAGTATTCGTTCCCTGCTAATCTCTCAAGCATCTGGTCCATGAAGGGTAGAGGAAAATGGTCTTTACGGGTGGCTTCGTTTAACTTGCGGTAGTCAATGCACACACGCTATCCCGTAACCAATCGAGTTGGAATTAACTCGTTTTCATCATTTGTGACAACAGTAATGCCACCCTTTTTTGGAACGCAATGAATGGGACTGACCCAAGGACTATCAGAGATCGGGTAAATTAAACCGGCATCAAGAAGTTTTAGAACCTCTTGTTTGATAACCTCATGAATCTTAGGATTCACCCTTCTCTGATGTTGGACTGCTGGTTTGAAGTCATCCTCCATTAAGATTTTGTGAGTACAAAACTCAGGGTTGATACCCTTAATGTCGGAGAGTTTCCAAGCAACTGCTTGCTTGTGTGACTTCAAGACCTTTATGAGAGCAGTTTTCTCCTCCTCAGTTAAGTCTTTAGCAATTATGACGGGTAATTTATCATCACCCTCCAAGAATGCATACTCGAGATGAGGAGGTAGGTCCTTAAGTTCAACCTCGGGAAATTATTCAGTAGAAGTTTGTACTGATTTGATTTCCTCAATTGTGATCTCTTTCGGAGGGAGCGAAGGTAATGGATCTTCATTTAACAATTGCTCCAGATAAAGGATATCTCCCTCCGAATCATAAACACCATCAATTCCAGGCGGAATTGATTCATCACTAGCAAGAAACTCATCGATCTCTTCCAGAAAGAAGTCACCTCCCTCAAACGGAGTGAGAGAGGGGGAAGAGTCGGCAATGATAGGTTTATAAGATGTGGTGGAATCCCCACTCACAGAATTATGAAGATAACCAAGAAACTCTTGAGAGTACTCTTCTGAAGCAATATCAATTAAATCGACTCGATTAATTGATTCAGTATCATAATTTGAGGAGTACCTTGAAGTTTGATCAAGGTTAAAGGTAACAGCTTCATCACCCACACGTAACGTGATTTCTTGCTCAAATACATCAATAAGAGCACGACCCGTTCTCAGGAATCCTCGTCCAACAATGAGAGGAACCCGATGATCGGCATCGAAATCAACAACCACAAAATCAGCTGGAAAATGGAACTTTCCTACTTTCACAAATACATCCTCGGCGATGCCAAGAGGACGCTGTTGGAATCACTCCTAAACAGTATTTCAAGTATTTATATTTCATATGTAATAGGTAGCTTTATTATGTCCTTTATGTTTGTTTAAGGTCAAGCTTATGTAGAAGGCCCATAAACTTAGGCCCAAGCCCAATAAGGAATAGGGAAGGAGAGGGAGTGTTGCCCTAGCTCCTTGCCTATATAAACAATGTAATAACCCTCACTTGAGGGTTGGTTGTTCAAGTTCTTTTCTTTCACATATGCCTCACGCCTAACCGTATACTATATTGTGTGTGTGTGTGTGTTTGATACTTGTTCAATCGCCTTATCTCTTTCTCTATAACTTGTGTTTGTAAAACTAGTGACCTAACAGTGGTATCAATCGCCAAATAGTTGGGTGTACACTTTGTTTTTGAAGTTTTTTTGGTTTTGGGTCTTACGCGTAAAGATAACGCCATATTTGGTTCTCTTAAAAACTCGTTTTTTACACTTTTTAATCCAAGATTCTTGTACTTTCAATGTTTTGAGGTGTTAAAATACTGGTTTTTGACAAAAAGTTTCAAACTTTACGCGTGGATCTACGTTTTTAAGCTTGTTTTTGTTCGTGGGTGTCGTTCTACGCGTAACCCGTTTAGCAGTTTTGGTACATCAAATTTCACATTTTTGTGTTCTTTTGGTACTATTGAAGCTATTCCATAACAAAAATCTGGTTTAGAAACACATTTGGGCAAAATCAAAGTTACGAGTAATCCTACGCGTATCAAAACCCTAAAATTACGCGTAAGATTTTTCCTTGGTTTGATCTTCAATTTTCTGGTTTATTCCGTGTTTTCTTACTTGGATAAGTCTGAAAATACGTCGACTTTGGATATCTTTTGCACTGTGAAGTGTAAAAGATCATTTGGGCAAAAACCCTAAAATTACGCATAAGCATAAGCTTACGCGTAGAAATTTTACGCATAAGATTCACTTTACGCGTAAACTTAGGTCTACGCATAAGGTAATCCTACGCCTAACTTTCTACGCCTAACTTTTGTCTACGCCTAACTTTAGTGCTTTTATCCTACTTATGCGTAAGCTAAATCCTACGCGTAACTACTTATTGTTACGCGTAACTTTTGGTGTTTTTACGCATAAGTGCTACTTGGTTCTTGTCTTTTCTACGCCTAAGGACACTTCATCAACAAAGGTTCATTCGACTACAAAGATCCATTTTTACCACACAAGTTTATCATCATGTCTCAACCACCATACTCTAACTATTTCCCTCACACTTATAATCATCAACAACAACAACAATTAACTCCACAACATCAACAATGGAATCAACAACAAGCTATTTATCAACAACAATTTAATCAGCAACATACTCCACAACTTGGTGCAATTCCACAACCACAAATGGTTCAACCACCACCAAACCTTCAAGTTCAAACCTACACAAATGATTTTAATCAACATCCATCAAGGAACACTATGAAGGAACCCACTTGGTTTGCAAAGATGTGTGAAGCTTTAAGCAGCCAACAATCAATTCACGAAGCTGGATCACTTGATAGACCTCCAATGCTCACTCCAAGAAACTACGATCAATGGGTGATAAGGTTCTTTAGGTTTTGTGATCTGAAGAAGCCACATGGAAAGTTCTTAAAGAAGGTTATCTTGGAAGGTCCATTTGAGATGCCTACTGTCATTGTACCCGGAGATCCAACTGCTGTTCCACCAAGAGATGAACAAACCAACATTGCTACTGTTGCAGATTTAAATCCTACAGAACTTCTACACTATGAAGCTGATGAACTTGCAATGGAATACATCCTCTTAGGATTACCAAACCCAATTCTTCGTAGTGTTGATGCTCAAAAGACTGCACAAAAAATGTGGGATCATATTCGTCTTCTTATGGAAGGATCTGTACTCAATCAGGAGGATTTGGAATCCAAAATCTACTTGGCTTATGAACACTTCATGATTGAACCTGGAGAGACACTAGAGTCCTATCATCATCGATTTTCAGACATCATCAATTATTTGGATAAACACAACATCATCATGCCAAGAATTGCAGTGAATACTAAGTTCCTGAGTAGTCTTGGTCCAGAATGGGAGAAGTATGTCATTTTACTCCGTTAAGCGAAGAATATGCATCATTCGACTTATGGATTGTTGTACGATTACTTGAAGCCTCATGAAAAGGAAGTTGATCGGGAAAGGATTCTCCGTGCACAAATTGCTAAACAGTCACAACCGGACAATCAACAACTTGCCTTGTATGCTCAACAGAATTATCCCTCTCAACCAGCAACTCAACCAACTGCTTCAAACACACCTTCACAGCCACAACCTCAACAAAATCAATTGGTTCCATACAGCAACAATGCTCAAGCATATGTCAGTGAAGCGACTGAGGAAACAGATCCGTTCGAAGCATTGCAACAAGGATTTGTGATGATTGCTAATGCTTTTGGCCGTTACACCAACAACTCCAACAATCGTATTCGTTCCTCATCTAACACACGGACTCAAGCTGTTGTGAACAATGGACGTGTTGAAGTTCAGAATCGTGATTATGGTCGTCAGATGGGCGGTGGTCAAGGGTTTAATGCTGTGGGTAGGAATAACAACAGAGCTCAAGTGGTGGAACAGGGAAATGCTCAGAATCGGTTAAATGGTCTTAGATGCTACAACTGCAATGAGAAGGGACACCTGGCTAATGCATGCCCAAAGCCAAGGACTAGGGGCAGTGCTTATTTCAAAGAGGCTTTACTTTTGGCTCTTAAGGATGAAGCTGGTGGATCTCTCACAGACAAAGAACAGAGCTTTATGGCAGATGCAGACTCAGATGATGATATGGAGGACTTGCAGGCTAATGCAGCTGTTATGTTGATGGCTAATATGCATGAGCTGCACATGAGTGATACAGGCCCAGTGTATGACACTGATGGCTTGTCTCAGGTACCTGAACAAACCATCATCATATCTGAACTAATATCTCCGCCAATATCTGAATCCGGCACGGATCAGACTGTTCAAAATGAGTCTTCTACATCTCTTTCTGATGATTTTCAAGTTAACCCTGTAGTTACATTTGACGATCAAGATGACCTTATGGTTTCCTTTGATAATCAAATTGACTCCGTGGTCGTACTTGAGGATCTAAAGAATGATCATGTTGAGACTCACGTTGAACAAGATGATCTGTTGCCTCATCCGGATTTTGCTCGGTTAATTCAAGACCATAAAATCAAAATGGAGGAATGTTATGCATTAAATCACTCCTTAAAAAGTACAAATGCACTGTTAACCAAGGATTTTGAATGCTTACAAATGCAACTCAACTTTTTCAAAACTCAAGAAAACCGTGAAAAAGGTTTTGAAGCCGCTTTTGCAAAATCTCATCAAAACGAAAAATATTTAGAGAGACAGATGCGTGATCTAGCCGACTCGAAGAATGCTTTGTTGTCTGAAGTAGAACAACTGAAACACGAACATAAAAAGCAAATTAACGCTTTCACCTTGGAAAATCAAAAAGCTAAGGCTGAGTTGTTAAATTGTCAAAAACAGTTCTCCGCATACAAAAAGCATTCAACGAATCGGGTAGATGACCTTCTTGACGAAATTCTCGGCTTGCAAAACAAACTTAAAGAGTTTAAAACTGTTGTTTACAAACATGGTGAATCCGTAACAGCTATTGAAAAGTTTACCTTAAAACCCAATCCAAAAGGATATGGAAAAAATCTAGCTGATTACAAACGAAAGCTTTCACTAAAAACATTCAAACCAACTCCTGAAGTTTCCAGTGCAGAATACAAAATTGATAATATTGTCATGAGTGTTGTTGAATATCATCGTCAAGAGGAATTAGATGCAGAAGACGAGAGTCGATCAAAATTAAAAAATGTTGTTTACAACAAACCTTTTAATTATAAAAACGCGGTCACTTTCGTCACACCAACGGATTCTTCTAACACACCAAGGGTCATCATCAAAACACCTGAGTCTTCTAATGTTAATCCCAAAACAGAATTTGCACAAACTTATGGTCCTTTACCTTCCATTAGTGAAGTAAACTCAAAACCTGAAAATCGAAAAATCCTTCGATATTTTGACATTTTCATGGCTGACCTCAAAATTTTACAACATGAGATAGAATATCGCTCTAAAATCAAAGTTGAACATTTTCAATCGCCTCTGGCGCGAGAACAAAGAGACATTTTTCAGAAAAATCTTTTACCTAATGTTAAAAACTTGAAAAGTTGTGCAATTGCCTGGGAAAAGGATTTTCATAAGGAACTTGGGGTAATGAAAAACGTTTTCGAGAAAACAGAAACATCTATTTCTAACACAAAACGCAAAAAGAAACTGTTGAGAAAAGATGTTGATCGACTCTTGGAAGATGTTATATGTGCTGATATCCATAATGTTGTGTTACTTCATGCCTTGCCATTTGCATCTGATTACATCTCTGCTGATATTGTTGAAACTGTTGTAACTATTGAGAACACCGATAAAGTGCTTCAGATCGAGTCTTTAAAAGCTGAAAATAAACGATTACTCACTGAAATTTACAATGCAAAACGTCGTCTTCATTGGTGTGAAAAAGATATTCACAACCATCAACTTAGTTTTCAAAAGAAAATCGCTCAATTGAGTGCAAAATCTTCTGATCCTAAAATTGATCAACTGGATGATCAAAACGTGTCTTTGAAAAGTCAAATCTCAAAATATGAACAAGAACTTTTAAAAGTTAAACAGGAATATGGTGTCATATTTGATTTACTCAAAAAGACTCGACTTGAAGCATCTAACGAACTTGATCACTATCTTGCTCACACTAGAGAAGTAATGAATTTTGCTGGTAATATTCGTTTTGAAAATCAAGATCTGATTCACACCATCTCTAAGTTACGGGAAATGTTAGGAAAGTATGAACAACTTCCGCCTACTGTGATTAAGAGATTAGCACCAGTCACACTTAGTAATCGTGAACCTAGAATTCCCACTGCCAAATCACAAGTTGCTAATGTGTTTCCCTCTACTGAAACAGGAATAGTTGCATCTTTTCCAAACGTCCGCACTTCACAGCCTAGGAGCACTCAATCGAAGAATAGGAAGTTGCGACCTAAGAAAAGATCAATAAGGAATGCTAAAGTAGAAGAACACCCTAGGACTCTGAATAAAACTCATGTTACTTCCACTATAGATGTTACGTCTGGCAAATGTAATACAAATAGTGATGTAACGAATGCTAAACCATTAAGTATTTTTGATATTCAGTCTGATGCACCTTGTGTTATTTGTCGAAAGCGTATGAATTCTGATTGTCATGACAAATGTGTTGCTAAAGATATAATCTCTCGATTACAAAATCCTAAGAATCGGAATACCTCTAGGCCCACTAATCATTCTAAGTCTGTGTTTGGTAGACCGCCTTCTTTAGATTCTAAGGCAACCATTGCTATCACAGTAGCTCCCGCTTCACCTCCCAAGAATGTAGTACCACCTAGTGTTTTCACTAAGACTAAAGCAAAGAGTAGTTATAGATGGCAGAAATGGATATATAACACACTAGGATTTAAATGGATGCCTAAAATTCTCAATGTGTGTATGTCTAACATACCTGCTTCGGAACCCTCTAACATTTCGGGTTCCACATCTACTTCTATTCCATCTGTGTCGTCTGTGTGTAATGCAGGTGATACAGATCATTCTCTGGATTGTTGATAGCGGATGTTCCCGACACATGACAGGCAACCTTAAACTGTTATCAAACTTTATTGCAAAGTTCATTGGCACTGTCAGATTCGGGAACGATCACTTCGCAGCCATCATGGGCTACGGAGATTATGTCAATGGGAACATCGAAATCAGCAGGGTTTACTATGTGGAAGGCCTCGGTCACAATCTGTTTTCAGTAGGTCAATTTTGTGATGGAAATTTGGAGGTTGATTTCAGGGAGAAAACTTGTTTCATTCGTGATCTACATGGAAATGACCTTATGTCTGGCTCGCGTAATTCTAGTCTCTACACTATCTCTATGCAAGACATGGTTGCTTCCTCTCCCATTTGCTTACTTTCAAAGGCAACATCTACAAAATCCTGGCTATGGCACCGTCGTCTCTCACATCTAAACTTTCAAACCATCACCAACCTTGCTCGACACAAACTAGTTGAATGACTCCCACGATTTCGGTATTCAAAAGATCACCTTTGCTCAGCCTGTGAACAAGGGAAAAGCACTCATGCTCATTTTCCTTCAAAGGTGGAACACAGCTCTCAGCACGTGCTTCATCTTCTTCACATGGATTTGTGTGGCCCGATGCGCGTGCAAACGATCAATGGCAAACGCTACATCTTAGTAATTGTTGATGACTACTCACGATGGACTTGGGTCTACTTTCTTCGTAGCAAAGACCAAGCTCCACAAATGATCATCACCTTTCTCACAAAGATACAGGTTCAGCTCCGCAACACCGTCAGAATTATTCGGACAGACAAAGGAACTGAATTTGTTAACCAAACCCTTCGTGAATTTTATGAGAAAGTGGGAATTGAAGCTGTATCTACTGCATGCTATACTCAAAACCGTTCTATGATCACAAAACGCCACAACAAAACACCTTTCGAGCTTGTCCACAACTATAAACCGAACCTCAAACACTTTCATGTATTTGGATCCCTTTGCTATCCGAATAATGATCGTGATGATTTTGGAAAGCTCAAAGCAAAAGCTGATATTGGAGTCTTTATTGGATACTGTGACAATTCTAAAGGTTTCCGAATCTGGAATCGTCGAACTAAGGAGGTAATGGAAACGATTCATGCTCATTTCGATGAACTCACGGATATGGCTTCTGAGTATAATAGCTTAGAACCCGGACACAACCGTTTAAACTTCCCTCAACCCCCATCATCAGCTGAACAAAGCCCCCAGCTAACTCATCAACAAATGGAAATGTTATTTGCTCCTCTGTTCTGTGACGATATTGATGAACGTGCTCCAGGTGTATCCGCTGTTTCCGCTGCACAACCTGATAATATTCCTATACCTGATACACCTGCTACAACAACTACTGTTGAAGATGCACCTACACTAGTTGACTCCAACACAACAGTTGAACACACCACTTCCAACAATGATGAACCAGCTGATGATATTCTGAATGAAGTACCCCCACCTGCAGATTTTGATCCAAATGCGTTCTTCAACCCGTTTGCTAATGAGACTGCTACACCAGATGTCGCGGAATCTTCAACAAACCATTTGAATCCTCAGAATCTGCACAATGTATACCAACATCAACCCTCTACACACCGATGGACAAAAGACCATCCTCTGGCTAACATTATTGGCAACCCGAATCAACCAGTCGTTACGAGACAACGTCTTCACACAGACGGTGAACATTGCATTTATGCACTCACTGTCTGCCAATCTGAACCTAAAAACATTAAAGACGCAATGACAAAAGACAACTGGATTGAATCCATGCAGGAAGAACTCAACCAATTCAAACGTCTTGAAGTATGGGAACTGGTTGAAAGACCAACAGGGGTCTACGTCATTGGTCTAAAATGGATTTGGAAAAACAAATTGGATGCTGAAGGGAACGTCATCCGAAACAAGTCACGTCTAGTTGCTAAGGGTTATCGTCAGGAAGAGGGAATAGACTTTGAAGAATATTTTGCTCCGGTTGCTCGTCTTGAGGCTGTTCGGATATTTCTCGCGTTCGCTGCTTATATGAACATGACGGTCTATCAGATGGATGTCAAAACGGCGTTTCTCAATGGACAACTTAAAGAAACGGTCTATGTCAGCCAACCAGATGGATTCGTTGATCCTGAGTTCCCAAACCATGTCTACAAACTGAACAAAGCTCTTTATGGTCTCAAACAAGCCCCTCGGGCATGGTACGATAAGCTATCATCTTTCCTCATTGCCAATAATTTCACCAAAGGCTCGGTTGACCCAACTCTTTTTATACAATATCACGGGGCACATATCTTAATTGTTCAAATTTACGTGGATGACATCATTTTTGGGTCAACACATTAGCAGACCTGATATTGTCTTTGCCGTTTATCTATACTCCCGTTATCAGTCGCGACCAACTGAAACCCACCTCTCCGAGGCTAAAAGAATCCTCCGATACATCAAGGGAACCATTAATTTGGGGATCTGGTATCCAAAGGATTCTGGTTTTGAACTAATCGCTTTTTCAGACGCTGACCACGCAGGATGCTTAGACTCAAGGAAAAGTACTTCAGGAGCTCTACAATTTCTTGGTGATAAACTGGTGTCTTGGCAATCAAAGAAGCAGGATTGTACATCGCTGTCATCAACCGAAGCAGAATATGTAGCCATGTCCGCGTGTTGTGCTCAAGTCATCTGGATGAGAACACAACTCAAAGACTATGGTTACGTATTTGACAGAATCCCGATGTACTGCGACAATCGGAGTGCCATTGCAATCTCGTGCAACTCAGTTCAGCACTCAAAATCAAAGCACATCGATCTACGCTATCATTTCATCAAGGACCACGTGGAACAGGGTACCATTGAATTATACTTTGTGGGTACTGAATACCAATTGGCAGATCTGCTCACCAAAGCCTTGCCTCCCGCTAGGTTTAATGAGTTGGTCCACCGAATTGGTATGAGGTGTTTGACTCAAGAGGAATTGGATGACCTCTTAAAACAGTCTTAAAAACCTGTCAAACACCAAAACATCTTTTGTATATAAATTTTTCAAAAACAAAATACAAAAATATAAAACCCGATAAAACAACAAAAATATTCTCCTAATCTATCTTTCTTTCAACATGGCAAGTACATTTCTTCCGTCAACACTTTAATCTTTCAAAATTCAGTATTTTTTCCGATCAAGTGTTGAGGGGGAGAAAATAATCCATTAACTGTTTCAAAACATCTGTGTACTTGCATGTTATCTTATCTCGGTTGATTCTTTTACTAATGGTTATACATTTTCTGGTTCAAAGACACTCCTCGGACTTAAATTAATAACCTTTCATTATTTTCTCAAGTCGAGGAGAGTGTCGTCAAGTTTCTTTCCTAAAATCTTCGTTTGGTAACCAAAATGGAAGTTAAATGGCTTGGTTTGAAAAAGGAAAAGGTGGAGGGACCAAAACTGTCAAAAGGTTAAACTCCCTTTTAATAAAACACCCTCCCACCTACTTTCACTTCTCATTTATTGCAAAAACACCAAAAACCATCCTACGCTTAAACTTCACTCAAGAAAATCGTGTTTTTGATCCTCATCTTGTAAGTGTTTTCGTGATCACAACATGTTTTTATGATAAGATTTTGAATGTCATGTAAATCCTACGGCTAAAACGTGTTCTACGCGTGATTAGGTGTTCTACGCTTATGCGTAAGAACACACAATCAATATGTGTGTGTTTGTGGTGAAATGATTTGTGTCAAAACGTTCATAATACATCAATGATACCATTTTAACCATCAAAATCCACCCAGAAACACTAATTGATGATTTTTGAAAATTAGGGTTTATAAGTCGAATTGGGTGTTTTCAAATGTGAAGTGTTTTGGTCAAAAATATTGTTGGGTTATGGTCTTATGGTGATGAATTGATGATTTCCTTGCTTTATAACCACCCAGAAACTCTAAATAATCAACAATTTGGAATTAGGGTTTAAAGTTCATAAGTGTGGGTATTTTTTGATTCACCATGAATTGGGTGTTATAACTCGGTATATAGACTTCCTCAACACTCTTAAGCTACCAGAAAAAGTTTGGTGCATAATCCATGGCTAGATCTCATACGCGTAGATTTAGGGTTTAGACTACGCGTATGTAGTTCTACGCATAACTGTGTAACATGTGTTCTTGCCATGATCTGTTGTTAAAATAAATCTATGTGTTAATATTGATGATATGATGGTTCTATTTCAGGCTTGTTACTCGTGAAAATCAGAATCAAGGTCATTTGCACTCTACGCATAAGGATTACCCTACGCGTAGTCATGTTACGCGTAAGAATAATCCTACGCATAACAGCTACGCGTAAGGTTCTACAATGGACTACGCGTATCCTGTGAAGGATATGCGTAAACAGTGACCTCTACGCATAAGGTCAACTCTTACGAGTAGCCTTACGCGTAAGGTTAATATATTCCTACGCATAAGCTCTACGCATAAGGTCTCCTTTTTCCTACGCGTGCGTAAATTAGGATTCTACGCGTAAGTTTACGCCTAAGCATATATCATTCATGTCTACGCATAACTTTGCCAAAACTACGCTTAACCCTGGATTGTCCTTCATGATGATTTGTTACGTGTACAAACTTGTAAATAAACTAATCATAACGTCACGAATCCAATAATGTCACTAATAAACTTAATCGTCTAATATGTTGTGAACAATAAGTGATAACATAAACTTTAAAACTTAAAGTTAACTAACTCACGAAACATTTCACGACATCATTGAGCTATTGAACATACAAGTGACTTAGGACTCGTAACAATCATTATCACTGTACATTCAATAACTAGACAATAAGACCTTCTGTTGACTAACATTATGTCTTTCGATATGTTGGTTCTTTTGGCTAATGTTATTTCAGATCACGACATGGCAGAACAAATGAATGTGGATGCATCTGAAGTTCTCTCCATTGCTGATATCTATCCTCATGGCTATCCAATGAAGATAGGAAAGAATAATCTCCGTGTTGACTTTGACACCCTCACTTGCTCTGAATCTTCGTGTTTAATTGCTATTGACATTCTGAGGACTCATCCGTATCAGAACATGCTTACTCACTCTGCAACTGTCCCTGAGATCTACATCCAACAGTTCTGGAACACTATGGAAAGGGTCAAAGGACAAACTGCTGTGACGGTGACTCTGAATCACAAACAAGTCACCATTACACCTGCAGACTTAAAGGCAGTTCTCCTAATTCCTGATGTCGATCCAACCAAACTATATGCCACACCTGCTGAAGAGCTCACTCTCCAATTCTTAATCGATATCGGTTATGACGAGGCTACAGGAGTAATCACCAAGCATTCTCACGTAGAGCTTAAGAGTATTCCTCAACCCTGGAGAACTCTCTACATGATCATCACCAAGTCTGTTTCTGGTCGTGACAGCGGCTATGAGCACCCTAAGCTCATGGAATTGCAAATATTCTGGGCATTGGTCAACAGGAAACACATCGCTATCGAAGCTCTGATTTGGGATGACATGATGTCATTTCTCAACAAACTTGGCTCAAAGATTCCCTACATCAGATATACTAAATTGTTGATCCAGAGAGCACTTGGACTTCATCCTGACATTCCCAAGAGGCTCAATGACCCCGACAATCACGACATGTTGACGGAACCTATTCTATCTGTCAGAATCAAGGAAACGTCGACAAAGAAACAAGGTGTTGTGCTGCCAGATTTCCTTCTAACTGAAGATGTCAGAAAGCTCGAATCGTACAAAAGGTATCTGGAAGCAGTTAGACAAGGCAAAGTTGGTCATCTCGACGAAAAATCTTCTGGAACACCTGTAAGGAGAATCAGAAAAGGAAGTGCTGGAAGTGTCACAAGTTCAGATAGTCAGAGAAATGTTCCAAAGAAGAAACCTATTCCAAAGAGGAAACCTACCACTAAGAAGAAAGTTCCTTCTCAGGAAGCCACTCTGATCCTTTCACCTGAACCGCAAAGACAGCTCAAGGACGAGGACTCTGAGGCTACTGACACAGATGAAGAGATCTTATACTCTGAAACTGCAAAGGACGAAAATCCCTCAGTACCAAAACCTCCAAGTCCTCAAACTAATAAAGGTAAAGGCAAGACTCCTGCACTTGTGTCACAGGATGAAAGCTCTGAAGAAGATGAAGAGCAACTGGATCAATCATACAGGAAGAAGTTTCACAACGTCAGAAACCTTCAAAAGGCCGAAGAATTTGCTAAAGATCAAATGGGTGGCCCCGGAGGATCAAGTGGTGCTGTCCACTCCTCTCCAGATCCTGATGCGGTTAATCGACCCGATAAGGGATCTGGTGCCACCACTCTTGTGCAACTACAAAAGCCTGTTGAGGACACTATTGTGTATGATTTTGAGAAACAGGTAACTGAAAAAGAAAAGTCTAGAGATGACGAGGATGATTATACAAAGTTTCTTCTAGACAGTCCAACACACTCAAAGGAGAAAACCTCAGAAACTCCTAAGGACCTGAAGTCTCCTCATGTCTCCTCATCATCAGACTCTTCATCTCACTCATCACAACCACCATCAACGAAGTCAACCAGATCATCATCCAAATCAGTGAAGAAACCACCTAAATCTTGGATTTCTCAGACTCATAAAAAGCTTGTGAAAGCTGTCCAACAAGTCAGAAAGAAGGACATACTTTACAGAAAAATGAATTGGTTTGCTGACCAAATTCAGTACTTAAATGATGAGAAAGACAAGATGGAGAAAGAAAGGGAATTTGTTCAGAAGTTCATGAAGAGTCATCGTAAAGAGGAACTGAACGAAATGATCGAAGGTTACACTAACAAGTACCTTCAGGATATCGTTCCTAAAGTCCAAAAGGAACTGGAGAAGACAGCAAGAGATCATACCCACAAGTTTCTTCTCGACACTGTCCCCGGTGTGACTAGAGAAGTATTTTCCAGACAACTCACCCCTAACATCGTCGCATTGGTTAAACATACAATGGCCAAAGAAGCTGATCTCTCTGAATCTGAGTTAATCGCTAAACTAGTGATGCAAATGTCAAAGCGATCTGGAACGTTTACTTCGGATGAAGCTAAATTTTTCGAAAATCTACTTGATTTTCAACTCAGATCATCATGCAAGGAGTCAGCTGATCAACCCAAATGACCAAGAGATGACGATGATAAGGATAAGGACTCTGCACCTAAACGTCAGAAGCAGTCTGGTAAATCTACGTCTATGCCACCTCCTCCACCACGGACTTCTTCTCAACAAAAGTCTCCTCCACCTCGGTCTTCTACTGATAAACCTCGGGACGATTCCGAGTTACCACCCCTGACTCATAAAACAGGTGATTACTTTGAGTATACAGGTGGTGACGATGAAGAGGTCCTTGAGCCCCGACAACAACCCACCTCACCCAAACAAGTGCAGAAACCAGTATCATCATCAAGGTCTTCCAAAAAGAAGAAGAAGACGACTCAGCCTAGAGTCGTATCATGGCTAGATGACGATAAAACCGAAGAGTTTGAATGGTTCTCCACACTTGTCAATCAAACTCCCTACCCTGATGAAGGTCAAGAATTGGTAGACGGTTCTACATTGGAGCACGCAAAACTTTTGCAAGGAAAGTTCCATGTGAAGAAAATGACGAAATCTGAGTTGAAGCGAATCAAGAATGAAGCGTTTCAACTTCTACAAGACAGCTCTGAAAGCACCCTCGAGGTCGAATATCATCTTGAGAACATCACTCGAGCTATGTCTAACAACATGGATTGGCTCAATCCGGAAGAAAACATTGACTTCACACAAAGGGACAACCCTCCATACTACACCGACTGGACCAAACCTCTACTGACCATTGGCCAAGCAGACGAACCAAGGATTCCCTTCTGATATTTTTTTAACAGAGACCTGGATTTTCTCTTACACGGTAGCGATGGTTCGCGAAAATACGCTACATCATTGACTCTTCCATTCCCAGCGGCTATTTACTCAAACTGCATAGCTATCGAGGAACGTGCAAATCACTTGTTTTCTGACAACGTGCAAGCATACGACCAAGATGCATTGTAAGGGATTCATCATTGGCCTAAACGCCGAAGAATCTACTACAGAAGCTGCCTGGTTCAGAAGTCTCAACATGCAGTGTATAGTTCCAAGGACATCGTGGCCATCAAACATATTGATCTCAAGTCTAAGTGGGACTACACATTCTTGAAGAATATCATAGTCAAACGACAAGATGAACAGGACTATGGATTCTCCGAGGCTGACTTTGAGAATTTGTCCCTCAACGACATCGAAGACATGTACCTTGCCAAAGTACAGGGTCGTATGAGACAATTCTCGACTGAAGTTCAACGTGAATTTATCAAGTCAGTTCTCATCTTCATTAGACGCATCGTGATCAAAGAACGTGTCGAAGATATCCAGATGGCTGTTGAATCATATCAGAAACGTGTAAACTTCACTCCACCACAACTTGATCTTCCGGACATCAACCAGCTTACACAACTTACGCTCATCAGCAAACCTTTCGGCGTTGTTTACCGCAGTGAACTTCAAAGAAACTGCTTAATGGCGTGTAGTGAGCTCCACAAATTCGGGGATCATACCTTGAAGCTGGTTAGGGATGGATTGGCGTACAGGTTGAAGGATATACGCCTGAAAGTTGGGAATCCTAAGCGCTGGAATTCTCAGGAAAGGAGGGATGTGAGACGTATCATCACCATGATTGATGAATGGTTGTTCAGAAGGGATCAGTTCAGACGATTGGAGAGCTATGTTGGTGGACGACCCAGGAGAAACATCACTGACTTTCAACGCCCTGTGCGCACTCCTGGGAACATCACTGCACTTCCTGGTACCCCTTGAATTGTTTCCTTCATATAATTTTGGATGTGTGATTATATATATCAATGGCTTGTGCACACATAACAGTGTACAACCCGTAATTGTCAAGAAAGGACCCTATGGTACGCCTCAGTGCCACAATCCTTATAAAAGGAGCGAAAGCTTCTTATTTTTGAGTAAAACCTATCAAACCTTTCATTTTTCAAGGTTTTGCTCAAAAAGACAAGTACTTCCCCATATGATTTTAAAACCTCAACCGTTTATATCACTAGTTGAGGGGGAGTATTTGATAAAAAATTTGTTCACAAATTGTTCATAGTGGTCATTCTTCCCGCAACACTCGAAATGGTCATATTTATTCTTAAACGTTTCAAAAATAACACTTTATATGCCATTTTTGAGGGGGAGAAAATTTGTGTGATAAGAAATATGTTGTACAAAATGCAAATGAATCTGTGTACTTCAGACTTAAACAACGAATTGACGGTACTAAACTGTTAGTAACTCGAAAAGACTTGTCCTGGACGGGTAATAATTTCAAGCTAGTTCGCTAGTGATGTAAACGTGTCTCGCAAAGGACTTGTCTGAGTAGAAAGTACCATTCGAGAAACTTTTGATAGACATGAACTCTAACGGGTTTGACAACCTTCCAAGGTTTGTCTACACCTTCAAGGTAGTTATCAGAGCTAGTTGTCACCTAAAAGCTGACAATGTATCTCTTTAACTATTCAACGTAACCGTGTCTCGCGGGAGATTGTCTATCTTTAGTGGATCAATTCAAAAAGTGCGCGCTCTTTCCTCACTGTGCATTTAACCATTAAAACTATTAAGCACATGTGGAGGGGGAGTATTTACGCAAAACATCATCTCTCACTGTGGTTCAAACATGTTTTTTCATTTACAAACCCTTTGAGAGATATTTTCACATACAGTGGTTTTAATGGCAAACATAGGTTAGTCATGGAGTTATAAGGTGACTAAGGTTAGGAATAACCGTCCTATGATCCGCCAGAGCCGGAGGGATCTACCCAAGGACACTACCATTAGTTAGTGTTAGAAGTCCTTAGGAATGATTGTAAAAAGGAGAAAATGAGAATCGGAGAAAGAAGGAGTTGAAGAATTAAAAAGAAATGTAAAGTAAAGGGTGAAAAGAAACAACCCTCCAGATTATTCAACTTAGGGCAGACACCGGGTTCAATTTCATATGCTACTGGTTGTCACTTAGTGACACCGGTATTGAAGATTAAAAGTCGTCATGGACCCAGTGATGCATGCACTAAACCTTCTTAGCCACTCAAGTTTTTCTCAACAGAAGCTTGTTTCATTCTCACAGGGAACCTTATGTAAACTATTGGCTTTCTCTTAGAGATCGCTGGTATTGAAGAAGGAGACCCTCTCCCTAGTCTCCGCTCAGGAAAACCAAAACGCACTATTGAGTCTAGAGCCACGAGATTCATCAAAAGATCTCTTAGGAACACTTGACATTTAATCACTTGATGATCAACAAATAAGATCATCAGTGGTTCATATCGAGTCCTTCACAGATCTTAGCAATCTGTCGAGAACATTTATGAGAGGTTCACATCTGTGATCCTCAGTGATTGAATGGAAACTCCTGCCAGGGTCAACATCAAACAGCCCTGACAGCAGGTCACTTCAGTAACTCCCCGTGGATTACGCGAAGTGTGTCTCAAACGGTCTACAGTCGTGAGGTGATGCTTCGGTGTACCTCAGCGACTCATCTGAACTGTAGATGTATTTCGGTACATCGCGTTATCTCACTTGTGGGACTCCAGTTCAGGAACGGCCTTTTTAAGAATTAGAGTTGTGTTTTCACACTATGCTGTTAACACTCTCGAAGTTCAAACTTGTAAGTGCCGGAAACCGCTTATTACTAACCGTTTGAAATGTTTTCTTCTTATGGAAGCTCCAGAGCGGGATGATCGTGCTGATTCTTCTCATGCTCACGCCAACATCATCACTAATGGAAGTTCTATTCAAAAGCATCACAACCGTCAGAATGATTCTTCGTCAAACCAAAGAATCTACAATGATTTACGACTTAAAGAACTTCATCAGCATTGAATTCCAACGTCAAAGAGCGTGTGAGCATGTTGAAGAATGACGTGGAGACACTGGAGCAGCGAAGCAGACCTGAGGCAGATTGATGCAGACAACAACATACTATCACTTTCACCACAAAGAACAATGATTAAAGAGTAAAGTTAAAGATGACGTCGAAGCATAACTGTTCAAAGATAACTATCTCTCTACACTGGAGAGATTGTTCGAATCAAGACAATTCCTCTCACAAGAGAGAAGAATGTCAGAAGACGTCTCAGATACTATTACATCAACGCCTTCACCGTTTACATTCATATATACTTGAGGGGGAGATTGTTGGAATCACTCCTAAACAGTATTTCAAGTATTTATATTTCATATGTAATAGATAGCTTTATTATGGCCTTTATGTTTGTTTAAGGTCAAGCTTATGTAGAAGGCCCATAAGCTTAGGCCCAAGCCCAATAAGGAATAGGGAAGGAGAGGGAGTGTTGCCCTAGCTCCTTGCCTATATAAACAATGTAATAACCCTCACTTGAGGGTTGGTTGTTCAAGTTCTTTTCTTTCACATATGCCTCACGCCTAACCGTATACTATATTGTGTGTGTGTGTGTTTGATACTTGTTCAATCGCCTTATCTCTTTCTCTATAACTTGTGTTTGTAAAACTAGTGACCTAACAGACGCGATATAGAACGATCTGCAAGCTCTAGAGTCATGCAGGTAGGAATAAGTTCCGGAAGAGAAAGTTTCTTCCATACTGAATAAGGCATCAGATTGATGCTTGCACCAAGATCGGCGAGGGCAAAGCATTCAATCATTCCTGGAAAAACACAAGGGAGAAGAAATTTTCCAGGATCTCCTAGCTTCTCGGGAAGCTTCTTTAACAGAACTGCTGAGCAGTTCTCGTTCAAAGGAGTTTTGGCCATTTCAAACAGCTTTTCCTTGTTGCTCAACATGTGTTTGAGAGTTGATGCAAACTTGGGCATCAACATGATAGCATCCGCAAAGCTTATGTCAAAATGTAGCTCTTGGAAAATTTGAAAAAATCTTTCCATTTGATGACTGGCTTTTTCGCGGAGTTTTTGCTCATTTAAACGTGAGGGGTAAGGAATAGAAGTTTTGGATTTGGGGTTGTCAACTGGAGGTTCAAAAACAACTCCATTTTTGGTCTTGGGTTTCGGGACAACCTGAGGATGGACATTGCTGGTACCTCCGTTATTAGTAGGAAGTTCCTTGTCCTTTGTCGCCTCAGGTCCACTTTCCACTACCTTCGGGAGAGAAGAAGAAGAGGTAGTAGGAATAGCGGGTCCATCATATGAAGCACCACTTCTGGTTGTGATCGCCTTTGCATCGCCCCTCGGATTAGCGATCGTGTTGCTAGGTAAAGTACCTGAGCCCGAGGGTCGATCATTTAAAGACTTCTTAATGTCAGAAATCTGGCTAACCAACAACCGATTCATTTCCTCTTGGGATTTCATGAATTGTTTCAACAACTCATCAGATGATGGTCCAGTTGGAACAATGGCTTGAGTTTGCCCATGAAAATTCTGGCCTCTATTGTTTGGATTAGGGCCTTGATTCTGAAAATTTCCTTGATTATTGCCATGAAAATACCCTGGGTTGAAATTCCCCTGACCTGGGTTTCTATTGAAATTTCCTTGGTGTTGGAAATTTTGATTTTCATTTTGAAAACCGTTATTTGGACTAAAATTACCTTGGTTTTGAAAACCTTGGTTTGGTCTATTTTGATTTTGATTACGGTTTTGGTTTTGATTGAAACCGGGAGGTCCAGGGTAGTGGTTAGGACGGTGGTTCGGGTCTATAGGAGCACGATATTGGTTGCCTCCTTGATTAGAAACCCCGCCCACAGCATTAGCTTCAAAAGGGTTACCATCGGTGGCCATACAATTGTAGTAAGCATGGGGACCACCACAAGTAACACAGACTTCCACTTTCTTAACTTCAGCAGGAGGTGAAGTTTGTGGAAAAGAGACTTTCTTTTGGTTGGAGAGAACCAAAGCTTGAATAGCTTCCGTGAGTTTGTCAATCTTAGCATCGGTGCTAGATTGACTCACGGGCGATGAAGAAGAAGGACCAACACTGACTTGGGAAACAACCGGCTTGCTTCGTGCAGTGCGGACTTTAGACTTGTTTTCAATGATCGCTAAAGCTTCTTTGACAGTTTTGCTTAAGAAATTTCCTCCAGCGGAGGAATTGAGAGAATCTTGATCAGATTGACTCACTCCATTATAGAAAGTATCGAGTTGCATTAACTCGGAGAAACCGTGGTGAGGACATTTGCGAAGCAACTCCTTAAAACGATCCCACGATTCACTGAAGGATTCATCAAACTTTTGAGTGAACTTGATGATTTCATTTTTAAGACTCGTGGTTTTGGAAGGTGGATAAAATTCATTCACAAATTTCTTCACCAGGTCTTCCCATGTCTCGATTGACTGAGGGGGTTGTTTTTCAAGCCAAATCCGGGCTTGCCCCTCAAGAGAAAATGGGAACAGAAGAAGCTTAACAGCATCAGTAGGGACATTCTTGTATTTGATGGTAGATGCAATCTTGTTAAACCATCGAATATGAGCATGAGGATCATCCCGCTCAAAACCATAGAATTGACTTGAGGTTACAAGATTCAGTAACCCGGTTTTGAGTTCAAAGTTTTCAGCCACAATGGCTGGAATAACGATAGCATCTCCATACCCGTCGATGGGTGCCTGGAGAAGCTCACACATAGGGCGTTCTTCCGCCATGATAACGGAAGTAGTGTGAGCAGTCCGGATCTCAGATCCGACTGATGGAGCAGAAAGTCTACGGACACGCCTTCTTGGAATCTTGACAAGCTCACGAAATGGGCTCACAGATCTAGAAGAGCGAGTGCGCATACACTAGAGTTAACTCTAAGAGACCTCAGAGTTAAGGAGAGGAATGAGAATTATGAAGATATTTTATGAAAATGGGGTGAGAAGAATCTTTTTGGGTTTTCTGGTTCTGAAACGTAGATATCACAACAAATCCAATTAAAACAAAATCGAGGAAAAACAACAGTGAACTTAAACCAATAATCACAAGATGAATGGCTTCTTTGAAAAAGGTACACCAATCACAAGGACACAAAGGCAAGTTTTAAATCTTTGGTTCGGGAACTTATTATGGTCGTACCCCCAGTTAGGTAGTACACTGCCTTGGTTTGCGGTGGTAATCTTTTATGTTGTTATTATTAAAGAAAACGACAAATCTTTTTGTATTTTTATTTTTAATACATATATAGAAACAAAAGGAAAATATTTTTGTGTTTTATACGTTTTTGGATGTTTTTTGGTTTTTGGATTTTTTATAAGAAAATATTTGTATAGATATAGATAGATGGATGGTATGAACAAAGAGTGAGTATTCAAACTACTAATCTGCTAAACGGAAGATAATCAGCACAGCTCCCCGGCAGCGGCGCCAAAATTTGATTCGTGCTAAACCGTCAAGTTTTCTCACACAAGCTGGCCACTTGTGAATGGCCAACCGTAAGAAACTTAAAACAGTTCAGACACAAATGCAATGAAGATCTGGAGAGTATAGTGTTTCCCCGGGTCGTTATGTCCCAGCGAGCTATGCGATGAATCACCAAACGGATAGTGATCGAGAGATTTGAACAGAAAAAGGGATTGATTATTATGACTACAGAAAAAGTAAATAAATTACAGGGGCTTAAATGCAAATTAAAGGAAATTAAAAAGATAAAATATATTAAATAAACGCTATCACTATTTGCAAAATGATGTTTTTGATTTTTCTTTTTATAAAACTTAAATTAAAAAACTACGCGACGTACAAATGAAAATATGAAACTTACACAATACTAATCCTAAAAATATGAAAATGACATTTTTACAAACCTAATCATAAAAGAAAATTTTAAGAAAAAGAAAATTATTTTTAAAACTATTTATCTAATTATTATTAATTAAAAACTATTTTTAACTATTTAATAATAGCCTAAAATACAAGAAAATATGAAATAAAGCTAGAAAAATAAAATTTTGACTTAGAAAAATCTAAAATATCAAAAGAGAATTTTCAAAACTAATTTTATATTTTTCTGATTATTTTTGTATTTTCTATGAATTAAAAACTTTTTAAAACTACTTAAATTGCTTAAAAATACAAATTTAACTAAGAAAAATCTAGAAAAATATTTTTTTGACTTTTTATATTTATCTTAACCTAGGAAAAATGAAAAATTATTTTTTTGAAGTTTTTCTGATTTAATTGCAATAAAAGCTAATTAAAATGACTTAAAAACTGTTTTAATTAAGGAAAAATAGTAAACTGACCTAGAAAAATGTGAAAAATTCAAGAAAAGTCTAAAATAATATTTAGAATCTAGGAAAAATATAAAAACAGAGGCTTGTGTGCAAGAAATTGGAACTGCTATGACAAGTGCTTATAAATAAGCACTTATTTTAAGCAAATGAGCACCAAAAGCCACCAACTGATCACAGAGGCTATAAAATGCTAAAACTACTAAAATGCAACAAGTTTCCACAAGTCTTAACCTCTGATTAACAAGCTCAACAGATTTGAGGTTTTGGCTTATGAGCTAAGTTTGGACTTAAGCACAATCTACCCAATAAGCTAAAAATGAAAACCAAGTGTTGGATCCTAAGCTAGACCTGGGTGACTACTTATAAACAAAAAACAGACCTAGATAAGCTCTTATGAGCTCTGTGCAAGCCTGCACAAAACCTGTGCACACTCAGTTAATACTGAGCTTGTGCACAGGGGAAGTAAGAGCCATTTGACAAGCTCATTTGGAGCTTTTTAAAAAATTGACAAAATTCTACAAAAATGATAATAAGCAAGTAGACCAATTGAAGTTTTAAAACCCCAAGTTTCACTTGATAAGACCCAGAATTGAAGCAATCAAAAATCAACTCAGTTTGGCTCAAAATGGCTTTTACACTTTTGACTTTTTAAAGCAGTTTTGATATTTTGACTTATTTGAACTTTGAATCCAATTTGAGGATTGATATTGATGTTAAGTGATGAAATGAAGATACTGCAAGCTGTGTCTAAGAATTCTAAACACAAAACAAAGGTTTGATTTTTGAAAACTCTAACAGATAAACAGTTAAGACAGTTGAGGTATGATTTTGAGTTAGAGCTTTTGCAGGTGCAATTTTAGGACAGATATGAATGTAAATGAGTTAGACAAGCCTAGAACAACAAGATTCAATCACTGAACAAGCCTCTAATATAATTAAACCAACAGATCCAAACACACCTTTATTTTACTGATTTGCAATCAACACTAAGCTAAACACTTAACTAGCTAAAATTAATGATCAAACTGAGCTTAGGTAACTTAAATACAACTAATTAAACAGGTTTGAACAAATTATGATTACAAATACAAGTTGTGCAATGGAACTTGAAAATAAACTTACATAAGGTCCCAGCCACTATGGCTTGAAATCAGTAACCAATGAACCACTAGCCTATTTCCATCAACCCATTAGAATCTAAATCAACCCAAATCCAGCACTGCTACACCATTATCCATTTCCATTTCAAATTTTGGCCCAGTTTGAATTTCTTTGACCAAAACCCAATTTTGCTTGAAACTAAAATGTAAGCTTATAAAAAGCTCTAAGTAGCTTATAAAAGCTTATTAGAACTTAGAACTGAGCTATTTGAAGCTTGAAGGTAAGAGTTGGAAACTGAAATTTGCAACAGTAATACAAAAATATGAAAATAGATAAAACTTTGGAATTGATAATTAAAAGTTGATTATACTGATAATGTAACTTGAGTTTGATACATTTAAACAAAAGATAACAGATTTAAACTTGAACTAACACATTTAAACTAAAAACGACATGAAAGAAATTTTACAAACTAATTACTACCCTCCTCTTTCTTCTCTTGCTTCCTTTTTATACCCAAACTGCTTCTCTCTCATCTCTGAGTGAATCCCACTTGCTTTGATAGCCATTGGATAGCTTGATATCATCTTAGCCGTTTGATTGGTTTTTGGCGCCAAAACATATATAAGCCAGTGGGGGGAGTTGAGATGGCGGGAGGGCAGCATTAATTGCTTTTGTTATTTGGTGGAGGTGGGGGGAACAAGGTGTGGTGAGAGTTGAGCTGGTAGGTTGCACTGGTTGGGGTGATTAGCAGACAGGGGGGAGGGAAAGGAGGGAAATGAGGTGTTGGTTTGACTGGGGATTAATATTAAAAGGGGGAGTCCAAAATGCAGGGGTCCAATTGGTTTGGCAGGGGGTCACAATGGGGTTATGACAAGGGTCCAAGGCTTAGGGTTTTTAATAAACAAGGACCTTTTGTGTAAATTCTGAAAATACAAGGACCAAGGCTGCCATTTTCACAAAGTTGCTCCAAGGGACCAAAAGTGACAAGCTCCAATAGTACAAGGACCAAACTTGACATTTTCAAATTTCCAGGGACCATTTTTGCCAATTTTTAAACTTGAAGGACCAAATTTGTAATTTCTCAAAACTTTTGATATTTTTCACCAAAGGACTAATTTTGACAACTTTTGATTTTAAAAGGACCTTTGGTGATTTTTCTTTTGAAATTAAGTGCTCAGGGACTATTTCTGACAACTTTTGAAACTTGGGGGACTGAAACTGCCAATTATGCTAACTTAGCTCATTTTTCATCTGATTTTAAACATTTTGCATCTGAAACATATAAAATGCAATTTTGGAATATTTTCAGTATTTTGATGCATTTCTGAGCATTTTTAAACGTTTTGCAGTTCAGATTTTACCAAAAATGATGAGTATTTACACACTCATCAATGATCAAGACCTCTAGGATGAAAACTTAAATGCTAAAACTTTGAGATAATGATACAAGCTTCCCAAAACCGTTGAGTTCGTTTCCTAACACTCGACGTGCACCATTTTACGACTAGCTTTTTAAGGGTACTTAGTCACTTTCATGAAATTTTCAATGACATTATTTTACGACGAAAAGTTATAATTTCATAATAAATCACTAAATGATTATCGTAGGATATCATTTCAACGTAAATACATGTAAAGTAATTTATAAATGGTCAAGCCGTTATAAGATTATTTTTCGACGATAAGTGTTATTTTCAAAAATTCACAAGTGGTATAGATATCATCCGAATAGCATGCATGACATTACATCATGACTTATTATGTATCATATCATTCATAATAGGTCAAGGTTAGAGATTCACGCTACATTTCAGTGTACTCACTTTTGTCATCGCATCAATTCACCAAGTGAGTTCCATAGCCCCATTTTCAATTGTTTTTATACTACTTTTGGGGGAGATACATGCTCATCAACTTTTATGACATTCATGATTATTTGCAAACTATATGTTTATCTGAACTGAATGTTTAGTCATACGAAGTAATAGTTTTATCATACTTAGAATTTCTATATCATAAATCATTGAGCTAATGGTCTTGGTATATTCATTGAGCTAATGGTCTTGGTATATTCATTGAGCTAATGGTCTTGGTATAGTCATGTACTAACGGACTTGGTAAAATCATGGTCTAATGGTCTTGGTATAACATTGAACTAATGGTCTTGGTACAATCCTGAACTAATGATCATGGAACAATTTGAAACCGTACGAATTATGTGTTATATCAAGTAACTATGGATACATTAAGTTATGCACTATTTTGTGAATTCATTTGACATCATGCGCTTGAACATAAACTATACACATTTCGGCAGTGGGTTGTGAACACACAGGTTGCAAGTTTTGTATGGGCGGAACTTGGAACTGAGTGGATTCACAATGCCTTTGCTGCATAAACGATTTTGAAAGACTTTACATTTCAACTCAAACTCTATGAACTCACTCAACCTTTGTGTTGACACTTTTAGCATGTTTTATCTCAGGTATCTAAGGCATTCACTTCATGGCATGCATGTGGGCTTATCATAGAGTCGCGGTGACGACGCGTCTAACAGGGATTTTATGCACTTTAAAACATCGTTTGACTTGTATAAAACTTATTTCCGCACATGAAAATTTTCATTTGGGACCTATACTTTGTAAACTCTGATTGTTTTATTATATCAAACGATGTTCTTTTCAAACGACACTTTAGGTCGTTCAATATAACTGTGATTGTGATGCTATGACAGTCAATTCCCAAGAATTCTATTCCGCTGCAAAACAGGTAATTTGGGGGTGTGACAGCACACTCCACCAATAAGGCGAGAATTATTGAGAAAGCTCCACCAATAAGTCGAGACTTTAGAACGCTCCACCGATATGGCGAGACTTTGCACACTCCACCAATAAGGTGAGAATTATTAAGAACGCTCCCCCAATAAGGCGAGAATTTTAGGTCATAGTACGTACGGTTCAATAAGTTCAAACAAGTCATAAGTTCGTAATTAAGTTCAAGTGTTCCAGTCAAAAGTTCATAATTAAGTTCAAGAGTTTAAGTCGAGTTCAAAAGTTCGAAACAGTCAAAGAGCTCAAAATCAAGTCAAACAAGTTCAAAAGATACCAAAAGGGTCCTTTACAAGTTAAAATAATTCAACTATATGCCAAAAGGTTCAAATCAAGTTCAAAGTGTTCATATATATGTTAGAAGGTCCAAATCGATTTAAAAGAGTTCAAATATATATGTCGAAAGGTTCAAATAATAGTGTTCATAACATAGTGATCAATTTAGTTTAGGCATAATCTACTTACTAGCATAAGTAGTGAAACAAGAGTTATTTAAGTTCATATAAGTGTAAAGTAAAAACAAGTAGTTGAGCATGTATCTCCCCCAAAGAGTTAATAAAACAATTGTACGAGTAAAAGTGGGGCTACGAACTCACGATAATCCTTAATAGTTTAGAGTACTAGTGAAAGTATATGAAAATAGTTAAGCATGTATCTCCCCCAAAAGTAATTCAAAACGTATAAAAGTAGGGGCTACGAAACTCACCTTAATAAATGTGATATCCAATATATAACGAATCGATGGATAAGCCGAGAGACCTCTACGCGCAACCTAAAATATGTGTTGTCTTAGGTTCTAAAATAACGATGTGAATATATAAACATGCCTTATATAGTTATTACATCAATTATGCTTGGATACTTAACATTTGTGAAGTCGTGTAAGTGTTTATGTTTTTTATATTTAAGTTTTCCTCTCTAAATCTACCCGTCACTTCTAAACCGTAAATGATCACGACTCGATTTTTATGTCCTCGGAATGGTAATTGATAGTACTAAACAGATTAGTGGGCCCTACTGCCCCATAAATTATTTAACTAATGTAAAATTACCAATTTACCCTTTGATGTACTAGTTATTTCAATCATCAGCAGACTGTTTCACGGTTTTGGTCATAAGTTGAGTTCTACAACTCTGTTTAACGCACGGCCAGTGGCCACGTTCAAGTTAGGGTGTTAGCTACAACTTTTATTCTTTGACCAACTGTTGGTTATATGCAAGTTTTATGAGTTTTACCCGTTTGAAATTTGTTACTCAAGTTTGGACACGTTTAGCCGTTTTGGCTCTAGGTTATTCATCGGGATGAGTTACGGCACGAGCCACCCGGAAAAACGACCACAAGACATATATCTATAATCCTTTGTAATTACTTAACTTTCTGAGTCCACGAATTTTACCCAGAATTTACGTTTACAGTCCCTGTCTAGTTTCTGTGTTGCAAATCTAGTCCTTTCAATGGTTTCTAGTGTTTTAATCCATTTATCCAAGCACAATCAAGTATAATAAGCATATAGAACATGTTAGATACATGAAATACTAATATTTACAGAAATCAAAGGTAGATATAGTAGTTTTCTTACAAGCCTTGTGATGAAACAAATCAAGAACTGTTGGAATCACTCCTAAACTATATTTCAAGTGTTAGTGATTCATATGTAATAGTTAGCTTAATATGGCTTTTATGTTTGTAATCAAGGCTAGGCTTATGTAGAAAGCCCATAAGCCTAGGCCAAGCCCAATAAGTAAAAGGATGGGAACTTGGAGTGTTGCCTTAGTTCCCTCCTATAAATACCTCTTGTAAACCTTCTATTGGAGGTTGGTTGTTCAATTCATTTCACTTCATATGCATAACCTTTCTTATTTCAGACGCATAAGTTTTTGTCTTTGTTCAACCAATCCTTTCTCTTCTCTATTTCTTATATTGATGCTTGTGTGACTAATATGGTAACCTAACAGTGGTATCATTCGCCAAATAGTTGGGTGAACATCTTTTGTTTTTGAAGTTAGTTTTGTGGTTTACGCGTAAAAACAGTCTCATACTTAGTCACGCTTAAAAACGTCTTTTTTACACTTTTCAATCCAAGATTCTTGTACTTTCAGCGTTTTAAGGTGTTAAAATATCTGTTTTTAGCAAAAAGTTTCAAACTTTACGTGTGGATCATTATTTTTAAGCTTGGTTTTATACGTGGTTTCATTTCTACGCATAAGGTGTGTAGTTGCTTTGGATCATCAAGTTTCACACTTTTGTGTTATTTTGGTGATATTGAAGCTGTTTCATCACAAAAATCTGGTTTAGAAACATCGTTGGGCAGAAATCAGTTTTGGTTGCTTTCTACGCTTAAGAAAACCCTAATCTTACGTGTAATTCATCCATGGTTTGATCTTCAGATTTCGTGGTTTACTCAGTGTTTTCTTGCTTGGATAAGCTTGAAAATACTTCGACTTTGGATATCCTTTACACTGTGATAGTGTAAAAGATTTTTTGGGCAAAACCCTAATCTTACGCATATGCTCAAACTTATGCATAGAAATCATTACGCATAAGATTTTTCTTACGCCTAAGCTCTGTCTTATGCATAAGCTAATCCTACGCCTATGTTTTCTACGCTTAACTTTCAGTTTACGCATAACTTTAGTGTTTCTCAATTCTTACGCGTAAGCTACTCCTACGCGTAAATATCATTTTTACGCATACGATTGGTGTTTTTACGCTTAAGTGTTACTTTGCCTATACTTGGTTTCTACGCCTAAGGATAATTCATCAACAAAGTTTCACTCGAATACAAAGATCCATTTAACAACACAAGTTTTTCAACATGTCACAACCACCATACTCTAGCTATTTTCCTTACACTTATAATCAACAATAACAACAACAACTAAGTCCACAACATCAACAATTTAATCAACAACAACAAATTTGTCAACAACAATTTAATCAACAACATACTCCACAACTAGGAGCAATTCCACCACAAATGGTTCAACCACCACCTAGTCTTCAAGTACAACCTTACATAAACTTCTACAATCAACATCCATCCAGTAATACTATAAAGGAACCAACATGGTTTGGCAAGATGTGTGAAGCCTTAAGTAGCCAACAATCAATTCATGAAGCTGGCTCACTTGATAGACCTCCAATGCTCACTCCCGGAAATTATGATCAATGGGTGATAAGGTTCTTTAGGTTTTGTGATCTAAAGAAGCCACATGGAAAGTTCTTAAAGAAGGTCATTATGGAAGGTCCATTTCAGATGCCTACTGTTGTCACACCCGCAGATCCAGATGCCAATCCACCAAGAGATGTTGTCACCAACATTGCAACTATCTCAGACCTCACTGCAGATGAACTTCTACACTTTGAAGCCGATGAACTAGCAATGCAATACATCCTTTTAGGATTACCCAATCCAATCCTTCGAAGTGTTGATGCTCAAAAGACTGCAAAAGCAATGTGGGAACATATTCATCTTCTTATGGAAGGCACAACACTCAATCAGGAAGACATGGAATCCAAAATCTACTTGGCTTATGAACACTTCATGATTGAACTAGGAGAGACATTAGAGTCATATCATCATCGTTTTTCAGATATCATTAATGATTTGGACAAACACAACATCATCATGCCACGAATTGCTGTCAACACTAAGTTCCTAAATAGTCTTGGTCCGGAATGGGAGAAGTATTTCATTTTTCTCCGTCAAGCTAAGAATCTTCATCATGCTACATACGGACTGTTGTACGACTATCTGAAGCCTCACCAAAAAGAAGTTGACAAAGAAAGAGCTATCCGTGGACTCCTGGCTTCACAGTCAATTCCTGATAATCAACAATTTGCTTTGTGGGCTCAAACTAGTCTTCTTCCTCAAACAGCTCCTCAACCCGCTCCTCAACCAACTGCAACCATCACACCATATGATCCGTCACAGCAACAACCTCAACAAACTCAATTGGTTCCATACAACAACAACAATGCTCAAGCACTTTACAGTGAAGCTGATGAGGACTCCGATGCTTTCGATGAATTGCAACAAGGATTTGTTATGATTGCTAAAGCCTTCGGCCGGTATACAAACAAATCTAACAATCGCATTCGTTCCTCATCAAACACAAGGAATCAGGCTGTTGTGAACAATGGACGTGTTGAAGTTCAGAATCGTGGTTATGGTCGTCAGATGGGAGGTGGTCAAGGGTTTAATGCTATGGGAAGGAACAACATGGGTGCTCTGCAACAACAAAGGGCTCAAGTGGTTGAACATGAGAATGCTCAGAATGGGGTTAATGGTCTTCGTTGTTGTAACTGCAATGAGAAGGGTCATCTGGCTAATGCATGCCCTAAGCCGAGAACAAGAGGCAGTGCTTATCACAAAGAGGTGTTGCTCTTGGCTCTTAAGGATGAAGCTGGTGGAACTCTTACCAACAAGGAACAGAGCTTTATGGCAGATGCAGATTCTGATGATGATATGGAGGACTTGCAGGCTAATGCAGCAGTGATGTTGATGGCACAAATGCAAGCTCTACACATGAGTGATACAGGCCCAGTGTATGACACTGATGGCTTGTCTCAGGTACCGGAACAAAATATACTCATCACTGATCTGATATCTCCGCCAATTTCTCCATCCGACAAGGATCAGAGTGTTCAACATGAGCCATCCACATCTCATTCCGATGATTATCAACTAGATCCCGTAGTTATATTTGACGATCAAGATAACCTTATGGTTAATATTGATAATCAAGTTGACTCCGTGATTATATTTGAGGATCTAAATAATGATCATGTTGAGACTCATGTTGCACAACATGACCTTTTGTCTAATAGAGAAATTGAGCTCCTGACCTTAATTAAAGACCAACAATCTCGTTTGGTAATGTGCAAGCCATTAAAAGATAAAAATGCACTGTTAATTAGGGATAATGAATGCTTAATTAGACAAATCAACGCTTACAAAACTCAAGAAAAACGTGAACAGGGTTTTGAAAACAACTGAAACATGAACATAAACAAAAACTTAAAGCTCTTACTTTGGAAACTCAAAAAGCCAAGGCTGAGTTGTTAACTTGTCAAAAACAGTTCTCTGGGTACAAACAGCATTCCACGAAACGAATAGATAACTATCTTGAAGAAATTTTTGACTTACAAAACAAAATCAAAGAGTTTCGAAATGTTTTTTATAAACATGGTGAGTTAATCACAACTATTCAAAAGTTTACTTTTAAACCAAATCCAAATGGATATGGACCAATTCTTGCTGATTACAAACCTAAGTTTTCAAACAGAGCATTCAAACAAAATCCTCAAGTTTACAGTGCAGAACATAGAATTGATGATTCAATTATGACTGTTGTTGAATATAATCGCATGGAGGAATTAGATGCAGATGACGAGAGTCGGTCAAAAATGGAAAATGTCATTTATAACAAACCATTTAACTATTCAAAACCCGTAACTTTTGTCACACAACAAGTTACTTCTAACAAACCTTTTGTTATCACACCAGTTTATGACCTTCGTCCCCAACACAATGGTGCACGAATTAATGGTCCTTTTCCTTCACTTAGTGAAGTTAAAACAAAAGCAAAAAGTTGTTGCGTTATCAAATATTTTGACACTTTCTTATCTGACCTCAAAATTTTGGAACGTGAGATTGAATTTCATTCTAAAATAAAAGTTGCACATTTTCAATCGCCAATGGCGCGAGAACAAAGAGATATTCTTCAGAAAAGAATTTTACCCCATGTAAAAAATTTGAAAACTTGCGCACTATATTGGGAAAGGGATTTTCACAAGGAACTTGGTCTCATGAAAACAGTTTTCGAGAAAACAGAAACATCGATTTCAAATACTAAACGTAAAAAGAAATTGTTGAGAAAAGATGTTGATCGACTCTTGGAAGATGTTATATGTGCTGATATCAATAATCTTGTTTTATTACAATCTGTTGCATATGAATCTGATCATATCTCTACTGATTCTGTTGATTCTGTTGATATTGTTGAGAATACTAATAACGTGCACCAGATTGAATCTTTAAAAGCTGAAAATGAACGATTGTTAAACGAGCTTTCAAATTCAAAACGTCGTCTTCAATGGTGTCAAAAAGGTTGTCAAAATCGTGAACTTGCTTTGCAAAACAAAATCCACCAGTTGCAATCCAAAACGTTTAATCCTAAAATTGAGCAACTGGATGATCAAAACGTGTCTTTGAAATGTCAAATCTCAAAATATGAACAAGAACTTGCAAAAGTTAAAAAGTGTAGGATCGTGAATATTATGTTGTTAGATGATTCGGGTGGTCCAGGATTGTGATTAAACAAGTAAGCCATTTTAGATAGATGAAGAGAGTTGAGAGGAGGTTTCTTGAAGAGAGTTGCTTAACAAATGAAAGGTTAGATTCAAAGAAGCCACACCCCTTCCATGGATGGAAGGGGTATTTATACTTACAAATTACATGACCTCCTATCGGCCTGTGGATCAGGCATACAGTAGGTAAAGACCCGTCCTTCCTCCACGGTGTTGCTCTAAACTAAAATATGCTACAAACGAACTAATTAACTACTACATAACGTAAATAACGACACGTCTACGAGCTAACATATGCTAGACCATAATTGGGGTGACCGACACTTTAACATGGAATTTCCAATTCCTAACAATCTCCCCCTAAGGGAGGTCACCCGATGAAATACATTATGCATCCTAGCATTCTTTCTTTGACATTGTTCTTGAGCTCATAGACTTAAATTCTTCACTTTCGCAATCTTCGTGCTTAAGTAGCGATTCTTCAAAGTCCGCACTGAATTGTAATTTTAGTGGAGGCCTTTAACTGATCCACATCTTTGATGATCTTTGAGCTTTCTTTGAGATCATCAGCCATAGTAAATATCTCTGGATCATCCATAGTTGTGTTGCCTTCATGTGATGTTGTGACTTTTGGACCGACATGCTCACACTTTTGAATCATGACATCTTTCCATCAGAGTAGCAGAAGCCTTACTGGTTCAGAGTAGCAGAAGCCTTACTGGTTCAGCAGCGAAGTAGAAGCATAGTATGAAATATCAGAGCCAGGTTATGTAGATATGCACCAGTCATGATTTCTTCAATTAAGTGTGGATGCTGTGAGCATGCGGCTTTGGATTGACTCCTCAATTCTGATCAGCTGCAACCATCCAAATGTACATGCAAAAAACAGTTAGCAATAAAACACACGAAAGTGTCTTTGATCACTTTCGTTGAATTGAGGTACACGGCCCACGGTTCCCCGTTGATCAGTACAAGTACTGCCTGTGATTAGGTATAATTCCGAAGAATCTCCTTGACAGGGTTTCGCAACTATTCTAGCCATTCTCAAACCGAAATGTCTCAAAGAAGACACGGAGTGAGTGAACCAGCAAATTGAGATTTACTGATTAATAGAAAATGATTTGAAAATAATCGCGTACTGCTTAAGAGAAATAGTTTTGCAATACGACGAAGGTTTAGAAGAAGAAAATCATTTTTCAATCATAAATACCGTTTTGATTTTGAAGATAATACACAGTCGAAGTGCTAGAGAAAAGAGTTTTTGAGCACAACGACCGGTTTTTCAAAGGTATCCGTCAATCCTTTTCCTGGACCAAGGTTGATTCACGATTGAATCTCCCCATCGTTTCTATCCAGTTGTCACAAGCTTGATCTTACGAGAAGATCTCACATGTCACCCACCAAGAGCTTGTTTGATGTTGGCTCTAGAAGGATTTCCATCTTCATCGTGAATATTTACATATCACTCGGATGTTCTGGCAATACCACAAGGATAATGCGTAGGACTCTCAATATATTCTTACTTTCCACATTGTGTGAAACAACAAGTCTTCATTAATTTAGTGTCCTAATGAGATATTGTGGATGATCTCTTGGCTCTAGAATCAATTGTGCACATTTGGTTCCTATGCCAGAGACTAGGGAGAGGGTATCCTTCTTCAATATCAGCAATCTCTAAGAGAAAGTCGATAGATAATGTCGGTTCCCCGTGAGAATGAAACAAGTCCTTTTAAGAGGAACTTGAGTAGTTTGGGATGTTTAGTGCAGTGCGTCACTGGGTCCATGACGTCTTGTCTTCAATACCGATGTTACCACCAGTAGCATATGAATTGAACCCGGTTTCTGCCCTAAGGTTGAATAAATGGAGGGCTATTTCTTTTCACCCTTTTTCACATTCTTTTATTTTTCATTCTTCAACCCCTTCAGTGCTTACCGAGACTTCATAACTAGAACTTTGTTGGGTTTATTCCAGTACTAGCTCTGTCTCAGTCCGCACTCTTCCCATATCTCATTTTTCTCCTTTTTTCATCATACCTAAAGACTCTACACTATCTAGTGGATTATCCCTGGGTAGATCCCTCCGGTTCTGGCGGATCGTGGGAACTAATACCTAACCTCACCATCCTTATAACTCCATACATAAATTAAAATGTTCGGTCTTTTGGTACAGTTCATTCTTCCTTGAAACCAATTGAAAAATCATTTGGAAAAACAATCAAGGTACTTGTGATACGAGATCAAAGCATTTTGTACCTTGATAGTTTTGATCATTTAGAAAACTTCCCCCTCAACATGTGCATATGATTTAGAAATTGTTTAGCACATGGAGGCAAGAGGGCTTTGAAATATTTTCTTTGATCACAATTTTCATAGAAAAAGCCATTTGATTTTCTTGGTAAATTCTCCCCCTCAATATGTGCATAGGATATTTGAAATCATTTTATCACATAGAGGCAAGAGTTCTTTTGAAGTACAACCACGATCACAAAAGCCATTAAGAAACCATTTGCTCCCCCTCAATATGTGCATCGATATACGAAAGAGTTTGGCACATATTAGATAGAACTTGCACTTTGAATCAAAACGATCACCTTTTATCAAATTTCATTATTAAATCACAAATTCTCCCTGATCAAAAATATCAAACCCTTTGAGATTTTGGATCCCAAGTGATTTAATTAGGTTTAGAAAATATGGGAGAAAATGTGGCCTTGTTTAAATACTCATCTGGTTTTTGGATAAATCCTCCTCCTCAACATGTGCATTGTGTATTTGAAATCGTTTGGCACATGGAGGCAGGAGTGCCTATAAAGGACTAAAGCCGATTCCATTAAAACAGATTTGAGATTTAAATCACGATCTCTCCCCCGATCAAAAATTTCAAACCTTTTGAGATTTGTGATCCCAATTGATTTAAATCATTTAAAAGAGTTTGGGAAAAGATGTGGCAAGATTTAATTATGAAAAATGACTAATAAGGATCAATTTAAGACACTAAAGATTGTTAGTGTCAGGTATGATAGTTTTTAAGAGATCTTTAATTAAAATAAAACAATTTCACAATCAGACAAGAACAGAAAAAAATTCATTTTGACAGATCTTTGAGTTTTAAAGAAAATCATACCATGACATAACATTAAATCTTTAGATCACCACATTTTAACGTACAAACCGAAACTTTTATGAAGAAATATTTTTTGAAAATATTATATTTTAAATCACTCTCCCCCTCAATCGATGACCGAAGTCGATAATTGAGTGACATAGGTTTTGAAAAAAAAGAAGTCCGGTGATTTTCAAAATTTAGTCCAATTTATTTTCAAAACTATATTTTCCATTTTCAAAACAATTTAATCAAATTATTTTTAAAAAATGGTATCATCACTATTATCCCTGCACAAAAGATACGTTAGGTGGTTGAGAAGCTTTTGTTGTTGTTGCTGTAGGGTTTGGAAGAAAAACCGTCTGCAGATGCAGTGAGACTTCTTACGTTGCATTTTAATGCCAACTGAGGTCAAATTAAGCTCCATTTCTTCAATCATTTAGAAGAAAACCATCTGCTGATGGAGTGAGACCTCTTATGTTGCATTTATGCCAACTCTCCAAGGAAGTCCAATTAAGCTCCGTTTCTTCATTTGTCAACCCAAGATATAGTTACCCTTTCCTTTCGGCATCCAATCATCTTCAATTGTGGGATCCGAATCGGGAACATTCTTATAACCAATATACGTGCATACGTTAGTGAACACACATACAGATATATGGTGGTCGACATCACCCAAACAGCAATCGACTAATAAAAGTCAATGCAACATATCAATCAGATCATTTACATGTATGGGAATAATGTGTTCATCAAACTCTAATCATCTAATCCTAGCAATCATATCCTAGGCACCTAGTCCTTCAACATAGGTTAACATCATTTTTAATTAAGCATATTAGGATAATTAAGAAAGCTCGTTAGAAGATATAGATTTGAAAACATTCTCCTCCTCAACCAATAACTCATTTTATAAAAGATTTTAAAAGTGCTGAAGTCATTGATTGAGTTTCCAAATTTTATAAAAACTATGAATCTGATTGTTTTTAAGCAACTCATTTTCCACCATTTTTAGAAAACAACAAATATTTTTCTGAAGAATTTAAGACGGAAAAACATTTGTGTAGGAACAGCAGTCCTTCGACATACTCTCCTCAATTTATTTTAGGATAAGTGCACGAAATATTTTGGAAAAAGTTCAAGTGCAGCACTTTCCTTTCTTTAAAAGAGCGGGTTTGCTATTAGAAATAATAGCAAACCATAGTTTAAGCCCGGGTTACAGTCTGAAATAACTGTAAGCCATTTTTTGAGACATGTTTAAAAAGAAATATTTACACCTCCTGCTCGAACTTCATCTAAAGTCTCGTGCCATTATTGAATGAAATTTCTAAGACCGTAGATGTTATCGATACCAGAAGACATGTCTTGAGAAAACAATATTTTTGGAATTTTTCAAATTTTCTGATTTTTATGGGTTTTTGTTGGTTTTATATTTTTCTATTTTCTTTTTCTTGGTTTTATAATTTTCTATTTGGTTTTCTGATAAGTATATACAAAGATAGAGAAGATGATATAGTTAAAGAAGATGATGATACGAGTACCGAGATAAGGATATCGAGCAGCACGTCGTAGAAGATAGAAGTCATCAACTCTTAAACATTCACCACCAAAGCTTCCAGGGCTCTTGAATCGAAGAAAGAAATTGAACCATCTGAAAGTGAGACTTTGGCAGCTTCCCCCCAAACCAAAAATCCTTTAGCTGAGCAGATTCAAAGCTCTATTTCAAGCTTGCCTTAGCCAGGTGCACAGAGAAGCACACCATTATCATAAATCCCGCTGCTCCTTTCAAGAATAATCACCGTGATTCTTCGTTCGAGGTTATATCATCAACAAGAACAGCAACGTATCATCCCACACATAAATAACTCTTCTCAAATTTCATTACCACTGAAGTCTGACGCAATCCATTCCAACAGGTGTGAAGAGACCACTTCCCCCGAGTAGTTGAATTGATGCAGTCAGTCTCTTTGTATAATGCTCAAGAACTCTCCCGAATACACATCATGAGGGTAATGAAGAACACCTCCCCTATGTTCACATCTTCCGTCCCATCTGAATGTGTATGAAGCTCAAGAATCCGAAGTACACCAATATCCAAGAACTCTCCCGAATACACATCATGAGGGTAATGAAGAACACCTCCCCTATGTTCACATCTTTCGTCCCTGATGAATGTGTATGAAGCTCAAGAATCCGAAGTACACACATTCCCAACGAGAGAATAACTGATAACACCTCCCTCATGTTACACATTTATCTTCCCTCAATATGTCGTACTTTTGTACCTCATTTATCTTCAGAAACTTTCACTAACATCACTTCCTCCACGTCGTTGGAATAATAACACTAAAAGCCTTGATGAGTAAAACCTTGAGTTTCTTTGCGGTCATGACATTTGTTTTCCCGGGATATCTTGAATCACTTAGAAGTATTAAGCTCATCAAGTTTACTCGCCATGAGTCAAACCTTGAGTTTCTCTGCGGTAATAACATTTGTCTTCCCGGGATATCTTCAGTTACTTAGAAGTATTAAGTTCATCAAGTTTACTCACGTTTAGATACGTGTCTCCTTCCCCCTTGCTGGTTTTAACACTTCAGAATCAGCAACATATTATAAGCCCAAATACTAGAAATCTGATGAGAAGAACTGTTGGGTCTATTATAGATTTGATGATACAAAACAAGAAGAATGAAACATGAAGGACTAAAAGTGACAAGAAGGGAAACTACAAAAAGATGGAGGATTTGGAAGATTCTAGAAGATATGCTTAAAAGAATATTTAGTTTCCTAATTGTATTATGATTCCTCTTGTAAACCCTAGATGTCTCTAGTATATAAAGAGACATAGGGTCATTAGTTTTAGAGTACGTACAAGATGTAGACGTCTAAAGAGGTGTGTGTGTGGGAACCTAGGCGTAGGGACTTGGGAAAACGCCTAGGGTTTAGTTAGTTAGTGTTAGATCAAGTCTTTGATCTTTATTATAGTTAGTTAGTTTATGATAATAAAAAACCTTGTTCATAATAATGTTGATTCTATGTTTGAATATTCCGTTTTCATTATTATGTGTTCCTAGATATAATATTAGACCTCGTCTAAGAGCTTACAATGATCTTCACAAGTGGTATCAGAGCCTGGGGCTCATGATATCTAGGATTTCAAGGTTTTATGTCGTTAAATTGGTGCAGATTCGAAAAAGTCGACAGAAGCAGTTCATGAAAAGATTATTGTGTTCACATGGACGATGGCAACATATGGCTATTCTTAAATTGTATTTCGTTGAAGATTGTAGATCATGTTTGTCGTTTATTGTTTATGATTCATACGTGGGTCGATGTTTTTAATTGGGTATATTGTCACACCCCCAAATTACCTGTTTTGCAGCGGAATGGAATTCCTGGGGATTGACTGTCATAGCATCACAATCACAGTTATATTGAACGACCTAAAGTGTCGTTTGAAAAGAACATCGTTTGATTTAATAAAACAATCAGAGTTTACAAAGTATAGGTCCCAAAAGTTTATAAAGTTTGCGGAAATATAAATATATTACAAGTCCAAACGATGGTTTTGAAAGAAAGTGCCATAATGTACAATGATGTAAGTCGACGCCGCGACTCAAAAGGTGGTTCCTTAACCATGCCATGATGATAATGCCTTAGTTACCTGAAAATACATTGCTAAAACGGTCAACAATAATGTTGGTGAGAAATCATAGGTTTAGGTAAATGTTTTATACGACTACGCAAGTATAGATCAGGTATGACAATCATGTCACATAAAAATGTTACAGGTATGACAATCATGTCACATAAAAATGTTACAAGTATGACAATCATGTCACATAAAAATGTTACAATTGCTTAAGCGCATGATACCGAAGCTCCGACTGATGTTCGCCCCAACAGAGTGTCTTGCCAAACAACTCTAATAATGTTTATGAATGAAATGCATCCGTATGACTAGTTGGGATTCACCAACCCGGATGGAGGCGTCACCCTCGATAGATCTATCCACTCACACACGCTTCTAGGAAATTAACGGCTCATGCATATGAAATGGGGACATTTAACTGGCAATGTGGTAACTTAAGCAATGTAAATGAATTTAACATACTTGGTATCGTAATAAAATGTTGTGCAATGTATTCTCCCCCGTAGGTTTGAAATAAGTAAAACTTGAATAAATCGGGGCTATGAAAACTCACTTGGTAAACTGGTATGATGACAAAAGTGAGTACACTGAGGTATAGCGTGATACTTTAATCTGGACCTATTACGAATGATATGATATGTAATGAGTTATGATGTAATGATATGCATGCATTTCGTATGTTATTTATACCATTTGCGAGTTTTGAAAATAATACTTATCGTCGAAAAATACTCTTTTGACGTCTTGACCATTCTTAAATCACTTTACTAGTATTTACGTCAAAATGTCATCCTACAATGGTTTCTTAATGATTTATAGTGAAATTTTAACTTTTCGTCGTAAAATAATGTCGTCGGAAATTTCATGAAAGTGACAAAAATGGCTTCGAAAAACTAGTCGTAAAATGGTGTACGTCGAACGTTAGGAAACGAAATCGACGGTTTTGGAAAGCTTGTATCAAAATCTAGAAGTTTTAGTACAGGAGTTTTCGTCATAGAGGTCTCGAACATAAGGATAATGGAGGTTAAAGATGGTGATTTTGTCTAAATGTTGTTTAAAAAGTGAGTTTCGTCAAAGTTTAAGCAACCGTAAATAATTTATTACAACTCCGCTATACTAACGGTTGGTCGTTTTGGAAAGTATGCTTGATAATATAAATTTTATTAGAAGACATCTCGTTACAAAAAGTTCTACATCATCGTTAAAAACAGCCTTCAACATGGTCGTTTTAGTTACCGTAACACTTGTCTCATAAAAATAATATAGTTTTTCTAAAAATAATAGTTACGGCAATTTTATGAAAACGTGTATATCTTAGTCGTTTCAAATCCGTTTTCTACGTATTATACGTCCTTAGCTTCGTATCAAAGTATACTAATATATTTTTGATAAGTCGAAATAATTTGTAAAGCTTAGGACTCGTTTTTGACTCGTACAAAACTAAAATAGGTTGCTGAAATTTCAGAAAATATATATTTCGTCGTCAAACTTGAAAAATTCATAACTTCTTCGTTATAACTCCGTTTTAATCCGTTCAAGCGGCCACGGATTCGTTTTAAAGTATATTTTCTAATTATCTAGGCCAAAAACTCATGTCTACTGTCGGATTTTCCAGAAAAACAAAATAAGGACAGACCACTATATATACTTGTCGAAAATAGTTTTTCTCGTACTAAACCTATTCCAATCCCTTCAAATCAACTCCAAAGCTATTTTAATCCTACCATACACCTTCTTAGGGTGTCATGGGTTCCTAAACATCATCAAGACCAAAATATAACAAGGGAATAATTATAGGATGACTTTATATGTATAAAACTCTAAAAATCAATGAATAAATGGTATAAACAACACAAGTCTTGCATGTTTGCACAAAATATGAAGAAATAAATATGAAATGAAGGTGAAAGATATAAAATGATAGTAATATGCTTACAAGCTACAATGATGAGGTGATTAGAACAAGGTTTAACTTAAACACCCTAGGTTTTTATTTCAAAACCTTAATAAGAGTGTAATCTAGATTGTTTAACTTTACTTGATAAATTTTTGATGAAATCTCCTCTTGATCTTCAATAAGGCCGGTTTTGAGGGAAGAAGAGAAGAGAGAAATATCTTTGATTGAAGTGAATTATTGTTGTGAATGAGATATGTGAAAATTAAGTGAAGTATATATCTATACATGTAATAAAGAAAAGCTACCAACTAATAAATGAGGCACCTCCCCCCTTGGCCGGTTTTTAGGGGATATGGTTTCCCAAATATGTTTTTTTTTTTTTTTTTTTTTTTTTTTTTTTTTTTTTTTTTTTTTTATAAAATGTATTATGTATAAAATGTGTAAGTAAAATGTTGTTAGATATAAGTTTGTTGTAACTTGTATACATTTGTAAAACTATAGTAGTTTTAGTTAAAATAAATTTTAATGGACCAAAGTAAATTATATTAAGATCATAAAAATTGTAAAAATATTTTTCTTGCATAATTTGAGTGATAATATAATTATCGTGTAGTTTTTAAGAAAAGCGTCGTAATAATATAAATTTAACGATTTATATACAAAATAAATTTAAAACACTAGGTAAACTCAAAATATCATTTTTATAAACTAAATGTAAGTATAAAAATATATCGGGATCATTTTTAGAAGTATCGGATTGAATGTTCAAAATATAACTTACGCGATAACGTTTCTTTAATATAAAATTTACGTGTTTAATGTGAAATGAAAAATCATGAATGAACTAACATGATGCAAATGATGCTAATGAAATGTAGACAAAACTTAGTCCATATAAAATGTTCGTGATGATATGATCATGAATTCGCCGCTAAACCATAAAGGTTACGCGAATTTGGAACACGCAAACCTAGTTTACGATAAATGTTGAAATTGTGAAGCATGAATTGTTTCGAGAAATGACCTGAAAGTACGGGTTGTCACATTCGCCCATCCAAAAAGGAATTCAGTCCCTGAATTCAGTTCGTGTTGGTCTATCGAATTTTTGAGTTTGTGATGAATATCGAGGAGGAAAGACATGGAGAAGTGTCGTTACGGTTATCGATGATTGAGAGCGTATAAAACATCGTAGTAAAGAAAATATCGAATGAATCTCTCATAAGTAACGCTTTGAATCGGAATATGTGAAAATTTTGCTTGCACTAAGATTTATAAATAACTGCTCCCAACATAACGTGATCCCTCCAGAATTAGACATAGTTAGCTAGGCTATGTATAATTAAGGAACGATGACGTGACGTTCGGTTTAGTTGTTATAACTCTCGATGTTTACAACGATTTAAACTGTGTCGTTAAAATGGTCGATAAAGTAAAAAGAAGTAAAATTCTCGTAAGTAATAACAGGTCGGAAAGAAAATAAGTACGATAGATGAGAATATTTTACAACGAGTGGTTTAGCAAAAGTAGTACATCTTAAGTCATAAGATCCGAATATGATGGAAGACATAAACTTAGTACAACATAGTACATAAGGAAAATTAAGACTGTTAGTTTCCAAACTTCTTCAGTCTTCCGCGTTGTTGTGGCCATGACGAGCTTCTTCTCCTCCTAACATGTATGCATTCCCATGAGCACCTTCAACTGGTTGACCTTGGTTTTGAGGACATTGATTCCGATAGTGTCCTTGTTCCCCACATCCGAAGCATGTGACTATGGCTTTACCTTTACAATCCCTGGCTAGATGTCCCGGTTTTCGGCACTTGTGGCACTTGGCAGGGCAAGGACCCGAGTGATGGAAATTACATTGATTACATAGTGGGTGTGTTCCAGCATAACCTCTACCTTCTCTAGGTGCAGCAACATAAACCATAGCAGCTTCTTGCCTTCTATTCTGTTGTTGATGATGGTTAGTGTTACGGTTTTGGTTGTTGTTATTATAACCTCCTTGGTCATTTTCCCATTTTCTTTTGTTGTTGTTGATTTGGTTATCGTCGTTGTTGTTGTTGTTTTGGTTATTGTGGTAGTTGGTGCGGTTGTTGGTATTGTTGTTACGGTTGGTGTTGGTGATATTTCCTCTCTTTACTACTTGTGCCATAAGCTTCTGAGACACTCGAATAGATTCCTCAATCGTTTGCGGGTCAAAAGAAGTTACATCACCTTGAATAATTTCGGGAAGTCCTTCAATGAAAGCCTCTAGTAGCTTCTCATTATCCGACACCATAGATGGGCATAACACGGCCAATTCTTGAAACCTTCGAATGTAAGTATCAATGTCATACCCAATATTGGTTTAGTTGTTGTTGTTTTCTTTTACCCTTTTACTGGTTCCTCCAATATTATTGTTGTTGGTTTTGGCATTGTGATTGGTAGTAGTTGTTGTCTTA
>BPTQ01000007.1:176948302-176967755 GCA_019973895.1 Chrysanthemum seticuspe | reverse complement strand
TCAACATTATTTAATAAATGCCAACGAATTTGAAACTGCTTTGAGTGAAAAATTTGTTGTAAATCTGTTTTAGTGGTAGAAATTGGAGGTAATAGAAATACAAGCTCTGGAGATACTGCTTTTGAGGACATGATTTTGAAGATCTAAAACTATGTTCGAAAGGTTTTGGCAGCTCAAGCAAAGGATTGCAAGCTGCATGTGGTAAAATGCTGATCAAAAAGCTTCGGTAAAAACAGTGAAAGTACTTTAAAGGCTGCTGTAATAAAATGCTGCTTTTCAATTTTAAAGTGATATTTAGTAATTCTTTGGTAACATCCTACTGTAAAACTGCATTTATGATCATTTCACTAAATTCTTACCAGTTCTGCAGTTTTCTCATAAAAAGCTGCTATTCATAATAAAAGTTTTGAGCGTTTACCATATTTATTGTATGCTTTACGTACGTATAGTAATGTAGTATTGAGTAATGTATAGTATAGTAAGCATTATCCAGGTCTAATTTCATAGTGCGATATGGAGTCACATGAGTGAAAACAGTAGTATGGTCAAATGGTTCACTCAAAAGTATCGAGGCTAAATAAGTTCAAAATGAATAAAGTTTGGATGCCCCCTCTTATGTAACGTGTTGTAAAATAATGCTATGGTTCATACAATTTAAGTAAATGTAACGAATTCAATGGTGCAACGGTCAATTTACAGGGGTAAAGTATACGTACTCGGCAATTAAAGGATCTTCGCACACACTCACCTATCTAGATGGAGGCGTCACCCTCGATAGATCTATCCACTCACACACGCTTCTAGGAAATTAACGGCTCATGCATATGAAATGGGGACATTTAACTGGCAACGTGGTAACTTAAGCAATGTAAATGAATTTAACATACTTGGTATCGTAATAAAATGTTGTGCAATGTATTCTCCCCCGTAGGTTTGAAATAAGTAAAACTTGAATAAATCGGAGCTATGAAAACTCACTTGGTAAACTGGTATGATGACAAAAGTGAGTACACTGAGGTATAGCGTGATACTTTAATCTGGACCTATTACGAATGATATGATATGTAATGAGTTATGATGTAATGATATGCATGCATTTCGTATGTTATTTATACCATTTGCGAGTTTTGAAAATAATACTTATCGTCGAAAAATACTCTTTTGACGTCTTGACCATTCTTAAATCACTTTACTAGTATTTACGTCAAAATGTCATCCTACAATGGTTTCTTAATGATTTATAGTGAAATTTTAACTTTTCGTCGTAAAATAATGTCGTCGGAAATTTCATGAAAGTGACAAAAATGGCTTCGAAAAACTAGTCGTAAAATGGTGTACGTCGAACGTTAGGAAACGAACTCGACGGTTTTGGAAAGCTTGTATCAAAATCTAGAAGTTTTAGTACAGGAGTTTTCGTCATAGAGGTCTCGAACATAAAGATAATGGAGGTTAAAGATGGTGATTTTGTCTAAATGTTGTTTAAAAAGTGAGTTTCGTCAAAGTTTAAGCAACCGTAAATAATTTATTACAACTCCGCTATACTAACGGTTGGTCGTTTTGGAAAGTATGCTTGATAATCTAAATTTTATTAGAAGACATCTCGTTACAAAAAGTTCTACATCATCGTTAAAAACAGCCTTCAACATGGTCGTTTTAGTTACCGTAACACTTGTCTCGTAAAAATAATATAGTTTTTCTAAAAATAATAGTTACGGCAATTTTATGAAAACGTGTATATCTTAGTCGTTTCAAATCCGTTTTCTACGTATTATACGTCCTTAGCTTCGTATCAAAGTATACTAATATATTTTTGATAAGTCGAAATAATTTGTAAAGCTTAGGACTCGTTTTTGACTCGTACAAAACTAAAATAGGTTGCTGAAATTTCAGAAAATATATATTTCGTCGTCAAACTTGAAAAATTCATAACTTCTTCGTTATAAATCCGTTTTAATCCGTTCAAGCGGCCAGGGATTCGTTTTAAAGTATATTTTCTAATTATCTAGGCCAAAAACTCATGTCTACTGTCGGATTTTCCAGAAAAACAAAATAAGGACAGACCACTATATATACTTGTCGAAAATAGTTTTTCTCGTACTAAACCTATTCCAATCCCTTCAAATCAACTCCAAAGCTATTCTAATCCTACCATACACCTTCTTAGGGTGTCATGGGTTCCTAAACATCATCAAGACCAAAATATAACAAGGGAATAATTATAGGATGACTTTATATGTATAAAACTCTAAAAATCAATGAATAAATGGTATAAACAACACAAGTCTTGCATGTTTGCACAAAATATGAAGAAATAAATATGAAATGAAGGTGAAAGATATAAAATGATAGTAATATGCTTACAAGCTACAATGATGAGGTGATTAGAACAAGGTTTAACTTAAACACCCTAGGTTTTTATTTCAAAACCTTAATAAGAGTGTAATCTAGATTGTTTAACTTTACTTGATAAATTTTTGATGAAATCTCCTCTTGATCTTCAATAAGGCCGGTTTTGAGGGAAGAAGAGAAGAGAGAAATATCTTTGATTGAAGTGAATTATTGTTGTGAATGAGATATGTGAAAATTAAGTGAAGTATATATCTATACATGTAATAAAGAAAAGCTACCAACTAATAAATGAGGCACCTCCCCCCTTGGCCGGTTTTTAGGGGATATGGTTTCTCAAATATGTTTTTTTTTTTTTTTTTTTTTTTTTTTATAAAATGTATTATGTATAAAATGTGTAAGTAAAATGTTGTTAGATATAAGTTTGTTGTAACTTGTATACATTTGTAAAACTATAGTAGTTTTAGTTAAAATAAATTTTAATGGACCAAAGTAAATTATATTAAGATCATAAAAATTGTAAAAATATTTTTCTTGCATAATTTGAGTGATAATATAATTATCGTGTAGTTTTTAAGAAAAGCGTCGTAATAATATAAATTTAACGATTTATATACAAAATAAATTTAAAACACTAGGTAAACTCAAAATATCATTTTTATAAACTAAATATAAGTATAAAAATATATCGGGATCATTTTTAGAAGTATCGGATTGAATGTTCAAAATATAACTTACGCGATAACGTTTCTTTAATATAAAATTTACGTGTTTAATGTGAAATGAAAAATCATGAATGAACTAACATGATGCAAATGATGCTAATGAAATGTAGACTAAACTTAGTCCATATGAAATGTTCGTGATGATATGATCATGAATTCGCCGCTAAACCATAAAGGTTACGCGAATTTGGAACACGCAAACCTAGTTTACGATAAATGTTGAAATTGTGAAGCATGAATTGTTTCGAGAAATGACCTGAAAGTACGGGTTGTCACATATATGTCATGAAATCACGTGGGTCGGTGTTTTTAATATTGGATATATTCTTGCATGTATTAAATCGAAGATTGTGGATCTGATTTGTCGTGTACTGCATGTTTCTTGTGTGAAATTGGAGTTGTCGATTCCTTGTACTAATTCAAGATGTGGAGTTAGTTCTGGTTTGTAATTTTGATTATTAATATTCGGACGGATGTGAGGCTGCTGTTGGTCAGACGATACTATGTGGGTCATGTCACGTACGTGGCTGACATATTTAATATGTACTGGTCTCGTATAAAGCTTGATTGGTCAATATTATTAATGATAATGACAGTTAGCTTCTGATGGGACCTACAAGTTTTGTGTTCTTGTTTTGATTGGATTCACGTTTTGATGCTTGGACGAAAGTACTGATTTATTGAAAGTACTGCTGTGTATTTTCAAAGTACTGCTGTGCGTTATTGGTCCCCTACAAGCAAAGTACTGCTTGGACACGAAAGTACTGCTTGGAATTCGAAAGTACTGCTCTTGGACACGAAAGTACTGCTCATTAGGATGAAAGTACTGCTACTCAGGTTTTTAAAGCACTGCTCGAAAGTACTGTTGATTATTGAAAGTACTGTTGTTCTCAAAGTACAGCTCAAGGTTTTTGCATAATTTATTTGGATTGGAAGTATAATGGTTTATTATGAGGAGGTTTCAAAGTACTGTTATATTGAAAGTACTGCTTCTCATATGGTTTTCGATTTAAGGGGAAGTCGAACATAATTATTGTTATGGTTTTTGGACGACACACACAGAGGTTATTGTTCACACGCACAAGGAGTTTGGTTATTTGTTCTTAAAGGATTCAAAAAGGCTCGTATTTGATTCTTATGGATTAATTGATTACGAAGAAGGTTGAATATCATTTATTTAATGTTGTAGTTGAGTTTCACAGGTTTGTGTGCTTATCATATAGCTTGATGAATCTAGCAATGTGTGATTTTTCTTATGATGCTCTATGCACACATTGGCTATCACTTAAAGGAGTTACATTGTAGTGCTCAGTGTCTCATACTAGTTGAGGATTCTTGTCAAGGGATTGCGTTCTACTTATATTTGGTGTTTCGTATAAGTATGGAGTTCCGTGGATAGTAGAAGATTTAAGACACAAGTTTGGGAAATTCTACTTCTTCATCAAATTCGTTATACTCGGTTTTCTTCACAAGTAATCATTACATAAAGCCTACAGATTTTGAAGAACCATTGATCTACATGCATCACTCAAGGGGAAGTGATTGATTTTTACTATTGTTGATCATTATTACTACTGCTAGTTGGAGTTTTCTACTGTTTTGGATCCATTTTTCTTATGGTGCGTAATGGTGGGCGATTTGAAGCATTGGAAGTCTTGGATTGGAAGTATGATATTGGTTCGTGGTGGTCAAGATCAAGTTTGCATATGTTCTCTATTTGTTGATAACAAAAAGGGGAAGAGATGTTTGAGTGACATGTTCAAGTCAAGGGGAAGATTGTTTCATTTATGGTGAGATTTAATTATGTCAACTTCTGCTACTTCGTCTAGGGAAGTTCGTACAAGAATCGTGTTTGTTTTGTCATCATCAAATAGGGGAAGATTGTTGGGTCTATTATAGATTTGATGATACAAAAAAAGAAGAATGAAACATGAAGGACTAAAAGTGACAAGAAGGGAAACTACAAAAAGATGGAGGATTTGGAAGATTCTAGAAGATATGCTTAAAAGAATATTTAGTTTCCTAATTGTATTATGATTCCTCTTGTAAACCCTAGATGTCTCTAGTATATAAAGAGACATAGGGTCATTAGTTTTAGAGTACGTACAAGATGTAGACGTCTAAAGAGGTGTGTGTGTGGGAACCTAGGCGTAGGGACTTGGGAAAACGCCTAGGGTTTAGTTAGTTAGTGTTAGATCAAGTCTTTGATCTTTATTATAGTTAGTTAGTTTATGATAATAAAAAACCTTGTTCATAATAATGTTGATTCTATGTTTGAATATTCCGCTTTCATTATTATGTGTTCCTAGATATAATATTAGACCTCGTCTAAGAGCTTACAACGATCTTCACAAGTAGATGTTTGAGTGACATGTTCAAGTCAAGGGGAAGATTGTTTCATTTATGGTGAGATTTAATTATCTCAACTTCTGCTACTTTGTCTAGGGAAGTTCGTACAAGAATCGTGTTTGTTTTGTCATCATCAAATAGGGGAAGATTGTTGGGTCTATTATAGATTTGATGATACAAAACAGGAAGAATGAAACATGAAGGACTAAAAGTGACCAGAAGGGAAACTACAGAAAGAATGAGGATTTGGAAGATTCTAGAAGATATGCTTAAAAGAATATTTAGTTTCCTAATTGTATTATGATTCCTCTTGTAAACCCTAGATGTCTCTAGTATATAAAGAGACATAGGGTCATTAGTTTTAGAGTACGTACAAGATGTAGACGTCTAAAGAGGTGTGTGTGTGGGAACCTAGGCGTAGGGACTTGGGAAAACGCCTAGGGTTTAGTTAGTTAGTGTTAGATCAAGTCTTTGATCTTTATTATAGTTAGTTAGTTTATGATAATAAAAAACCTTGTTCATAATAATGTTGATTCTATGTTTGAATATTCCGCTTTCATTATTATGTGTTCCTAGATATAATGTTAGACCTCGTCTAAGAGCTTACAACGATCTTCACAAGTAGATGTTTGAGTGACATGTTCAAGTCAAGGGAAAGATTGTTTCATTTATGGTGAGATTTAATTATCTCAACTTCTGCTACTTCGTCTAGGGAAGTTCGTACAAGAATCGTGTTTGTTTTGTCATCATCAAATAGGGGAAGATTGTTGGGTCTATTATAGATTTGATGATACAAAACAAGAAGAATGAAACATGAAGGACTAAAGGTGACAAGAAGGGAAACTACAAAAAGATGGAGGATTTGGAAGATTCTAGAAGATATGCTTAAAAGAATATTTAGTTTCCTAATTGTATTATGATTCCTCTTGTAAACCCTAGATGTCTCTAGTATATAAAGAGACATAGGGTCATTAGTTTTAGAGTACGTACAAGATGTAGACGTCTAAAGAGGTGTGTGTGTGGGAACCTAGGCGTAGGGACTTGGGAAAATGCCTAGGGTTTAGTTAGTTAGTGTTAGATCAAGTCTTTGATCTTTATTATAGTTAGTTAGTTTATGATAATAAAAAACCTTGTTCATAATAATGTTGATTCTATGTTTGAATATTTCGCTTTCATTATTATGTGTTCCTAGATATAATATTAAACCTCGTCTAAGAGCTTACAACGATCTTAACAAGTGGTATCAGAGCTTGTGTGGAAACTCTGACTAAGAAGAAACCCTAAAACCTACAATAAAACCTAAAGATGTCGACTGATTCTGTTCCTCCACCTTCCATCACCTCAATGAGGATTCCTGTAATCAAGAAGGGCGAATATGACTTATGGTGTATGAAGATGAGGCAGTACATTGCCATTACAGACCATGCTCTATGGAATGTTATTGTCAATGGCAATGAAGTAGTTCCAGATCCTATAGATGTTCCTGGACAACCTAAAGCACCCAAACCAGTCTTACCAGCAGCAACCTTAAGGAATCAAGAGAAGGCTCTAAATATTCTCTTGTCTGCCATTCGAGATGGTCATCTTCTCAAGTTTCATGATGCTAAAGATGCTAAGCAGCTCTGGGCTGCTCTCAAGACCAGATTTGGAGGGAATGAAGCTTCTAAGAAGATGCACAGAAATCTGCTGAAGCAACTGTTTGAAACTTTCTCTGTAGGTGAAAGAGAGAGTCTTTATGCTGCATATGATAGGTTTCAAAATCTCTTTCAACATGTTGGAGTTATACCAGGAAGAAGTTTCAGTTGAAGATGCTAATCTGAAGTTTCTAAGGAGTTTGAAATCCACATGGCATGTGATTGCTACTATGATCAGAGGACAACCAGGCTTAGATGTTATGGACTTTGATGATCTCTACAATCATCTGAAGGTATATGAGCATGAGATGAATGGTCAAACAAGTTCTAAGTCACACAATATTGCTTTTCTATCATCTGAAAAGAGGGGCAGTACTTCCACCAAAAGTACTGCTTCTCCAACTCAAAGTACTGTACCTCAAAGTACTGTCTCGTATATTGCTCCCACCTATGCTCAGCAAACCCCACCACCTACTCCTATGCATTCAGATGAAGTTGTGTGTTATTTCTTTGCACAACAAGCTTCTTTACCTGTCGTTTATGAAGAAGATCTCTCCCAGATTGATGAGGATGCTTTAGAAGAGATTGATATCAGGTGGCAAGTTGCTTTGATCACTGCAAGGATCAAGAAGTATATGAAGAAAACAGGAAAGAGCATTGACTTCAAACCTAAACAGGGAATCACTTTTGACAAATCCAAAATTGAATGCTTCAATTGTCAAAAGACTGGACACTTTGCAAGGGAGTGTAGGTTTGCTAAATATCAAGCAAACAGGATGACTGAAAAACCAAAGCTGGAGCTAAAAGAAATCCCCATTACTGAAACAAAGGCTTTGGTTGCTCAAGAGAATTTGTCAGAAGTTGACTGGAGTGAAGAGTTTGATGATGAACCAGTGACTTATTGTATGGTAGCAGTGGAAGAAGCAGTTGAAGATTCGGTAGAAGATTTGGACTGGAGCACTTTTTTTGATGAGGAAGTTGATCATGCTGCTTTGGAATCTGGAGATGGGTTTGGAGGATTCGACTGGAGCTTGGAGTGTGAAGATGATCATGTTCTACTTGCAATGGTAGCTACTTCACCAAGTTCAACCCCTATCTCTGAGGTATGCTCAAATTGTCATGATTTCTACAAAACACTGCTAAATAATTATGTGTTTGAAAGAGATAATTGTGTTAAGGCTAGGTCTGAGGTAGCAGGTTATCAAATAACCTTAGAGTCAATGGAAGCCAAAATTATAACACATGAAAATAATGAAATGGCTTGGGCTGGAAAATATGAACAACAGGATTACCAGTTAAAACTTAGTGAATGGAAACTAAACTGTAAAATTGCTGAAATTGAGAAACTCACTAAGGAAAGAGATGATTTGTTAGCAAAGTTTGATGCCTGGAAAGAATCTGGTCTGTCACATGTTACTTATGTTCAAAAACAGAGAAGAGCATACATTAGAACTGACTTAGGTTTTGGTATGGACTTTGATAACATAGAAGAAAACACATCTAGTGATAAGGATGAAGGTGATTTTGAGGATATTACCACTAGTGATGATGAACTCATTAATTATGTAGACACAGATAGTAATGAGGGTTCAATTAGTGAATCACCTCCTGAGTATAAGAAAGACAGAGGTTATCATGTTGTTCCACATCTAGTTGGTAGTCATCAACCCATAAGACTTGATGTTTCACGTTTTGGTGTAGACAGTCTAGAGTTTAGGAAGAAGCTTATTGGTCAATCTAGGTCCGAAACCCCAAAAGAATCTGTTGAAACAAATTTTCAAAGTCAAGCAGTACCTTCTACTCAAAGTACTGCTACACAAGCAGTATCTTCAGGAAAACCTTTTCAAAACAGTACTGCTAAACCTTTTTGGGATAATTTTGGTCAAAACAAATTTAATCATTCACTTAGAAGGCATAATAGTTTTGGTCATAGACATAGAAGAAGTCATATTGGGAGTATGGGTGAAAAACTGTGTTTTGTGTGTTTTAGTCCTAATCATTTAATCAAGGATTGTGAACGTCATTCAGAATACCTTAGGAAATTTTCAAAGAATAGGACTGCTAACCAGAAACCTAGAGAGAACAAACCAGTTTGGAATAATTCTAATAGGGTCAATCACAGCAATTTCTCACCAGATCATAGGTACCCCCACTAGAGAAGACCTTTTTCTAAACCATCAATACCTTCACAAGCAGTACCTTATCACAGTACTGCTCAGACAAACCAAGGTACTGCAAAAACCACCTGGTACAGAAATCCTAGGAGATCTCACTACTATCAACCTAGAAGGTACTACAATTCACATAGGGGATCTAGATCACAGGAACCAAGTGTTAAAACTGAATGGGTTAAGAGAGAAAGTACTGCTGAGGGACAAACTGTACTTTCAACAAAAAGTGAATCTGATGTTTTCATAATACAAGAAAAAGAGAATGATTTTGCAAAAGAAAGTTCTGTTGAAAATCCAGAAAGTTTTGAAATTCCACATGCTAAAAATCAAAAGATAATCCTGGATCATGTTTTGAAAAACAGTGGAAATTACATACTCAAAGAATTTGAGTTTGTAACTCCACAAGGGGAACACAAGTCAGTAATGGCTTGGGTTCCTAAAAGAAACTAACTTTCTAAATCTCTGTGCAGGGCAACCTAGAAGAGGAGCTTAAAGATCATCTGATTGTAGATAGTGGTTGCTCTGGAAGTATGACAGGAGACAAGGATATTCTGTCAGATTTTAGATCTTTTAGTGGAGGAAGAGTTGCATTTGGGAATGATCCCAATGGAGGAATGATTACTGGGAAAGGAACTATCAAAGCAGGGCGTATAGATTTTGAGAATGTTAGATATGTGAAGGAGCTGAAGTTCAACTTATTGTCAGTTTCTCAAATCTGTGACAAAAAGCATCCTGTGTTATTCACTGACACAGAATGTCTCATCCTTTCTTCTGAGTTCGAGCCTGTTGATGATAATTTGGTAGTACTCAGAGTACCAAGAACCAATGATGTGTATAGTCTGGACATGAGGAGTCTTAACTCTTATGGAAGAGCCACCTGTCTAGTGGCAAAAGCAACAACTGAAGAAGCACATCAGTGGCATAGAAGATTGGGCCATGTAAATTTCAAGAATATCAACAAACTGGTCAAAGGCAATTTAGTTAGAGGTCTACCTTCAAAGACTTACAAGAATGAACATTCCAGTTTGGCGTGTAAGAAGGGAAAACAACACAAAGCTTCATGCAAGAAGCTTGAGGAGTTATTACATATGGATCTGTTTGGTCTTGTCTCTATGGCAAGTTTAAACAAGAAAAAACATTAATAATAGCACCGGAAAACCAATTGAGACTCAAGGTCAGATGTATTAGATGTGACAATGGAACTGAATTCAAGAATAAGCTTATGGATGAATTTTGTGCTGACAAAGGAATCAAGAGGGAGTTCAGTATTGCAAGAACACCACAGCAGAATGGTGTTGCAGAGAGGAAGAATAGGACTTTGATTGAAGCAGATCGAACTATGCTTGCAGACTCACAACTACCTATTCAATTCTGGGCTGAAGCTGTAAGTACTGCTTGTTATGTACTCAACAGAGTATCAGTTACAAAACCACAGATGAAGACACCTTATGAGTTGCTGATGGGTAACAAACCCAACATTCGTTTTATGAAGCCTTTTGGATGCCCTCTTACTATTTTAAAAACAATTGATAATTTGGGAAAGTTTGATGGCAAGTCAGAAGAAGGATATTTATTGGGTTATTGCACCAACAGTAAGGGATTTAGAGTGTACAACAGAGTCACTAAGAATATTCAAGATTGCCTTCATGTTGAATTTTTAGAAGATCAAGACAATCAGAAGGGTAAAGGTCCTGATTGGATGTTTGATCTTGAAGTTTTAACTCCTTCTATGAACTATGTACCTGTTAGAGAAGAAAATCAACCTGTACATGATGTAGAAGACTCAGAGTATGTTGTTCATGGAGTTCATATTAGATCTGATGCTATTCCTGATGCTACAAAGCAAAGTACTGAAGTTCCAAAGCAAAGTACTGTTGCCCCAGCGCAAAGTACTGATATACCAAAAACTTCACTATCTCCTGAAGATCAAGATATTCAAGAGACACTTAATCAGATGCTTTTACAAGATGTAATGGCACATTCTTATTCTGATGAACAAAGAAGAGCTTATGAAGCAGCAAAGAAAAAGACTAATACTGAAGAATACTCTTACAGTACTTTGGACAGTACTTTCAACCAAAGTACTGCTGCACCAGTTGATAGTACTTTAGATGATTTGGATGATCCTACCATGCCTGGATTAAAGGAAACTGATGAGGAGTTTGCAGATGAAGGTATTTTCTCAGATTCCAATGAAGATGCTGATTTAACTAACTTGGATGATGCGTATGGAGTTCCACAGTCTCCAATCTTAAGGATTCATAAGAATCATCCTACTGATCAAATCATTGGACCTTCTACTTCTGGAGTGATGACAAGACACAAAGCTAAGAGTTTTTCTAAACCTCATAATGCTTTACTTAGCTTTGTCTACAAACAGAATAGACTGAATCATAAGGACCATCAAACATGTCTGTTTACTTGCTTTATTTCTCAAGAGGAACCCAAGAATATTGCTCAAGCATTGACAAAAGAAAGTTGGGTTGAAGCTATGCAAGAAGAACTGCTACAATTCAAACTTCAAGAAGCTTGGGTATTATGTGATCTTCCAGATGGGAAGAAAGTTATTAGAACCAGATGGGTTTTCAGAGTCAAGAGAGATGAAAGAGGTAATGTCATCAAGAACAAGGCAAGGTTAGTAGCTCAAGGCTATAGACAAGAAGAAGGAGTATATTATGATGAAGTATTTGCCCCTGTATCAAGAATTGAAGCTATTAGAATATTTCTTACTTTTGCTTCATATATGGGATTTCAGGTTTACCAGATGGATGTCAAAAGTGCCTTTTTATATGGTACTATTACAGAGGAAGTGTATGTTAAACAACCTCCTGGTTTTGAAGATCCTAAACATCCTAACAAAGTCTACAAGGTGGTTAAGGCTCTTTATGGCCTTCATCAGGCACCTAGAGCTTGGTATGAGAGGCTCTCCACATTCTTATTACAACATGGTTACAGAAGGGGAGCTATTGACAAGACTTTGTTTATCAAAAGAGAAAAGAAGGATATCATGTTAGTTCAAGTATATGTTGATGATATCATCTTTGGACCTACCAAACAGTCTATGGTTAAGGAGTTTGAGCAGCTGATGCAGAAAGAATTTCAAATGAGTTCAATAGGAGAGTTAAATTTCTTTTTGGGACTTCAGGTTAAGCAGTCAAACGAAGGAATTTTCATAAGTCAAGATAAGTATGTATCTGACATACTTAAGAAGTTTAATTTTGATGATATGAAGTCTGTCACTACACCTATTAAATCAATTAACTCATTGGGCAAGGATGAAGATGGTCATCCAGTTGAAGTCAAGTTATATACAGATCGATGATTGGCTGTCTTATGTATCTCACTGCATCTAGGCCTGATATCATGTTTGCAGTTTGTTTATGTGCAAGATATCAAGTCTCAACAAAGATTTCTCATATGAATGCAGTAAAAAGAATTTTCTGTTATTTGAAACAACAACCTAAGTTAGGGTTGTGGTATCCCAGGGATTCACCTTTTCACTTGGAGGCTTTTTCAGATAGTGATTATGCAGGTGATAATTATGACATAAGATCAACAACAGGTGGATGCCAATATCTTGGAAGAAGATTAGTTTCATGGCAGTGTAAAAAGCAAACAATTGCAGCAACATCATCTACTGAAGCTGAATATGTGGCTGCTGCAAGTTGTTGTGGACAAGTTCTGTGGATGCAGAATCAACTCTTGGATTATGGTTTCAACTTCAAGAATACTCCTATCAATATTGATAATGAGAGTACTATCTGTATCGTGAAGAATCCAGTCTATTATTCCAAGACCAAGCATATTCAAATTAGGCATCACTTTATCAGAGATTGCTATGAGCACAGGCTCATTAATGTGGTCAAGGTTCACACGGATGATAATGTAGCTGACTTACTCACCAAAGGCTTTGATGTTTCAAGATTTAATCACTTGGTGGTAAGTATTGGCATGATTAACTACTGAGCTACATTTAAGGGGAGGACTTTTAGTATTAGTATAGTCCTGTGTATTGTTTGAGGGGAGGATATTTATGTATACTTAGCTTCTACAGAGGATTTTGGAAAAGTACTGTTTTTTATGAAAGTACTGCTTGGAAAGTACTGCTTGGGAAAGTACTGCACACGTGGAAAGTACTGTTTGTCTTATTGAAGTACTGTTCCAACGGTAATATTGAGGGGTAATTCTACTAACGGTAACTTTGTTAGTATGGGCTGTGATTTTTCAAATCTCACCTATAAATAACTACTCTCCGATTTTCCATCTCATCTTGATATTATCATATCTTTTCCATAATTCTTTCATCCTCTCTTTATTATTCAATTCTATCTCTTATTGTGCTTACATACTCTCTCATGGCGAATCGTCCTACTGTTTCAAAGCACAATATGGTGGCGAATTTAGATAAGACTGAAGATAATGAGGCTTTTCATGATATTATTGATTATCTCACTGGGTCGCCAATCAGTTATGCTCTTTTAGTGGAGCCGGATATCATTGAACCTTGGATTCAAGAATTTTTGGCTACTGCAAGGGATAATATGGAGAATGATGAATTTTATATTAGGGCTACAGTTGTTGGAAGAACTGTGAAGATTACTGAAGCCTCTATTCGAGAAGACTTATTGTTTAATGATGAAGAAGGGGCTATTCGTTTTGCTAAGGAGTTGATTTGGGAAACTTTTGGGCATCTTGGTTATGAAGGGTCTTTAACAGAACAAACTTTCAGGAAACAACTATTTTGTCCTCAATGGAAGTTTTTAATACATGTGTTGCTACATTGTATTAGTGCTAAAAGTACTTCATGGGAGCAATTTGGATCAAATATAGCATCTGCTATGGTGGGATTGGCTACAGATCGTATTTTCAATTTTTCAAGGCTGATTCTAGATGGCATGCTTTCTCACATCAATCATGGATCAAAATGGTTAATGTATCCCAGGTTTATTCAAGTTTTTCTGAACAAACAACTTGCTGATGTACCAAAGCCTATAGATTTACTTCCTGTTATTGTACAACAAGCAAAATTTTTTACCTTTATGGCAAGAAGAAGTGATCTATTCAGAGGTCCAGACACTCCTTTAACTACTTCCATGATGGAAGTTGTTCAAGCTGTAAGAGCTGATGCTGAGGATGATGAAGACAGTGAAGGTACTGCACCTGCAAGTACTGCATCTGCAAGTACTGGTTCTCAAAGTGCTGCATCTTCTCAAGGTGCTGCATCTCAAGAAGGTACTGCAACTCAAGGTACTGCTTCCCCAAGTATTGAAGTTCAAGAAGAAGTTACAGGTTCACCTTCTCCATCTCCACAACAATCTGTTTCTGATTCTCAACCAGAGGCACATTCACCAGTTCAAGGAGATGCTTATCATACTATTTCACCTGAAGGGTTAACGTTGGATAATTATGTTTTGACAAGGAAGTTGGTCAAGTTGAAGAAGACTACTGAGGCTCAAGCAAAATAGATTAAGAGGTTGATGCTCAAGTAAAAAAGGTTGAAGAATTTTGTTACGCCTTTTATCAAACGTTATCGCTTATGGGTTAAGGAAGAACACAAGCGCCGAAGGCAATTTAAGAAGAAAAACGAAGGAAAAAAGGTTCCTAAACCATCTTCTGCCCAATTGGGGAGGAATTTAGAAGAAAAGAATTTGAAAGAAGATGTTAAGGAGAAAGAACCTCAAGGTACTGAAAAACATGTTGTTATTGAAAGTACTGAAGAAGAAAGGTCTGAAGATCAAGGTACTGAACAACAAAGTACTGCTTTCACTGGTACTCACAGACAAGAGTTGGTTACACCAAGGGTATTAGATTTTGAAGAGGAAGCTGGTCCTTCAACTATTCCACATGAAGAACAAGCTGGTCCCTCAACAACTGCTATACCAGAATAAGCTGATACACCTCAAAGAGAGTGCAAGAAGAGGAACAATCAAGAGTTTCTCAACCTGCTATTGATCCTAAGGATAAAGGAAAAGGTGTTTTGGTAGAAGTTAAGAAGAAGAAACCAACTTTAGCACAGTTAAGAGCTGCTCAAGATGCTTTGAATGAACAAGCAGCTAGAAAGATTCAAGAGGAAATAAATGCTAAAGATAGAGAAGATAAGGAAGCGGAAGAAGCTCAGAATAGAGAAGCAGCTAAGAAGTTGCATGAGGAATTGAATGCTGAAGCTAGTGAACATTTAGAGTCACATGTTCCTGTTTCTTTTATGCCTAGAAAACCAAATCTTGCTAAAGAAAGGAATGCAATGATGGCTTATTTGAAAAGTCGAGGATATAAAGGATTACAGAAGCTGAAGCATGTTGATATGAAAAGATTATATGAGGCTGAGACAGAAGCTTATAAGAAGGATGTTGCAAGTATTAAAGATTATAAAGATGAAGCTACTTGGACTGAAGCAGAAAGAAAGAAAAGTTTAAAAAGAAAAAGGAAAACTGATGTTGAAGATAAACAGTTTTCAAAGAAAGAAAAAGTTGAGTTAAGATCTGAAACTAAGGATGAATTAAGAAATTATCTCAGAATAGTAGACTTTGAATATTCCAGAGAAGATGCTGACATGAAGATGAACAGATCTCAGATTACTACTTTTGAAGTTGTGGAATCTAAAGAAGGAAGCTATCTGATGTTTCATAGAGAAGATGAAAGCTTCAGAGTGTTCAATAGATTATGGGATTTATTGCATATCATAGATAGAGTGGATCTATTCTATTTATATCATGTGGTGAAAGTGTATTTTGAACATCATCCTTTAGAAGGAATTGGTTTAGTTTTACTGGGAGATCTCACAACTGCATGGGAAACTGATGAACAAAGTAGTGATGAAATTTGGAAAAATCAAGAGAGCTGAGAAATTGTTTGCTGGAGATTTTTTGAAGAATCTGGAGTTCATGTTCTAGAGTTGGAAAATGGCACAATGATTCATATGTGTCACACCCCCAATTTACCTGTTTTGCAGCGGAATGGAATTCCTGGGGATTGACTGTCATAGCACCACATCACAGTTATATTGAACGACCTAAAGTGTCGTTTTAAAAACACATCGTTGGATATTTCATAAAAACAATCAGAGTACAACATCGGTCCCAAAAGGTTTACAAAGTTTGCGGAAATACATCCATGTTACAAATCCAAACGATGTTTTGAAATAAGTGCCATAATGTACATAATGTAAGTCGACGCCGCGACTCAAAATGTAGGTCCCTAAACCATGTAATGATGAATGCCTCAGTTACCTGAAAATACATTGCTAAAAACGGTCAACAATAATGTTGGTGAGAAATCATAGGTTTATGTAAATGTTTTATATGACTACACAAGTATAGACCATGCATGACAATCCAGTCACGTAAAAATAATGTTACAATTGCTCTAAGCCCATGACCCCGAAACTAGACTGTTCAATAATGTATACCCCTGCAGAGTGTTTGCCAGACAACTCCGTAATGTTATCAAATGAAATGCATCCGTTTGCCTGGTTGGGATTCACCAACCCGGATGGAGGCGTCACCCTCGATAGATCTATCCACTCATCCTCGCTTCAAAGATTAACGGTTCATGTTCAGGTAATGGGGACTTTCAAATTGGCAAATGCGGTAACTTAAGCAATGTAATGAATTTAACATACTTGGTATCGTACAAAAAAATGTAGTGCAATGTATTCTCCCCCGTGGGTTTGAAAATAATCAAAAGCATGTAAAACGGGGCTATGAAAACTCACTTGGATAAACTGGAATAACGGCAAAAGTGAGTACACTGAGGTTTAATGTGATGCGTCAACCGGGACCTATTACGAATGATATGATATGTCATGAGTTGCAATGTAATGTTATGCATGCACTTCGTATGTTATTTATACCATTTACGGGTTTTGAAAATATTACTCGTCGACGATAAATACTCTTTTGACGTCTTGACCCTTCAAAAATGACTTTACATGTTTTTACGTCATAATGTCATCCTACAATGGTTTTATAATGATTTTTGGTGAAATTACTACTTTTCGTCGCAAAACAATGTCGTCGGAAAAATCATGAAATCAACAAAAATAGCTTTGGAAAACTAGTCGTAAAATGGTGTACGTCGATCGTTAGAGAACGAACTCGACGGTTTTGGAAAGTTTGTATCGATATCTAGAAGTTTCAGTTCAGGAGTTTTCGTCCAAAAGGTCTCGATCATAAAGATATTAAGGGCTAAAGATGGTGGTTTTTGCTAATTGTGTGCAGAAAATGAGTTTCGGCCAAGTTTGAACATCCGTAATTAATTCATTATAAATTCGCTTGACAAACAGCTTTTTGTTTTGAAAAATATGGCCGATGAACTTGATTTTACTAGAAGACCTTTCGTTCTAAAAAGTTTCACATCATGGTTAAAAACTGCCGCAAACATGGTCGTTACAGCTAATGTAACACTTGTAACGTAAAAATAATATAGTTTTTCAGAAAATAATAGTTACGGCAACTTTATAAAAACGTGCATATCTTTGTCGTTTTAAATCCGTTTTCTACGTATAATACGTCCTTAGCTTCGTATCGAAGTAAACTAATATATTTTTGACTAGTCGAAATAATTTGTGAAGCTTAAGGCTCGTTTTTGACCCGAACAAACTAAAAACAGCAAGCTGAATTTTCTGAAAACTATTTATTTCGTCGTCAAACTTTAAAAATCCATAACTTCTTCGTTATAAGTCCGTTTTTATCCGTTCAAAAAGCCACGGATTCGTTTTAAAGTATATTTTCTAAATATCAAGGCCAAAGTTTCGTACCAACAGTAGGTTTTTCCAGAAATTCGAAACAAGGACAGAACCTTTTTAATACGTATTGAAAATAGTTTTTCTCGGACAAAACCTATTCTAATCCCTTCAAATCAACTCCGAAACTAATCTAATCCTACCATACACCTTCTTAGGGTGTCATGGGTTCCTAATCACCATCAAGACCAAAGAATACCATGGGAATATTTATAGGATGACCATAAGTATATAAATAACTCTAAAATCATGAAATAAATGGTATAAATCACATATCATGCATATAAACTCCAAAAATGAAAAGAAACATATGAAATGAAAAAGGAAACATGAAAATGATAAAAACATGCTTACAAGTGATAGTGATGAGGTGAAAGTAACAAGGATTAAACTTAAATATCCTTGGTTTTTATTTCAAAACCTTATAAAGGATATAACTAGGTTGATAAACACTTGATTTTGCAAAAATCTTGATCCCTTGTATTCTTGATGTTGTGACCGGTTTTGAGAGCCAAAAGGAAGAGAGAAATAATTTTTCTTAACACTTGGTGAAAATGAGAAATGAATGAATTATTTGAGTTATGAAAGACTTTTGTATACATGAATTATTAGAAGACATGAACCTTACCACATTTATTGACCACCCTCCCCTTATGGCCGGTTTTAGGGGAGGGTTGTCTCTCCAATATATATATATTTTTTTACTAATGTACTTGCATATATATTTTGTATAATTTGATAAAAAGTGTAAGTAATTTGTAGAAATTTGCAACTTGTAGGATAAATGGAAATTTTAGTACAAGTGAGTTTTTAATAGCTCAAAATAGAATGTATTGAGATGAAAAAAAATGTAAAAATACATTCCTTGTGAAAATTGAGTAATAAAATAATTATCGTAAGATTTTTAAGAAAAACGACGTAATAATTAAACTTTAACGATTTATGTACCAAATAAATTTGAAACACTAGGAAAACTAAAAATATAGTTTTTATAAAAATCAAATATTTTTGATATAAAAATCAAAAGGATCACAAAGTTTAAATAAACCATGTATTTAGCAATTTCAAATTAATAATGCAGCAAAAAGAATTTTTAGAATGCTATTAATAAAATAATGAGTTAAAAGTGTTCCTTACATAAAAATGTAAAAAAAAGTAGAGTTATGTAAGATAAAACTCGATAATTTTTGAGTGAACATGATTTTAAAGGTAAATAGGATGTTCAACGTTTAAAGATGTTTAATGAATGTGAAAAATAGTTTAATATGTTTTATATATACGTTCATGTAATCATTTTTTTATATATATATAACCTCTCTGTTGGGAGGGGATTTTGGCCGGTATTCCCCTCCCACCAGTTATTTACACCATTCCAAGTACAGAAGATTATTAAGTACATATGTTTTCAGAAAGTATTGAGTTTATTAAGTAAGTAAAGAGTAAAAGTGGTTCACAATTCTTTTTAATAAAGAGAGAAGGAAAACCGAG
>BPTQ01000007.1:176926878-176948292 GCA_019973895.1 Chrysanthemum seticuspe | reverse complement strand
AATAGTTGTTATTGGTGGTGTTGTTATTGTTGTTAGTATGGTAGTTGTTGTTATTATTGGCGTGGTTGTTGTTGTTAGTTTGGTTGTTGTTGTTTTCCTTTACCCTTTTACTGGTTCCTCCAATGGTGTTGTTGTTGGTTTTGGCGTTGTGATTGGTAGTGGTTGTTGTCTTATCTTCTGTTCTTCAGCGGTCCCAAATACAACGACGTGGTTGTTTCCTTTCTTGAATATGACCTTTGAATGGTGCTACAGTAGTTACGTGCGATGTAGTACTACCAGGTACACCATATACGAAATAGATAGTTTTTCACCCTGTGGAACGATTCCTGACGTTTCCTTTTCCTATACGACCTTGTGTGGGTGATACATGATCTACATTGAAAGTAGTGAGTCCAGAAACGGGACGGTTCACGGCGGTCACGGTTTTTAATCCTGTGGAGCGGTCCCTAACATCTCCATTTTGATATTACTGTACAAAGCTTACACCCCTCGTTCCTGTGATAGCCTCGGTTACAGGGGTTTTGGTTCCAGTTGTTCAACTTCCACGAGTACCCTTACGTATGTACAATCCTCCTCCTCTTCGAGCAGTTCCATAGTTGCTGCGGATAGTGTCCTTGCTCCCCACATTCGAAACATGTCATTATAGTTTTACCTCTACAATCCCTGGCGAGGTGTCCTAATTTTTGGCACTGGCGGCACTTGGCAGGGCAAAGACCTGAGTGATGAAAGTTACATCTAGTACATAGTGGGTGTGTTCCAGCATATCCTTTTCCTTTGCAGTCCTTAGCAAGGTGTCCCACTTTTTGATAGATAAAGCATATACCACATGGACCATCATGATGTAGCGTGCATTGATGACATCGTGGTAAGTTTCCAGTATAAGTTCTTTCCTTTGTTGGTGCAGCAACATAAACCCTGGCGACTTCTTGTCTTCTATTCTGTTGTTGGTGATGGTTAGTGTTGCGGTTTTGGTTGTTGTTGTGGTAACCTCCTTGGTCATTTTCCCATTTCCTTTTGTTGTTGTTGGTTTGATTGTTGTTGTTGGTGCGGTTATTATTGTTGTTGATGGTATGATTGTTGTTATTGTTGTGGTGGTTATTGTTGATAATGTTTTCCCTTTTCACAACTTGAGCCATGAGTATTTGAGTAATACGGGTAGATTCTTCAATTGTTTGTGGATCGAAAGATGTTACATCTCTTTGGATATTTTGTGAAAGTCCTCCAATGAAATTTTTCAATAGTTTCTCCTCGTCCGAAACCATAGCTGGACAAAGAACAGTCAACTCTTGAAACCTTTTGATGTAAGCAAGTCTCGCAGTTTCAGCAGCAAATGCGGCCTCGGTAATAGCAGCTACTGTCGCTCGTTCTTTTTCAATCCTTAATGCCTCTGCTACACTATCCTTTACCAACTTTTGAATAGCCGCTTGAGTCATTTCAGGTGTAGCTTTCTTCGGTGCCATATCTTCTTCAAAACAAGAGGAAATGTGAGACGTAGCAAAATCCGATGTTAATAATAAACGCTCCAAAAAAAATGTGATAAGAATGATAAGTTTGAGGTTATTTTTCAAAATGATCGACGGTTTCCGAAAAGATGGGTTATGAGGTGTTGTAAATGTTTCAACTGTATAATGGTTTAGTGACTTAGTGTGCGAATAACGTGTAACTCGACATGTTAGTGGTGAAACAAAAGAGTGAGAGTGACTTCGCCCTATTTAAAGGTTCCTCTCGGCATTCGACGTTATCGGTGATGAGTCGATTGATGTGAAAATTGTGATAGGGAATGACAAGGAATTCTCCACGTTAAAGTATGAGGAAAAGATAATGGGATGGGTATATAAGGGCATCCATGTGACAATCGTTTTGAAATGAATTTAAATAACTCGAAAAATGTACGTATAAATCGCATACAAAGTGAACATGCACTTATGATGAAATGATGAGATGCTATGATAATGTAGTTATAGTCTAGGGTCAATGATGCAACCTAGTTCTCTATAACTGAAGCTCTGATGCCAATCTGTCACACCCCCAATTTACCTGTTTTGCAGCGGAATGGAATTCCTGGGGATTGACTGTCATAGCACCACATCACAGTTATATTGAACGACCTAAAGTGTCGTTTTAAAAACACATCGTTGGATATTTCATAAAAACAATCAGAGTACAACATCGGTCCCAAAAGGTTTACAAAGTTTGCGGAAATACATCCATGTTACAAATCCAAACGATGTTTTGAAATAAGTGCCATAATGTACATAATGTAAGTCGACGCCGCGACTCAAAATGTAGGTCCCTAAACCATGTCATGATGAATGCCTCAGTTACCTGAAAATACATTGCTAAAAACGGTCAACAATAATGTTGGTGAGAAATCATAGGTTTATGTAAATGTTTTATACGACTACACAAGTATAGACCATGCATGACAATCTAGTCACGTAAAAATAATGTTACAATTGCTCTAAGCCCATGACCCCGAAACTAGACTGTTCAATAATGTATACCCCTGCAGAGTGTTTTCCAGACAACTCCGTAATGTTATCAAATGAAATGCATCCGTTTGCCTGGTTGGGATTCACCAACCCGGATGGAGGCGTCACCCTCGATAGATCTATCCACTCATCCTCGCTTCAAAGATTAACGGTTCATGTTCAAGTAATGGGGACTTTCAAATTGGCAAATGCGGTAACTTAAGCAATGTAATGAATTTAACATACTTGGTATCGTACAAAAAAATTTAGTGCAATGTATTCTCCCCCGTGGGTTTGAAAATAATCAAAAGCATGTAAAACGGGGCTATGAAAACTCACTTGGATAAACTGGAATAACGGCAAAAGTGAGTACACTGAGGTTTAATGTGATGCGTCAACCGGGACCTATTACGAATGATATGATATGTCATGAGTTGCAATGTAATGTTATGCATGCACTTCGTATGTTATTTATACCATTTACGGGTTTTGAAAATATTACTCGTCGACGATAAATACTCTTTTGACGTCTTGACCCTTCAAAAATGACTTTACATGTTTTTACGTCATAATGTCATCCTACAATGGTTTTATAATGATTTTTGGTGAAATTACTACTTTTCGTCGCAAAACAATGTCGTCGGAAAAATCATGAAATCAACAAAAATAGCTTTGGAAAACTAGTCGTAAAACGGTGTACGTCGATCGTTAGAGAACGAACTCGACGGTTTTGGAAAGTTTGTATCGATATCTAGAAGTTTCAGTTCAGGAGTTTTCGTCCAAAAGGTCTCGATCATAAAGATATTAAGGGCTAAAGATGGTGGTTTTTGCTAATTGTGTGCAGAAAATGAGTTTCGGCCAAGTTTGAACATCCGTAATTAATTCATTATAAATCCGCTTGACAAACAGCTTTTTGTTTTGAAAAATATGGCCGATGAACTTGATTTTACTAGAAGACCTTTCGTTCTAAAAAGTTTCACATCATGGTTAAAAACTGCCGCAAACATGGTCGTTACAGCTAATGTAACACTTGTAACGTAAAAATAATATAGTTTTTCAGAAAATAATAGTTACGGCAACTTTATAAAAACGTGCATATCTTTGTCGTTTTAAATCCGTTTTCTACGTATAATACGTCCTTAGCTTCGTATCGAAGTAAACTAATATATTTTTGACTAGTCGAAATAATTTGTGAAGCTTAAGGCTCGTTTTTGACCCGAACAAACTAAAACAGCAAGCTGAATTTTCTGAAAACTATTTATTTCGTCGTCAAACTTTAAAAATCCATAACTTCTTCGTTATAAGTCCGTTTTTATCCGTTCAAAAAGCCACGGATTCGTTTTAAAGTATATTTTCTAAATATCAAGGCCAAAGTTTCGTACCAACAGTAGGTTTTTCCAGAAATTCGAAACAAGGACAGAACCTTTTTAATACGTATTGAAAATAGTTTTTCTCGGACAAAACCTATTCTAATCCCTTCAAATCAACTCCGAAACTAATCTAATCCTACCATACACCTTCTTAGGGTTTCATGGGTTCCTAATCACCATCAAGACCAAAGAATACCATGGGAATATTTATAGGATGACCATAAGTATATAAATAACTCTAAAATCATGAAATAAATGGTATAAATCACATATCATGCATATAAGCTCCAAAAATGAAAAGAAACATATGAAATGAAAAAGGAAACATGAAAATGATAAAAACATGAAATAAATGGTATAAATCACATATCATGCATATAAGCTCCAAAAATGAAAAGAAACATATGAAATGAAAAAGGAAACATGAAAATGATAAAAACATGCTTACAAGTGATAGTGATGAGGTGAAAGTAACAAGGATTAAACTTAAATATCCTTGGTTTTTATTTCAAAACCTTATAAAGGATATAACTAGGTTGATAAACACTTGATTTTGCAAAAATCTTGATCCCTTGTATTCTTGATGTTGTGACCGGTTTTGAGAGCCAAAAGGAAGAGAGAAATAATTTTTCTTAACACTTGGTGAAAATGAGAAATGAATGAATTATTTGAGTTATGAAAGACTTTTGTATACATGAATTATTAGAAGACATGAACCTTACCACATTTATTGACCACCCTCCCCTTATGGCCGGTTTTAGGGGAGGGTTGTCTCTCCAATATATATATATATATTTTTTTTTTACTAATGTACTTGCATATATATTTTGTATAATTTGATAAAAAGTGTAAGTAATTTGTAGAAATTTGCAACTTGTAGGATAAATGGAAATTTTGGTACAAGTGAGTTTTTAATAGCTCAAAATAGAATGTATTGAGATGAAAAAAAATGTAAAAATACATTCCTTGTGAAAATTGAGTAATAAAATAATTATCGTAAGATTTTTAAGAAAAACGACGTAATAATTAAACTTTAACGATTTATGTACCAAATAAATTTGAAACACTAGGAAAACTAAAAATATAGTTTTTATAAACTAAATGTAAGTTTAAAAATACCTCGGGATCATTTTTGAAAGTAACGGGTTAAATGTTAAAAATAATAACTCACGCGATAACGATTATTAAATATAAAAATTACGCGTTGAAGGTGAAATGGAATGTCGTGAATGAACTAATGAGATGCACATGATGTCAATGAAATGTAGACTAATCATAGTCCATATGAAATGTACGTGATGTCATGATCATGAATTCGCCGCTAAACCTTTAAGATTACGCGAATTTGAAACAAGTAAACCAAGTTTACTATAAATGTTGAAATAATGAGACTTGAGAAATGACCTGAAATTGCGAGTTGTCACAATATGTTTGTTGATAGAAGATATCCTCTTACAGTCGATCTTATGAGGAGGATGCTAGAGCATGGAATGGAGGTTCAAGAGGACAATGAAATTGCTTGTATGGTCATCAATTTGTTTATCAACTGGACTACTATTGCAGAAGATAATGAATAACTGGTATGAGACTTAATTGAATAAATTATTTTTTATAAATCAATACTTTATTCAAAGTACTGCTGATCAAACAGTACTTTAATCAAAGTACTGCTTGCAGCTTTTAACCAGTTAAGTGATTTTTGAAGAAAACTTTTGTTAAGTAATAAATAATTTTGAAACAAAAGTTGAATAAATGGTTTTTGAGATGATAACATCAATAGGTTATCAATCCACCATGGTTACAAAAGGATTGACTAATCCATGAGCAAACGGCTCTGGTAAAGATATATCAAATCCGTTTTTAGTTGACAACTTGCTAATAAGTTGGATAGTAATCAACTCACCATATCAGTATTGTAAAGAGTTGGCTAGCCCACAAAAAAATGGCTTGTGGTAAAGGCTGTGGAAAAACCATTATATGGTAATTAGTTCACCATGATGAAAGAACTAACTAGTCCAGAAGGGTACAGCTTTTGGTAAAGACAAATAAAATCTGTTGATAGCTGATGATTTGCTAAAAATCATATGGTTATCAGTGTACCATGGTCTTACACACCAAAACACTTGGCTACTCCAGAGTTAATGGCTTTGGTAAAGAGATGTAAATCCATTAAATTTTCAATGATTCACCTCTCACAGGAGTTAACACACCTGGAAGTGATGAGAATAGTTTGCAACTTAAACTGAATTAATGTACAAATTGTCATATGTTGCTGTGTTGCTGAAAAGATGGAGCTTGTTGGATGATGCTGTAAAAGAATATTTCTAAAGACACTTTGACTATGCATAAAATCTACAAAGATACAATCCAAAGACACAGACATAATCTGTTCTCAAAGATGCAGCTGATAAAGATAAATTTACAAAGGAACTTGAAGTCAATCAAGTAGAATTCAAGTTAGGGGAGGATTGTTGGGATATGAAAGTGCTGAAGATTGACAGAGTGTTATAAAAAGATAAAGTACTGTAAAACTATAAAGTACTGGAAAACTCAAAGAGTCAAAGTACTGCTTAATGATAAAGTCAAAGTACTGCATACGAGGTCAAAGTACTCCAAGATCAAAGAACTGTTTTATTCATTTATAGAAAGTCTTGTAATTCTAGAATATTCTATGTTAGATTACTTGACGTACAAGGATACATATTGTAAACCGACTAGGGTATTCTTGAGTCTATAAAAGGACCCCTAGATTGGTATAATACGTACGTGATTTTATTAGAGTTTTAGAGAGAAGTTCGATATTATTAGAGTTGTTAAAGATCTGCATAATAAGCAGAGTTAGAGTTATTAATAAAATCGTTCATAGTTAAAGTTATTCTTCTTAGCTTTGTTAAGTAAATTCCGCATACTTAATAGAGTTTGCTCAGTGTTTCTCTGTTAATAACTTAGGATTTATCCGAGGTTATTAAACCTTAACAAGCTATTTAAGTTAGTTTGGTTAGAGTACATCGATCCAACAAGAACACCTGAACTCTTGTGGGAATCAACTTGCTGAAGAATATGAGCAAGTCTAATTGGGGATTAAATTCGACATTTCACTCTCCCCCAATTAGTGCTCTCCCCTAAACCGACAATCTGTTTGATAAATGCTCAGATTAAAAAGAAGTCTTTAGATAATTAAATGCAACTCGTCTTTAGTCTTCTAGCATATAGCAGAAAATGTAGAACCGACTGTAGACTCGACCTTCTTCAAGATTTTCCGAATGGGTAATAGATTGTTAACATCTTCAACACTCCAAAAAATAAGAACATCAGCAAAAAGCATCCCGATTAACTTACATCTTGCAAATCCCCTTAACTAAAATCTCTCCCAATCAAAAAAGAACAGAAAAATGTTCATCAAGGAAATCAGCAATCAGGCCGCAACGAACACACAATATGGTAACACCAAACTACCAATCACATCAAACAAGAACAGAGAGATTGTTCGGAATCATCATGTTGATGTATCCGTGAAGCATTAACCAGAAGCACTTTGTCGATAAACTCATCAATCCGAGTGAAGATGTCAACCAACGAATCTTAGAAGAAACTCCATGTAAAGATGACCCGATAAGAAGAAGCTCGGTTCTTACATGAGTTAGGAGCCGTTTGACCATTTATTCTCAAATATTAATCAACCATGCAATAATTTCACACTTCTTCTCCCCCTCAAGAATTGCATACGGAGTTGCCATTCTTGATTAAGTAAGTGAAAATCATCCGAATGTTCTATTCACACTTCTCTTCCGCAAAATAAGCACATGATATCGCCATCGTCATTATAGTTGAGAAAGTGGAATCAGAAAACAATCAACAGTAGCCCGGTTCACTTGATGACCGAAGCGCATAGAAAAAGTATGAAGCATGTTGATGAGAATGGTCATAATAAGAAGATTTCTCTTCTTCAAAAGATAAAGCGCACTGACACGTACACCTTTCTTTTCTTTAGCGAACGAGGCATGAACTGTTGTGTTCATACGTCATTATGATGAAGTGCGAGGCCTGAACTGATGTGAACAGACGCATAATCTCTCTCTTTTCATCATCTCTTGGCAAAACTTATAATCAACCCTATTATCATTCAGTAGGCTCTTTGTCGTGACAGCTGATGGAGAAAACCCAATATGATGAATTTGACCCTGAAGTAAACTACCCCGAACTCGTGACTTAAACTTGCACATACGTAACAAAGAGTGGTGCCGATTTCCATTAGCATCTCTAAGTACTCTCTATGTACCCTATACTCTTCAACCAACCAACCATCAAGTATAAGACGTACATTACCTATTGAAAATCCACAATTGAATGTGACACTGAGCACTACAACGTAACTCCTTAAAGTGATAGTTATTTTGTAGTGGTATGAGCCCAATTCCCCCAAGTGGTAAAAGAAAAGGTAAAAGACACCCAACAATAACTAGATTTCCATGTCTTTGTTTTTAATAATAAGCTCGAACAAGGATCATGAAGAATCTTCATCCAACCATCCCCGATACCTTCAGATACTAAGTACACTCGCCCGTGATATTTCACTTCAACCTCAAATAAACAATAGTGAATTAACTCCATTGTCACATCTTCTTGGTTAAAAGCTCAAATCTAGCCACCTTTGAAATTTTAAGTGAACTATGATAATGGTTTTCATCCCGACCATGGTTAACAGCACATAACCCCGTAAAACCATGTAATAACCACACTGCCATGACGAATATCCAAACACACATCCAATTTATGAAGTACACCCTTTTATCCCTTCTTCGAAGCAGAAACTGTAGCACCAGCATCAGAAGATCCTGAAATACGCTTTCCTTTCTCCAGGATGGTTCCATCATTACGGGATTTTACAACTCTATGGTTTAAACCGAGAAATAATTTCTTTCGTGGGATTTTACAAAACTAAGAATAAATCGTAAGATAGATCCGGAAATGCACTTTACAAATACCAGGATGTTTCCATTGTCATGGGATTTTAAAAGTCTATGATTTAAACCGAGAAATAGATTCTTTCGCGGGATTTTACAAAATCAAGACTAAACCGTAAACAATGTTAGCTTGAATGTGTTATGAAAACTTTGGTTTATGTGAATATCTGTTTTTAGGGGAACATGCAGCGGTTCATCAATGGTTCAATATCCAACATCATCAACATCATCAACCATCCACTAAACACTTTGGAAAACACATCATTCACGCATTCTGTCGGCTGTTGCTGTGGCCACTTGGTGAAGTAAACCTGATATGTCAAACTTGATCATGAAGTGAACTTCCGTAGATTTGTTACTTAAACTTGTACTAATCCTTGTGAAGAAGAAATGGTGTACCCAATGTACAAAACCTCTTGACGTATCCTCAACTGCGTGAGACACCGAAGTGATAGTTACTTTGTGGGTTAAGCGGGAAAGAATCACAACCGTAACTAAATAGCCAAGTCTTTATTACACTCAATAAAGCCCAAACAAGTCATCTTCGCAGAAGAGTAGAAAGAAAGAAGACGAAATAAGTAAACGTGCCCGGAAAAACCTCACTTCAAATTCAAATAAGAAATACCGTCTAAACAACCCCATAGTCAACCTAGTTCAACCATCAATTTCAACCGTGAAATAATATTCATCATGAAATTGTATATACCAAAGTGTCAACCCATATACCAATATACTCTCATCAACATAGTAAATCTCATAACTCATCAAATCTCATTGTCACATACTCTCATCGACAAATCTCTTCAATCACATCAAAAATTAATCAAATCTCTTAAAAGTCCAATTACTGAGAAGCCCAACCGCAATTCTGAACCTACTGGCTTCACATTAGTTACGAAAATCTTAAAAACCATGTATCATATCAAGTAGTTTCAAATGGCATCAAATGTAATCAAAGAATTCACACCGGTTCATCACTTAAATGTTCAAAACACATTACTGAGATATGTGTAACATTCGGCCCAATAAGCTTAGAAGCCATAACATCCGGCCCGATCAAAACCAGATAAGCCCATTCACTTCAACCCTAATATTCAGCGAGTATAAGACTCACACTTCTCACACATATCTCATTTGCCCTAATAAATCACTGATTACAACCCTAAATCCATTCTCATGATATCCGCCCCCTCCAACACTTTCTCACAGATCAGTTATAATCAAACCCCAAGTACCAAACGCCTCTATTATTTAATTTTCATCTAAACTCCATCTTACCCTACTCATCCTCGTGAGTTTGCCACAGAGATGGCATGAGGACGTAGGTACCACAGGGATGGTACGGGGTGATTGACACGGCTTGAGGTCACCATCAACATTTTTCAGGTAGGTTATGATTATCTCAAAAGATTTGTAAAACGAATAAAAGAAAGAGAATAACATGCTTGTTATTTTTCTTCTCTTATGAATTCGTAAAGTCACAGAAGTTTATTCTTCGAAATAACTTGACCCGTTGGGTGAAATGAGTTTATCTTTTTGTTTTACTAATAATCGAACAGAGATTAAGGATGAAACTTTCAAAGATTTTGTTCTAAAAAAGAATAGATCAATGATGGTTAATTTGTTCTCAAGTAAGAGTCTAATTAGACTTGTGATACCATGAACAAAAACTGAGATCATATGAGTTTTTATTTTCGATTCTGAGTCTTGTTTGATTGAGATTGAGGAGAGAAGTAAATTGATGTGTTAAAACGAATTTGGAATGGATGATGGTTTAGAAGTGTTGGATCTGTATGTATGTCCACGATTCATTACAGAATAGTGAATACCATGTGCCAATGATGGTTTTAAACCTGAGGTCGAGAGTGTTATTGGTTCTTGTTAATTGGTCATATGTCACACTCTTCTTCATCTTCTTATTCATATCAGTCAAGTCGCTAGTATTCTGATTCAAGTTGCTACTTATGTTACCAACTCGCTTCAATACCAAATAAACCATATGCGAGTTAACAACACGAATAAGTACCAACACGCTCAAAAGCGGGTTGAGTGCAACTCGCATCAGCAGCAACTCGCTCAAAAGCGAGTGCAATTAAACCATATGCGAGTTAAGTAACTCGCATTGAAACATAACCAAAAACCTAACTCGCTTCTGACCCAGTAATGCGGCAACTCGCATCATACTTGAGTCATCTCGCAACAAAACCAATGTCAACTCGCATTTTGAATAGTTTAGGCAACACGCATCCGGTTCACTGATTGTGGACATAGTATTTGACAACTCGCTAAATAGCAAGTGCAACTCGCATCCAAGGTTATTGTACCACAATTCGCATTCTAGAATGCAAGTACACAACTCGCATACCCCAGTTAACAACTCGCATACCCAGAATTCAATGAATCTGGACTGGAAAAGAACAACTCGCATTGAGAAACATGACAGTTTGGACAACCCGCAAAACCATAAAACCAGAAGTCAACATCAGTTTCACAGCAACATCATGTTATTAGTTTCAAAACAATATATTAATTTGAGCCCAACATGCTTAAAAACTGCTTAAAACATAATTTATCATGTGTAAAAAAATGTATGACTACAAAACAGAATCATCCAATAACCCGACCATATCAAATATCACAAAAGCATAACCACCAACAAAACAAGTTTCCAAGCAACCAAACATCACGTCAAAACCGCATACATGAACCGAATAAAAACCATTTGAATGAGACCCAAATCAACACAAATAACACAACCTGGCTCTGATGCCAATAGTAATATATAGGATTTCACTAACACATCATATCAATAACATATGGGGCGTTCACAATAGTTTAGAGAGATAAAGTTCTAGAGAGAGAAATGGAAGAGAGTTGGGAACTATGTGAAACAAAGAAAAATGGTATTGAAGCTCCAACCCTCTACCTTGAGAGGCAGAGGGTATTTATAGTGTCTTACAAATAAACGCCACCTACGGGCTGTGGATCAGGCATACAGTGGGTAAAGACCCGTCCTTTCTCCACGGTGTTGCTCTAAACTAAACTATGCTACAAACGAACTAATTAACTACTACATAACGTAAATAACGACACGTCTACGAGATAACATATGCTAGACCATAATTGGGGTGACCGACACTTTAACATGGAATTTCCAATTCCTAACAAAAAGGAATATGGTGTCATATTTGATTTACTCAAACAGACTCGTAATGAAGCATCAAACGAACTTGATCATTATCTTGCACACACTAAAGAAGTCATGAATTTTTCTGGAAATCTTCATTCTGAAAATCAAGATTTGGTGCACAATATCATTAAGTTAAGGGAGATGTTAGGAAAGTATGAACAAGTTCAGCCTAGCATCATTAAGAGAATTGCACCTGTAACACTTAGCAAACGTGAACCCAGATTACCTACTGACAAAACACAAGATACTAATGTGCTTCCCTCTACTGAAACAGGACTACTTGCCTTTTTTCCAAACGTCTGCACTTCACAGCCTGGGAGCAATACAAGGAAGAATAGGAAGTTGCGACCTAAGAAAAGATCAATAAAGAATGCTGAAGTAGAAGAACACCCTAGGACTTTGAATAAGACTCAAGTTGCACCCACTTTAGATATTGCGTCTGAAAAATGTAATGGAAAAAGTGTTGTAACGAATGCTAAACCTTTAAGTACATTTGATATTCAGTCTGAAGCTTCTTGTGTTATTTTTTGTAAAAGTATGCTTTCTGATAGAGCTATCTTGTCTCGTTTACAGAATCCTAAGACCCAGAATACCTCTAGGCCCACTAATACTTCTAAGTCTGTGCTTGGTAAACCGCCCTCTTTAGATTCTAAGAAACGCATTGATATCCCTGTAGCTCCAGTATCACCTCCAAGGAATGTAGTACCACCTAGTGCATTCACTAAGACTAAAGCTAAGACTAGTTGGAGATGGCAGAAATGGATACATAATACACTAGGATTTAAATGGTTGCCTAAAATCATTGATGTGTGTATTTCTACTATAATTGCTTCGTAACCCTCTAACACTTCGGGTTCCACATCTGCTTCTATTCCATCTGTGTCGTCTGTGTGTAATGCAGGTGATACAGATCATTCTTTGGATTGTTGATAGCGGATGTTCCCGACACATGACAGGCAATCTTAAACTGTTATCAAACTTTATTGCAAAGTTCATTGGCACCGTCAGATTCGGGAATGATCACTTCGTAGCTATCATGGGCTACGGAGTCTATATCAATGGCAATATCGAAATTAGCAGGGTTTATTATGTGGAAGGCCTCGGTCACAATCTCTTTTCAGTCGGTCAATTCTGTGATGGAGATTTGGAAGTTGCTTTTTCGGGAGAAAACTTGTTTCATTCGTGATCTACAAGGAAACGATCTAATGTCTGGCTCTCGCAATTCTAGTCTGTACACAATCTCAATGCAAGACATGGTTGCTTCATCTCCCATATGTCTACTTTCAAAGGCAACATCAACAAAATCCTGGCTATGGCACCGTCGTCTCTCACATTTAAACTTTCAAACCATCACCAACCTTGCTCGACACAAACTTGGTGAAGGTCTCTCGAGATTCCGGTATTCTAAAGATCACCTTTGATCAGCTTGTGAACAAGGGAAAAGCACTCATGCTCATTTTCCTTCAAAGGTGGAATACAGCTCTTAGCATGTGCTTCATCTTCTTCACATGGATTTGTGTGGCCCGATGCGTGTGCAAACGTTTAATGGCAAATGCTACATCTTGGTAATTTTCGATGACTACTCACAATGGACTTGGGTCTACTTTCTTCGAAGTAAAGATCAAGCTCCACAGATGATCATCACCTTTCTTATGAAAATTCAAGTTTAGCTCCGGAACACCGTCCGCCAAATCAGAACAGACAAAGGAACTGAATTTGTGAGCCAAACTCTTCGAGAATTTTATGAGAAAGTAGGAATTGAGCATCAGACATCTATTGCACGCACACCAGAACAAAACAGAGTTGTTGAAAGACGAAACCGTACGTTAGTGGAAGCTGCAAGAACAATGTTAATCAATGCTAAACTTCCAGATTACTTGTGGGTAGAAGTTGTATCAACTGCATGCTATACTCAAAATCGTTCAGTGATTACAAAATGCCACAACAAAACACCTTTTGAGCTTATCCACAACCATAAACCGAATCTCAAACACTTTTATGTATTTGGATCCCTTTGCTACCCAAATAATGATCGTGATGACTTTGGAAAGCTCAAAGACAAAGCTGACATTAGATTTTTTATTGGATACTATGAGAATTCTAAAGGTTACCAGATCTGGAATCGTCATACAAAGCAGGTTATGGAAACGATTCATGCTAATTTTGATGAACTTACAGAAATGGCTTCTGAGCATAACAGCTTGGAACCCGGTCACAACCATTTAAACTTCCCTCACACCCCATCATCAGCTGAACCAAGCCCCCAGCTTACTCGTCAACAAATGGAAAAGCTCTTTGATCCGCTGTTTAGTGATGACATTGATGAAAGTGCTCCAGGTGTATCCGCTGTTTCCGCTGCTCAACCTGATCATACTCTTATACCTGATACATCTGCTACAACAACTACTGTTGAAGAAGCACCACCAGTTGACTCTACAATAACAATTGAACAAACTGCTTCCAACGACACTGAACCAGCTGATGATGTTCTTAATGAAGTACCCCCACCTGCAGATTTTGATCCAAATGCGTTCTTTAACCAGTTTGCCAATGAAACTGCTGCACCTGATGTCGCGGAATGATCAACAAACCATTTGAATCCTTAAAATCTGCACAATGTATATCAACATCAACCCTCTACACATCATTGGACAAAAGACCATCCTCTTGAGAATATTATTGGTAACCTGACTCAACCAGTCGTAACGAGATAACGTCTTCACACAGATGGTGAACATTGCATTTATGCACTCACTGTCTGCCAATCTGAACCTAAAAACATTAAAGACGCAATGACAAAAGACAACTAGATTGAATCCATGCAAGAAGAACTCAACCAATTCAAACATCTTGAAGTATGGGAACTGGTTGAAAGACCAATAGGGGTCTACGTCATTGGTCTCAAATGGATTTGGAAGAACAAATTGGATGCTAAAGCGAACGTAATCAGAAACAAGTCACGTCTGGTAGCTAAGGGTTATAGACAGGAAGAGGGTATTGACTTTGAAGAATCATTCGCTCCGGTTGCTCGTCCTGAGGCTGTTCAGATCTTTCTCGCGTTCGCGGCTTATATGAATATAACGGTCTTTCAGATGGATGTCAAAACTGCTTTTCTGAATGGGCAACTGAAAGAAACGGTTTATGTCAGCCAGCCAGAAGGATTCGTTGATCCCGAGTTCCTGAACCATGTCTGCAAACTGAACAAAGCTCTGTATGGTCTCAAACAAGCTCCTCGGGCGTGGTAAGATAAGTTATCATCCTTCTTCATTGCCAATAAATTCACCAAAGGTTCGGTCTATCCTACACTTTTCATACAATATCACGGGGCTCACATCTTAATCGTTCAAATCTATGTGGATGACATCATTTTTGGGTCAACACATTTAAAATACTCAAATGCTTTTGCAAAATTAGTGACAAAACATTTTGAAATGTCAATAATGGGTGAACTCACATTCTTTCTAGGAATGCAAGTTCATCAATCACCCCGTGGTATTTTCTTGAGTCAGTCCAAATATGCCCTTGAATTGTTAAACAAATTTGGAATGCAAAACTGTGATACCTATGCCACACCAATGGCTCATACCAAGAAGCTAGACGCTGATTTACATGGGAAATTGGTGGACCCTACCAAATACCATAGTATTATTGGGTCTCTCACGTATCTAACAGCTAGTAGGCCTGATATTGTGTTTGTCGTATATCTTTGCTCCCATTATCAGTCGAGACCAACTGAAACCCACCTCTCCGAGGCTAAAACAATCCTCCGATACATTAAGGGAACCATTAACTTGGAGATCTGGTATACGCAGGATTTTGGTTTTGAACTAATAGCTTTTTCAGACGCTGACCATGCAAGATGCTTAGATTCACGGAAAAGTACTTCAGGACCATTACAATTTCTTGGTGATAAACTGGTGTCATGGCAATCGAAGAAGCAGGCTTGTACATCGCTGTCCTCAACAGAAGCAGAATATGTAGCCATGTCGGCGTGTTGTGCTCAAGTCTTTTGGATGAGAACACAACTCAAAGACTATGGTTACGTGTTTGACAGAATCCTGATGTACTGCGACAATCGGAGTGCTATTCCGATCTCGTGCAACTCTGTTCAACACTCGAAATCAAAGCACATCGATCTTCGATATCATTTCATTAAGGACCGCGTGGAACAGGGTACTGTTGAATTATACTTTGTGGGTAGAGAAGACCAATTGGCAGATCTTCTCACCAAAGCCTTAGCACCTCCTAGGTTTAATGAGTTGGTCCACCGGATTGGTATGCGGTGTTTGACTCAAGAGGAACTCGATGAACTCTTAAAACATTCTTAAAACCAGTCAAACACCAAAACTTCTTTTGTAAATATTTTTCAAAAACAAAATACAAAATTATAAAATCAGATAAAACGACAAAAATATTCTTCTATCTGTATTTTTTTTAACATGGCAAGTACAAATCTTCCGTCAACACTCAAATCTTTCAAAATTCAGTATTTTCTCGATCAAGTGTTGAGGGGGAGAAAGCAAATATTTTTTGGTTTCATAAAACCTTGTACTTGCATGTTACCTTATCACGGTTGTTTCTTTAATAATGGTGGTCACTTTTCTGGTTTACTGACACTCCTCAGACTAAAATTTATAAAACTTCATTATTTATTAAGTCGAGGGGGAGTGTCGTCAAAATTCTTTCCAAATATCCTTCTTTTGGTAACAAAAATGGAAGTTATGAACATTGGATGTAAATGGAAAAGGTGGACTTAATAAAACATCCACCTAAACTCATTTATTCATCACATTTATTATCCACCCTAACTATATCTTACGCCTAATAATCATTCTTCAAATCCGTGTTATTGATCATCAATTTGTAAGTGGTTATACGTTCTTTATAATCATCTAAACATAGGTTTTGAATCATTTCTTAAACCAACGGTTAGATCTTTGTATATGGATGATTTTGTGTTCTACGCATAAGCGTAAGAACACATAATCAAGTTTGTGTGTTTGTGGTTAAAATGATAGTGTCAAAACGTTTATCTAACATCAGTGAAACCATTTTTATCATTAAACATCACCCAGATACACGAATTGATTGATTTTGAAAACGAGGGTTTATGCGTAAGTTTGGGTATTTTCAAATGTGAATGTTTTGGTTAAAAAGATAGTTGTATGATGTTGCTTACAAGATGAATTGACCTTATCCATGTTTAGAATCAACCCAGAAACACTAATTGCTAGTTAATTAGAAATTAGGGTTTATGTTCTTGATATTTGGGTATTTTTGATTCGTTTAGAGTTTGATGTTAAAACTTGGACAAAACAACTCACTAAGCTTCTTAGAGTTACCAGAACAAGTTTAGTGCATTTCCCATGGTTAATTTGCTTACTCGTAATTCTTAAGCTTTAGGGTTTAGGCTTACGCGTAACATGTGTTCTACGCATAACTGTTTGATTGAGTTTTCATGTTTAAAACTGATAAAGTTTGAATGTAGATGTTAATATTGATGTTATGATGAATTTATTTCAGGTTTTATACGCTTGAAAATTCAGAATCAAGGTTACTTGCAATCTACGCATAAGGATCACCTTACGAGTAGCATGTTATGCGTAAGAGAAATCTTACGCGTAACGTTTACGCGTAAGGTTCTACATAAGGGACTACGCGTATCCTGTGAAGGATATGCGTAAACAGTAACCTCTACGCATAAGGTTGACTCTTACGAGTAAGCCTTACGCGTAAGGTTCCATATACGCTTATGCGTAAGCTTTACGCATAAGGCACTCTTTTCCTACGCATAATATTTCTTACGCGTAAGTCAAGAACCTACGCATAAGCTTATGCTTACGCATATAACACTCTTGTTTACGCATAAGCTTGCCATCTCTACGCCTAAGCCTAGTTTTAACCTTAATTATGAATTGTTACGCGTGCAAACTTGTAAATAAATAAATCATAACGCCACGAAACCAATAATGTCACTAATAAGCTTAAACGTTTAATAAGTTGTGAAAAATAAGTGAAAATATGGACTTTAAAACTTAAAGTAAATCAACTCACGAAACTTATCACGACGTCTGTGAACTATTGGACAAACAAGTGACATTGGACTCGTAACAATCATCGACATATCACATTCAATAATTAGACAATAAAACCATCTGTTGACTAACGTAATGTCTTTCGATATGTTGGTTCTTTTGGCTAAATATCTTTCAGATCACGACATGGACGCTCAAATACAGAATGTGGATGCACCAAATGTTCTCACTATTGATGATATCTTCCCGAATGGTTATCCAATGAAGATTGGAAAGAACAACCTCAGAGTTGATTTTGAGAACTTCTTCTGCTCAGAATCTTCATGTGAGATTGCAGTGGATATTCTGAGGACTCACCCCTATCAGAACATGCTCACCAATTCTGCTTCTGTACCGAAGGTCTACATACACCAATTCTGGCATTCAATGCAAAAGATCAAAGGTCAAAACGCTGTGACGGTGACGCTCAATCACAAACAAGTTACCATCACACCAGCAGATTTGAGGGCTATTCTTCTCATTCCGATCATCGAACCTACTGAATACAATGCCACTCTAACTGAAGAGGTAGTTCTCCAGTTCATGATCGACATTGGCTATGATGAAGCCACCGGGGTAATTACAAAGCATTCATATGTCGATCTCAAGAACATTCCCCAGCCATGGAGAAACCTTTACATTATGATCACCAAATCCGTTTCTGGACGTGACAGTGGTTATGAGCATCCCAAGCTCATGGAACTACAAATTTTTTGGGCTTTGGTCAACAAGAAAGACATTGTTAGGTCACTTAGTTTACAACACAAGCATCAATAGAAGAAATAGAGAAGAGAATAGGTCGGTTGAACAACAGACACAAACACTATGCGTAGAAACAATAAGGACGGTTATGCGTAGCAAGGTGAAAGTGAATAAATTGAATAACCAACCTTCAAGTGAGAGTTATTACAAGGTATTTATAGGAAGAGGAGATAGGGCAGTGGACTTGGGCCTAGGCTTATGGGCCTTCTACATAAGCCTAAGCATAATTACTAACATAAAGGCCATATTAGGCTAACTATTACATATGAATCACTAACACTTGAATAAGGTTTAGGAGTGATTCCAACAATCTCCCCCTAAGTGTTAGTGATGAATGAATGAGTGATAAAAGTTGTAGGTGCTGATGTAATAGTAGCTTTGACGTCTTCTGACATTCTTCTTTCTTGTGAGAAGAGGTGTCTTGATTCGAACAATCTCCCCAGTGTAGAGAAATTGTTTCTTTTGAAGTAATCTGCTTTGACGTCTTCATTTACTTTGTTCTTTAGTTCATTGTTCTTTGAAAGTGATAGTATGTTGTGATAATCTGCATCAGGTCTGCTTCGCTGCTCCAGTGTCTCCACGTCTTTCTCCAACATGCTCACACGCTCTTTAACGTTGGATTACAGTTGATCAAGTTCTTTAAGTATTTAAACTTTTTAGATTCTTTGTTGAAGAAGAATCATTCTGACTTTATGTTGCCTTTGATTATGAGAGAGCTTTCATAAGTGATGTTGTTGGTATGAGCACGTGGAGAATCTGCACGATCTGTCCGCTCCAGAGCTTCCATAAGAAGTAAACATAGGAAAGGTTAGTAATAAGCGGATTCCGGCACTTGCAAGTTTGAACTTCGAGAGTGTTAACAGCATAGTGTGAAAACACGACTCTAATTCTCACAAAGGCCGTTCCTGAACCGGAGTCCCACAAGTGAGATAACGCGATGTACCGAAGTACACCTACGGTTCAGATGAGTCGCTGAGGTACACCGAAGCATCACCTCACGATTGTAGACCGTTTGAGACACACTAAGCGTAATCCATGGGGAGTTACCGAAGCGACATGCTGTCAGGGCCTTTGATTATTCAATCACTGAGGATCACAGATGTGAACCTCTCATAAATGTTCTCGACAGATTGCTAGGATCTGTGTAGGACTCGATAACGTACCACTGTTGTTCTTATTGTTGAACAACAAGTGATGAAATGTCAAGTGTACCTAAGATATCTTTTGATGAATCTCGTGGCTCTAGACTCAATCGTGCACTTTGGTTTTCCTGAGCGGAGACAAGGAAGAGGGTCTCCTTCTTCAATACCAGCAATCTCTAAGAAAAAGCCGATAGTTTACGTAGGGTTCCCTGTGAGAATGAAACAAGCTTCTGTTGAGAGAAACTTGAGTGGCTAAGAAGGTGTAGTGCATGCGTCACTGGGTCCATGACGACTTTTATTCTTCAATACCGGTGTCATCAAGTGACAACCAGTAGCATATGAATTGAACCCGTTGTCTGCCCTAAGTTGAATAATTTAGAGGGCTATTTCTTTTCACCCTGTTAGTGCAAATATTACGATATTTAATCTATACAGTCTCGTTTGTTTTGATTGATGACAAACATGTAACTTGTAATACATAACGTAAAATGTACAAGTTACTTGTAATTACATTTGTCTCAACATACATTCAACACCTCTCGATGTCTCAAGTCCTCGTATGTTACAACACAGGTTCGTACATGTTTGTTATGTGGCATTATGATCAAACCCATTAACAAATCATTTAGAATGTTTAAAATACGTTTAGAGTCACTAAGTATTTTAATAGGTTAACCATTCTATTTCGAACCTCATTTTACATTTTGCATTCACAAGTATTTCAAAAGGTAACTAGACATTTTATCAACTAGTTACATAATATATTTTACAAGTTTACTTTGATGAACCTTTAATCTAAAAATGGAAATACATGTTACATCATGTCATGCATCATCTTTGAAATCCTTGGAAGATCACTTGAATATTTTGGTTAGATTGACACTCAATATTTCAAATGTGATCTTAGTAAGATTTGGTAATATCTTGGAAAGATTTGAAGAAAGATTTTTTAGATTTTCTGTCAGGCACCCACGGCACCAAATTGTATAAAGGACGGAACCCTTTTAAGGGGTCCGTGGTCCGTGGACGCTCCTGTCCACTTTTGGCGTTACTACAAATGTGATTACTAGGTACTGTGTTTACAGATTACCTATACTTATTGATGAAGATTTACTTGAAGGTAACTATCCTTCGGAAGTACTACTTCTAGTGTTCAAGGGATTTGAAGAACACTATCTAGAAGTTGAACACCACTCACCCCTACCGATCTAGAGGTTCTAATGGAACCAACTAGTTTCTCATACGAATGTTGTTTCTACTTACAATCTTCGTAATACTAGTACTAGTAATCCCACAAATTACACACAATGATGTAACAATTACTAACTAGATTTACATACGTTCTTCCACCTCTTCTACACGAAACTTCACCACTTCTTTACCCTTTTGTTACCCGAAGATAAATATCGGTTTTCACCTGTCCTCGCAGGTGCCTGGTGCC
>BPTQ01000007.1:176897030-176917740 GCA_019973895.1 Chrysanthemum seticuspe | reverse complement strand
CCCTTAACAGATAGAACTCAGCTAGTTAAGTTTTTCACGCGCGAGAAAAGAGTGACACGCCAAAAGATAGTTTTGAGAATTCGTGTACAACTCCCCCTCATAAAGACTTTTATATTTTGAGAACTTCACAAGTTTGTACAAAAAGTAAATGTTTGTGAAGCTCTCTAAAAGTACTTTTATCAAAATACCGTTACCTCAATATTCTACTGATTCCAATCCTTATTGGCAGGATACTAGGCGGTCTCGGCCTCCCTAGATGCGTTCCTGTAGTGTTTATCAATCATAATCTTCAGGAATCCATACTAATATTTTTCCTCTTTTACTCTTAGTCTCTTTCTTCCTCAACTTCTTAATTTTTCTTTACGTTTCTTTTCCCACACACCTTTGCATCTCCCCCCCACTTATGCAATGGCAAATTTTTGAAATCTAGAAATCATAGTTTAGCGAATACTTCGAACAATATTATACTTTCATGGTTAATAACAAACACTGATTATATTTCGTACCATTTGTTTCAACAGTGTGTTAGTACTTGTAGTTTGGTGTAGTGTTTGTTATCATATCACGTTCATATTTTCATTTCTCTATTTCTTTCCTTTCACGTTTGGCTTGTGCTCCTAAATATCACCAAGCCAGTTACTTTTATACTTGCACTATACTATTGTTTGTGATGTGGTTTGATGTTCATGATTGTGTGACAACTTTGTTTACCATGCTTTATATTAGTCACAAACAATAATTGGTACTTTCATATTATAACAAGCTTCATAAGCGATTTGATACTAAAGATCTAAAGTTTTTAAACGGTAACGTATTCACCCCCCCTCTACGTTTCCACACACCCTTTTCTTTGCATTTCTTTTTAATTCTTCAACTCCTTCTTTCTCTGATTCTCATTTTCTCCTTTTTATAATCATACCTAAGGACTTCTAATACTAACTATTTGTGATGTCCTTGCGTAGATCCCTCCGGCTCTGGCGGATCATAGGACGGTTATTCCTAACCTTAGTCATCTTATAACTCCATTGCCATAAAACTATTTTCATGAAAATCTCTCGAAGTGTTTGTAAATGAAAAACATGTTTGAACACTTCAAGAGTTTTATATTTTCAGAAATACTCCCCCTCAACATGTGCTTAAGAGTTTTGATAGAAAACCGCACAGTGAGAAAAGAGCGCGCACTTTTTGAATTGATCGACTCAAGATAGACAATTCCCCGAGGGACACGGTTACGTTGCATAGTTAAAGAGTTACATTGTCAGCTTTTAGGTGACAACTAGCTCTAATAACTACCTTGAAGGTGTGGACAAACCTCGAAAGGTTGTCAAACCCGTCAAAGTTCATGTCTATCAAGAGCTTCTCGAATAGGTACAATTTACTTGGATAAGTCTTTGGAAGACAAATCTTTTCAATGTATGACTGTTTAGATCCCGTCAATTCATGGGTTAAGTCTTTTCACACGACGATTCAAGTAGCAAATCAACATATTTCTTATCACAATAATCCCCCCCCCCTAAAAAATGGCATATAAATGTTATTTTTGATAACGTTTTGATAATAAATATGACCATTGTGAGTTTTGTGGGAAGATTATCACGAAGAACAAGTTGTTTGAACAAAGATTTTAGCAAATACTCCCCCTCAACAAGTAATACTAACTTTTGAGGTTTTGAAAATCGTAAGGGGAAGTACTTGTTCTTTTGAGCAAATCCTTGATATATGAAAGTTTTGATAGTTTTATAGGATTGTGGCACTGAGGCGTACCACAGGGTCCTTTCATTACAAGAACGGGTTGTACACTGTTATGTATGCACAAGCCATTGTCATTATAAATCACACATCCAAAATATTATGAAAAAGAAGCAGTTTAAGGGGTACCAGGTAGTCCAGTAATATCACCAGGAATGCGAACAGGGCGTTGATAACCGGTGAGAGTAATCCTGGGACGACCACCTACAAAGCTCTCTAGTGTTCTGAACTGGTCCCTTCTGTACAACCTCTCATCAATCATGGTGATGATCCTCTTTACATCCCGTCTTTCCTGAGAATTCCATCTCTTTTATGACCCAATGCCTTGTTGAATCACCTTTAACCTGTAAGCCAAGCCATCCCTAACCTTCTTCAATGTATGATCCCCAAACTTGTGAAGATCTCTACACGCCATCAAGTAGTTTCGTTGTAGCTCACTACAGTAAATTACACCGAATGGTTTGCTGACGAGGGTGTATTGTGGAAGTTGGTTGATGTCGGGAAGTTCTAGCTGAGGTCTGGTGAAGTTGACACGGGTCTGATACGACTCAACAGCAAGTTGTAGATCTTCTACACGTTCCTGTATCACTATGCTTCTGATGAATATGAGCAAGGACTTGATGTATTCGAGTTGAATTTCAGTCGAGAATTGTCTCATGCGTCCCTGTACTTTGGCAAGATACAGATCTTGAATGTCGTTGAGAGACAAGTTCTGAAAGTCCGATTCACAGAATTCATAGTCTCTTTCGTCTTGTCTTTTGACCATAATTTTCTTGAGGAAAGTGTAGTCCCATTTAGACGAAAGAGCTACATGCTTAACAGCAACGATTGCTTTAGTACTGAACACTTCATGTTGAGACTTCTGAACCTGGCAGCTTCTGTAGTAGATTCGTCGGCGTTCCGGTCAATGGTGAATCCCATACATTGCATCACGGTCATACAATTCTACATTGTTGGAAAACATGTGGGTAGCCTTTTCCTCGATGGCTATGCAGTTAGAGTATATGGCTACCGGAAATGGAAGTGTCAGTGATGTAGCGTATTTCCTTGAATCATCACTGCCGTGTAGAAGAAATTCCAAGTTGTTGTTGAATAAGTAGCGAAATGGAATCTTAGGCTGATCTGGTTGGCCAATCGTTGGTAGAGGTTTAGACCAGTCGGTGTAGTAAGGGGCATTGTCTTTCCTGGAAAAGTCGATGTTTGCTTCATGGTTGAGCCAATCAATGTTGTTGGACATGGCTCGTGCTATGTGGTCAAGATGGTATTCAACCTCGATGGCACTTTCCGAGCTGTCTTTTAGCAGTTGAAAGGCTTCATTCTTGATTCGTTTCAACTCTGATTTCATCATCTTCTTCACTCGAAATTTTTCTTGCAGTAACTTTGCATGCTCCAATGTACTACCCTCTACCAGATCTTGACCTTCAGATGGATAGGGAGTAGAATTAACAAGTGTAGAAAACCAGTCGTATTCATTAGTGTCATCCTCGTCTAGCCATGATACGACGTCAGCCTTGGGCACCTTCTTCTTCTTTTTCTTAGGCCTAGATGAGGATTCTGGTTTCTTAATTTTGTCGGGAGAGGTGGGTTGTTGTTGGGGCTCATGGAATTCCTCATCGTCACCACCCGTATACTCAAAGTGATCATCAGTTTTCTGAGTCTGGGGTAGTAACTCAGAATCCTGAGGTTTTTCAGTTGAAGAGCGAGGAGGAGATCATGGTTGATCTGGAGTCCTTTAGGGTGGAGGTTGCATGGAGGATGCTTCACCATACTTCTTCGGGCGTTTCGGCTCTTTATCTTTATCCTTATCTTCATCGTCTCTTGGACGCTTGGGCCTCCCAGCTTCTTCTCTACATGCTGATTTAAGTTGGTATTACAGCAATGCTTCAAACAGTTTACCTTCGTAAGAGGCAAATGTTGCAGATAGTTTAGACATTTGAGCTACGAGCCTGGAAACCAATTCAGCATCTGAGAATATTATGGGATCAACTGGGTTGATGTTGACATTCATTGGTGTTGATCTCATAGTTAGCTTGGCCAAGTGTAATAGATTCGGATAAAGGTGTTTGGTAAACATCTCCTTTGTAACTCCAGGAACGATGTCAAGAAGGTACTTGTGAGTGTAACCTTTGATCATTTCTTTCATTTTCCCTTGAAGATCATCTTTCATGAGCTTCTGGACATATTCCCTTTTAACTTGCATCTTGTCATTCTCGTCATGAAGATACTGTACCTGGTCAGCGAGAAAATTCAGCTTCTTGTAAAGCACGTCTTTCTTTCTGACATGTTTGACAGGTTTAACGATTCGTGTCTTAGCTTGAGAGATACAAGAGGCAGTTGGCTTCTTCACTGATTTAGATGTGGATCTAGTTGTTCTTCTGGATGGTGGTGGTGAAGAGTGAGAAGATGAGTCTGATGACGATGAGACGTGAGGAGGCTCGGGGTCCTTAGGTGGTTCAGAAGTTTCCTCCTTAGAACGTGCAGGACTGTCTAGAAGAAAATGATCATAGGCGGTTTCTTCTTCGTTTCCAGACTTAGCCGTTTCATCAGCCTTAGTATCATCAGCAGGAGTTTTCTCAGTCTTTTCCGTTTCTGGTTCCTCAATATCAAAGTTGATGGAATCTTCAATCTGCCGTTGTTGTTGTTCGTGAGTGAAAGTAGTACCAGTTCCCTTATCGGGTCGATTAACCGCATCAGGAACTGGTGTGGCTTGAGTACCGCCACTTGAACCTCCAGGGCCACGAGTTTGATCTTTTACGAATTCTTTGGCAAAGTGTTTTCGTCTGAGTTTCTTCAACTTCTTTTGATATTCACTTTCTTCGTCAACTGGTTATTCGTCAGAACTCTCCTTATCATGCTCAATCACTGGGGTTTTCCCTTTACCTTTGTCAGCTGGTGGACTGGGAGGTTTAGCTACTGATGGAGTAATATCGGTTGCAGTTTCAGAGTAGAAAACCTCTTCGTCTGATTCTGTATCTTCAGCGCTTTCGTCCACTAGCTTTCTTGACGGTTCAGGCTTAGGTACGGGAATAGGAACAGCTTCCTTAGAAGGAACTTTCCTTTTGTGTGGAGGTTTCCTCTTAGGGAATTTCCTTTTACTCTCAGTGCTTGCAGCACTTTCTGCACCTCCTCTTCTGGTTTTCCTTGTGGGGGTGCCAGAAGGCTTGTCATCGAGAAAACTAACTTTGTTTTCTTCAACTGCCACCAGATACCTTTTGTATGTGTAGAGCTTTTTGATTTCATCAGACAGAAGGTGATCTGGCAACACAGCACCCTTTTTGATTTCCTCAGAATGTCTACAACAATTAAGCAAGAAGACTGTGAGCAGGTGAGGGTTTCAAAGTCAACACGAAGGTTGTTCTTTCCAATCTTCATCGGATAGCCATTTGGGAAGATATCAGCAATGGTGAGAACATTTGGTGCATCCACATTCATTTGAGCGTCCATGTCGTGATCTGAAATAAATTTAGCCAAAAGAACCAACATATCGAAAGACATTATGTTAGTCAACAGATGGTTTTATTCTCTAACTAATGAATGTGCTATGTCGATGATTGTTACGAGTCCAAAGTCACTTGTTTGTCCAATAGTTCAATGACGTCGTGATAAGTTTCGTGAGTTAGTTAACTTTAAGTTTTAAAGTTTATGTTATCACTTATTTTTCACAACATATCAAACGTTTAAGCTTATTAGTGACATTATTTGTTTCGTGACGATATGATTTATTTATTTACAAGTTTGCACGCGTAACAATTCATGATGAAGGTTTAATCAAGGCTTAGGCATAGAAATGGTAGCTTATGCGTTAACAGGAGTTATACGCGTAAAGGCGCAAGCTTATGCGTAGGTCTTTTTCTTACGCGTAAGAAATATTACGCGTAGAAAAAAGGGAACCTTATGTGTAGAGCTTACGCGTAAGCGCATATAAAACCTTACGCGTAAGGCTTACTCGTAAAAGTCATCCTTATGCGTAGAGGTCACTGTTTACGCATATCCTTCACAGGATACGCGTAGTCGCTTATGTAGAACCTTACGCGTAAGATTTCTCTTACGCATAACAAGCTACGCGTAAGGTGATCCTTATGCGTAGGTGTCTAACAACCTTGATTCTGATTTTTTTACGTGTTGCAAACCTGAAATAAAATCATCATAGCACCAATATTAACACATACATACATTTATTTTCAGATCATATCATGAATACTCATTTAAGCAGATACGCGTAAGACAACTTATGCGTAGACTTAAACCCTAGGTTTTAGGATTATGCCTAAGAAATCTAGCCATATGATTTGCACCAAACTGATTCTGGGAGGTCTTAGATGCCTATTAAGTTATCTTATCCAAGTTTTAACATCAAATATGTCAAGAATCAAAAATACCCAAACCGTATGAACATAAACCCTAGTTTTCAATTTATGAATCATTAGTGTTTCTGGGCTTATATATGATTAATTCAACTTGAAAACAACCTCTTACAACAATCTTTATCACCAAAAACGTTCACATATGAAAACACCCAAACCCACGCATAAACCCTAATTTACAAAATCACATTCGTGTATCTGGGTGTGTTTTGATGATCAAAATAGTTTTAATGATGTTAAATAAACGTTTTAACACTATCCTTTTAACCACAAACACACAATCTTGATTGTGTGTTCATACGCTTATGCGTAGAACACAAAATCACTCATATCTCACGTTTTAACCGTTGGATTTGTAAAAGATTCAAAACCATTGTATGTAAATGCGTAAAGATCATGAAACCACTTACAAATTGATGATCAAGAACTCGGATTTGCAGTTTTAATTATAGGCGTAGGATTGGTTTGGTGTGAGTAATAAATGTGAAGTTTTAAAGTTGGGTGGGATGTTTTATTAGAAATAACTTTTAGATTTTGATAGTTTTAGTCCCTCCACCTTTTCCATTTTCATCCAATGCCTTTTAACTTCCATTTTGGTTACCAAACGAAGAATATTTGGAAATAACTTTGACGACATCCCCCTCGACTTAAGAAATAATGAAAGTTTATAAATTTTAGTCCGAGGAGTGTCAGAAAACCAGAAATGTGACCACCATTATTTAAAGAAACAACCGGGAATAGGTAACATGCAAGTACACGGTTATTTTGAAACAGTTAAGTATTAATTTTCTCCCCCTCAACACTTGATCGGAAAAATACTGAATTTTGAAAAATTTGAGTGTTGACGGAAAACTTGTACTCGCAATGTTTGAAGAAATATAGTTGGAAGAATATTTTTGTTGTTTTATCTGATTTTATATTTTTATATTTTGTTTTTTTTTAAATATTTAAAAAAAGAGGTTTTGGTGTTTGACTGGTTTTTAAGACTGTTTTAAGAGTTCATCCAGTTCCTCTTGAGTCAATCCGGTGGACCAACTCATTAAACCTAGCAGGAGCTAAGGCTTTGGTGAGTAGATCTGTCAATTGGTATTCTGTACCCACAAAGTATAATTCAACAGTACCCTACTCCACGTGGTCCTTGATGAAATGATATTGAAGATCGATGTGCTTAGATTTCGAATACTGAACTGAGTTACACGGGATCGCAATAGCACTCCGATTGTCGTAGTAGATCGAAATTCTGTCAAATATGTAACCATAGTCTTTGAGTTGTGTTCTCATCCAAATTACTTGAGCACAACACGCCGACATGGCTACATATTCTGCTTCGGTTGAGGACAGCGATGTAAAATCCTGCTTCTTCGATTGCCATGACACCAGTTTGTCACCAAGATATTGTAACGCTCCTGAAGTACTTTTCCATGAGTCTAAGCATCCTGCGTGGTCAGCGTCTGAAAAAGCTATTAGTTCAAACCAGAATCCTTCGGATACCAGATCCCTAAATTAATGGTTCCCTTGATGTATCGGAGGATTCTCTTAGCCTCAGAGAGGTGGGTTTCAGTTGGTCTCTACTGATAACGGGAGCAAAGATATACGGCAAAAACAATATCAGGCCTGCTAGCTGTTAGATACATGAGAGACCCAATGATACTACGGTATTTGGTAGGGTCCACCAATTTCCCACGTAAATCAGCATCTAGCTTCTTGGTATGAGCCATTGGTGTGGCATAGGTGTCACAGTTTTGCATTCCAAATTTGTTTAACAATTCAAGGGCATATTTGGACTGACTCAAGAAAATACCACGGGGTGACTGATGAACTTGCATTCCTAGAAAGAATGTGAGTTCACCCATCATTGACATTTCAAAATGTTTTGTCATTAATTTTGTAATAGCATTTGAGTATTTTAAATGTGTTGACCTAAAAATGATGTCATCCACATAGATTTGAACGATTAATATGTGATCCCCGTGATATTGTATGAAAAGTGTTGGATCGACCGAACCTTTGGTGAAATTATTGGAAATGAGGAAGGATGATAACTTATCGTACCACGCTCGAGGAGCTTGTTTGAGACCATACAAAGCTTTGTTCAGTTTGTAGACATGGTTCGGGAACTCGGGATCAACGAATCCTTCTGGCTGGCTGACATAAACCGTTTCTTACAGTTGCCCATTAGGAAAAGCAGTTTTGATGTCCATTTGAAAGACCGTTATATTCATATGAGCTGCGAAGGCGAGAAAGATCCGAACAACCTCAAGTCGAGCAACCGGAGCGAATGATTCTTCAAAGTCAATACCCTTTTCCTGTCTATAACCCTTAGCCACCAGACGTATCTTGTTTCTGATTAAGTTCCCTTCAGCATCCAATTTGTTTTTCCAAATCCATTTGAGACCAATGACGTAGACTCCTGTTGGTCTTTCAACCAGTTCCCATACTTCAAGACGTTTGAATTGGTTGAGTTCTTCTTGCATGGATTCAATCCAGTTGTCTTTTTTCATTGCGTCTTTAATGTTTTTAGGCTCAGTTTGGCAGACAGTGAGAGCATAAATGCAATGTTCACCATCTGTGTGAAGACGTTGTCTCGTAACGACTGGTTGATTTGGGTTGCCAATAATATTCTCAATAGGATGGTCTTTTGTCCAACGATGTGTAGAGGGTTGATGTTGGTATACATTGTGCAAATTTTGAGGATTCAAATGGTTTGTTGATGATTCTGCGACATCAGGTGCAGCAGTTTCATTGGCAAACGGGTTGAAGAACGCATTTGGATCAAAATCTACAGGTAGGGGTACTTCATTAAGAACATCAGCAACTGGTTCAGCGTCGTTGGAAGCAGTTTGTTCAACTGTTGTAGTAGAGTCAACTGGTGGTGCTTCTTCAACAGTAGTTGTTGTAGCAGGTGTATCATGTATAAGAGTATTATCAGGTTGAGCAGCGGAAATAGCGGATACACCTAGATCACGTTCATCAATGTCGTCACTGAACAGAGGAGCAAATAGTCTTTCCATTTTTTGACGAGTAAGCTGAGGGCTTGTTTCAGCTGATGATGGGGTTTGGGGGAAGTTTAAGCGGTTGTGACCGGGTTCCAAGATGTTATGCTCAGAAGCCATGTCTGTAAGTTCATCGAAATTAGCATGAATCGTTTCCATAACCTACTTTGTACGACGATTCCAGATCCGGAAACCTTTTGAGTTCTCACAGTATCTAATAAATACTCTAATGTCAGCTTTGGCTTTGAGCTTTCCAAAGTCTTCACGATCATTATTTGGGTAGCAAAGAGATCCAAAAACATGAAAGTGTTTGAGATTCGGTTTTCTGTTGTGGATAAGTTCGAAAGGTGTTTTGTTGTGGTGTTTTGTGATCATTGAACGGTTTTGAGTGTAGCATGCAGTTGATACAGCTTCTTCCCATAAGTAATCTGGAAGTTTAGCATTAATTAACATTGTTCTTGCAGCTTCCACTAACGTTCGGTTTCGTCTTTCAATAACTTCGTTTTGTTCTGGTGTCCATGCAATAGATGTTTGATGCTCTATTCCCATTTTCTCATAAAATTATCGAAGGGTTTGGTTCACAAATTCAGTTCCTTTGTCTGTTCTGATTTGGCGGACGGTGTTCCGGAGCTGAACTTGAATTTTCGTGAGAAAGGTGATGATCATTTATGGAGCTTGGTCTTTGCTTCGAAGAAAGTAGACCCAAGTCCATCGTGAATAGTCATCAACAATTACTAAGATGTAGCGTTTGCCATTGATCGATTGCACGCGCATCGGGCCACACAAATCCATGTGAAGAAGATGAAGCACATGCTGAGAGCTGTGTTCCATCTTTGAAGGAAAATGAGCACGAGTGCTTTTCCCTTGTTCACAAGCTGAGCAAAGGTGATCTTTAGAATACCGGAATTGTGGGAGACCTTCAACAAGTTTGTGTCGAGCAAGGTTGGTGATGGTTTGAAAGTTTAGATGTGAGAGACGACGGTGCCATAGCCAAGATTTTGTAGATGTAGCCTTTGAGAGTAGACATATGAGAGATGAAGCAACCATGTCTTGCATTGAGATTGTGTATAGACAAGAATTGCGAGAGCCAGACATAAGATCATTTCCTCGTAGATCACGAATGAAACAAGTTTTCTCCCTAAAAGCAACTTCCAAATCTCCATCACAGAATTGACCGACTGAAAAGAGATTGTGACCAAGGCCTTCCACATAATAAACCTTGCTAATTGCAATATTTCCATTGATATAATCTCCGTAGCCCATGATAGCTACGAAGTGATCATTCCCGAATCTGATAATCCCTATGAACTTTGCAATAAAGTTTGATAACAGTTTAAGATTGCCTGTCATGTGTCGGGAACATCCGCTATCAACAATCCAAAGAATTATCTGTACCACCTGGATTACACACAGACGACACAAATGGAATAGAAGTAGATGTGGAACCCGAAGTGTTAGAGGGTTCCGAAGCAGTTATAGTAGACATACATACATCAATCACTTTAGGCATCCATTTAAATCCTAGTGTAGTATGTAACCATTTTTGCCATCTCCAACTAGTATTTGCCTTAGTCTTAATGAAAGCACTAGGTGGTACTTCAGTCTTTGGAGGTGATACTGGAGCTACAGGGATATCAATGCGTTTCTTGGAATCTAAAGAGGGCGGTCTACCAAGCACAGACTTAGAATGATTAGTGGGCCTAGAGGTATTCCGAGTCTTAGGATTCCTTAATCGAGAAATGATAGCTTTAGCAACACATTTGTCATGACAATCAGAATTCATACTTTTACGACAAATAATACAAGATGCATCAGACTGAATATCAAAAGTACTTAAAGGTTTAGCATTCGTTACATAACTTTTTCTATTACATTTGTCAGACGCAATATCTAAAGTAGGTGCAACGTGAGTGATTTGTCGTTTTCAGTACAATAGATATTTTCCGAAGAAATACAAAGGCATGTATTTTCCCCGGGTCGTTCTCCCAACGAGGGATGAATGGAGTTAATCGACTCACGTCGCGTGATTCGGGATTCGAATGAGGAAAAAGGGAATTTTTGGGGTTTTCTAAACTACGGTGCAACGGAAAGTAATAAAAAGCAATTAGAACAACTAAATCTATGATGAAGACAAGGGAATACAACTAATTATGCAATATTTAAACTAAAAACGCGTAAAACGTAATTAATAAAATGCGAATAAAAAGCAAACTACTCTAGTTTAACCCATGAAAATGAAATACTATTTTTCTACAGCTAAGAATGTTATTAGAAATTTATTTGTGAATTAAAACTATTTTTTTTGGATTTTTCTTGATTTATTTTGAATTAAAAACTAATTTAAGACATTTAAAATAGACTTGAAATACTAGAAATTAGGAAAATAAGCTAGAAAATTACAAAACTATTTTTCAAAAATCAAGATTAACTAAATAGAATTTTAGAAACTGGAATCACATTTTTTTGACTTTTTTCCAATTTATTATGAATTTAATACTATTTAAAACTAATTAAAATGCTAGAAAATCTATTTTAACTAAGAAAATTCAGGAAAAATACTTTTTATGACTTTTTGAATATTCTAAAACTAAGAAAATTGAAATTGTATTTTTCTGAGCTTTTTCTAATTTATTTGTATTAAAAGCTAATTAAAAAGCCTAGAAAATGAAATTAAATGCAGAAAAATAGCAAATAAGCTTGGAAATTATGAAAACTTCCAGTCAATTATAAAATAATACTAAGAACTCAGGAAAAATAACAGAAACGATTATGGAGCACAAGAACTATGATTTGGGCTAGAACTGCTTATGAAGAGCTTAATAGAAATAAGCTAAAAGCTACTAGAATGATACCACAAGTTCTAACTACCCTAAACTAACCAAAACTAAGCTACTGCAAGTGATTTGGGTCAAATAAGCTCAAGCAAGAGGCATTTAAGCTCTAAATCAAATCTAAACTATCTAATGCCAAACACCCCTAACTACCTACTTTAAGCCCTTGTTAAGCCAGCTTATAAAAATCACAAAAATAAACTAAAATCACCATGAAAACCACTACCAACCAAAGTGTCTAAATCCAGAATTTCAACTGAATTGGACTTAAAGTGAGTGAATGAAAAATATAAAAGTGGAAGCCGTTTGAGCAAAAAGGCAACTGATGTGCAGCAACAGTGGAGCAGAACAGGTATGAAGGGGGCTTGTTGCAGAACTAATAAGCTCCTAGATAAGCTAAAGTGCTGCTTCTAAAGGTAATCCCTACAAAACCTAAGCTACAAGCTATCACATAATCTACACTAAATGATCAGTTAAGCAGATATGGAATAAACTGAAATGGACAGGACAATTAAGACAAATTTGAACTAAAAACTTGAAATCATGATAACAACTGAGACAAACTATAACTAGGAAAATATCTGCAATCAATGGTACACACTGATCATTCGATTTGCACCCTCTAAACAACAATGAAATACCTTAAATAGCTTAAACCAAACACCCTCTTAAGAAAAGCTTAATCCAATTTATACTACAAACCTGATGAAAGCTATCTAAGGAAGGAATGAAATGAACAAAGTAACCACAAACTCCACCTGTTAACGCATTAAAACCAGATTTTCACCAAAAACATTGTTGATTTATAAATTTTAACTAAAGTTGACTGAGTTTGACTTTTGAGAAAACTTGAAATCGAGAACAGGATTTGAAAACTTTTACAATCACAGAAGCTTAAATAAGCTTCTGTGATACTTAACAGCTGATAATAACAACTTAAAACCAGATTGATAAGCAAAATAACAAATGAAGAAAATCATGTAACAAACTATAACGAAAAGTGAATTTGCATTAACAAAAGATTGTTTACACTACAGGATTGAAAATACAACTACTCAAAATAAAAGATCATGACAGAAATAAAAAGGTCAAAATCCCTCTAAAGCCTAAGAGATTGGACGATTTTTTCTGTGGAGATGAAGGGGCTTTTATAGCCTGATGCTTGAGCTTGGTCTTGATCTTGAGAAGCATCTGGAAGTACAATCTTGGCCATTGAATTCCTCTTGCATCATTCTCTATCATCTCAGCCATAGGATTAGATTATTGAGGTGTTTCAACCAATAGGAGCCCTTACTTAGTCCAGCATGGCAATCCAACTATGACACACTTCTGACATGTGCCAGAGCTTCTAGAAGCTTTTAAACGTGGGTAACTCATGGTAATTTGATCTTGGGAGTAATGAGCAGTAACTGGGTTTTACCAGTTGTTTTGGCGCACTTTGGCTTGTGTGGAATTTTTATTAATTATTTGACTCGAGTGTGTGGTGTTGACCGAGGTTAAAGGTTGACCGGGTATGGGTAAAATGGGGATTGACCGGGTTGTGGTATATGGTTTTAAGTGGATTTGGGATGGGCAGTTATAGAGATTATTTGGGCTTTTGGGGTTAAGTGGTATTTTGGACATGGGTTGGTTTATGATGTATATTAGTAATACAATTTGTATCATATTGACCAATAATGCCAAATGTGAATTTGTAAAGGTTAACTATGTAAATTTGGTAATGTTGAGGGTGAATTTGTGTATTTGTGGGAAAATGAGGGGTTGATTGTGAAAATTGGTAAAGTGAAAGGTAAATTGTGATAACCTCCCAAATCATGTCCCGTACTCCGTAATTTAATCTTTTATGCACTAAAATCCCTGAAATAGCATCCCCGGCATCGGCTTCTGCTCTCTTCTCTCTCTCGTGCCCGGTTTTCTTCGGTTTTGGCTCCTTTTTGTCTGTTTCATCATATCCGTACCTGCACATACAAAAACTCAAGAAACACGCAAATATTAGCAATAAACGGCTCTTTTCTTGGTTATTTTGGGTCATATTTGATAAAGAAATGATATGTGTTTTTGCACATATCAAAATACCCCAGACGAGACCATTGTCGTGTCCTCACGCAATGCAATCAACTCACGCTTCTAAAACCAAGGATTTCAATCTCTTTCTACTAAACCTATGAAGAAGTAGCAAAGATTCCTCAAAAGAGATTAAGAACCCTTAATTCTAAAAACGCCCCGTTTACCTTTTAATTCATATATAGATATAATGATTAAGCTCATTCCGATTATGAGTGACGGTTTGTTGAACTTTCATGTCGATCAATAACTCCAACATTTTTCAAACGACACGTTAGGATCACGGAGTAGGAAACACAACACAGCGTGAAGTGACCATACGGATAGAATACATCGTCCCTGATTTTTCACAAGTCCCAAACTAAGCGTAAAATCGAAATCATTGTTAAATATGACTCTAGATGCTAACACTACCCATGGAAGTTACTTGTGTAATTACCTTTTGTTCCCATTTTCCTATTTTCCTCTAGAATTTTTTGATTTTTGTGAGAAATGAATTTCTTCAAATTTCTCGTTTCGATAATTTTTATTCCGATAAAGATATAAAGCTAAGTCGATAATTAGTTATCCATCTTCTCTCAAGAACCATTGTTCCAAAAATGAGGTCCACATCAAGGAATTTTTATTCACTTATATTTTTGATTTTTTCATTTTTTTTTTTTTTTTTCAGTTTTTTTTTTTTTTTTTTTTTTCACTTATACTTTTACTTATATGAGCTATGAACTACGGAGCTTCACGGGGTAATTCCAAGACTATAGGCTTCATGAAATGAGGATCCCGGTTGGCTAGACTAAGAACCTCACCCAATCCTGGCTAAAGATCCAAGGGTCCGATCTCGACACCGTAGCTCATAACTTTATTTATTACTTATTTATTACGAGTCCTTGATGTGTACCCAATTTTTAAAACAAAGATTCTTTTAAGAAGATAAAGAACTAACTATCGCCAAAAACTCAACATCTCTAATTATTTATTAGACAGATATGGGGTGAAACAATTTTGTGGGAACAAAAAGCCATAAGTACCTTCGATGGGCTCTAAAGAGAACCAACTACTCCACGCTTAGCATCTAAACTCATAAGTAACTCTATCATTTCTCGATCTCCGCAAATTTAAAATCCCAAATAATGAGATCCGCGGATGCTTAGCCGATAATTTTTAGATTATCTATGGTTAAGGGAACAAGCTAGGGCTCAACACGCCCGGTCAAGTCAGAATTCTATTCCTACTCTCACCAGCGGAAAGTCAACAAGGTGTCAAAACATATATTAACTTAGCTAATGCTTCGTCAATAATCTCAAGTCTCGCATTTTTAAAGTCACTTATTAGAAACTAGCAAGTTCTTGTTTAAGCTTCGCATATATAAAATCACTTAGGGAGACTTGCAAATTCTTGGCCTTTTGAGCTAGAATCGCATTTTATAGCCTCTTGTCTAAGCAATTAGCAAAGGCTATTTCAAGAAAACGCATATTTAAAGTAACTTCTAAGAAACTCGCAAAGACTTTTCAATCATAAAACTAGCAAAAGCTTACAAAATTTTTTAAAATTTTCACATTTTTGCACAAATTTTCATTTTCTAAGGAAAAACGGGGTTGCGAGAGTATACGACAAAAATAAGCAAGTGCGGTCAAATCAAATCGAAGATTACCCACCCCAGACTAAAACGAAACATTGTCCTCAATGTTTAAAGGCAAGGGTAATAACGAAAATCTAAAAGCCGTTTATTAAGTATGCTAGAAGATAAACGTTAGTCGATAAGATTTCGGATATCGGATGTCCATCAGCATCGATCATGAAACTCGAGTGGAGAAAACAAACTTCGAGCACGAGAGTCTTCATATCGGGAACATCCTAAACACAACATCACAAACAACCAAACACGAGAAATCGAAGAGGCTAACCCCTTCACGTCACTTATTAGAAAATAGAAAGAAGATAGAGATAAGCATGGGGTGCCTCCCACGAAGCGCTACTGTTTTTGATCACCGAGTCGCTAGCCTGACTCGTCCCCGAATTCATTTATCCTTGGGGAAGCAAGTGGAAAAGATATTCTCCATCGGAATTTTGTTCAAGAGGTTTGGATAAACATTGAAACATAAGAAAGTTCCACTCCGATGAGATACCCACGGTTCTTAAAAAGGAAAAGCGATGATATCGGGGTCAAAGATGGTATCCTCACTCCCGCAAGAGTGAAGAAGAGGAGAAATCACATTATATGAAAGAAATGGAATAAAGATTTTGATAATGATAAGGATCCATTCTTCATCTTCAAAATCAAATTTCATATAATCTTTAATTTGAATTTGATCATTTAAGCTCATAGGGTAATTTTCAACAAAAACATCGGGAGGAAGAAGCGAGGTGATGTCATCAATAACGAAACTCTTTTGAGAGAGATGCTCTTCCCCCAAACTAAAATCTTTCTCAAGATCAAAGTAGAAATGATAATACTCTGGAGGAGAAATGATATGAGAGAGTTCATCGGAGAACTCCTCGAAACGAAACGAATCATACTCGGGAAGAGAGAAATAAGCATGAGAAATGGTGCTGCCACGATTCGTCTCTTCCGTATGATCGATATCAAAGAAAAACGACTCATAAGTCGTAAGAGAAAGATCGGGATGAGAAGTGGGATTGCCACTACTCTCTTCGGCCGTATCAAAGATAAAACATTCATATTCGGGAACATAATCCTCGAGCTCGGGCTCCGAAGGATCAGACGACTTAAGTTCGACAATTTCTTCAACGTTATCTTCCTTCGGGGGAAGAAAAGGTGATGGTTCATCATAAAACATCTTTTCTATTAAAGGAACATCTCCCCCCGGATCGCAATCGGTTTCAAGAATTTCCAGTGAAATTGGATCATCGACTTCTTCCAAAACGACGTCACTTCTCTCAACCGGCGTGAGTGAAGGGGAAGAGTCAGAAATGGGAGTGAGATTGCCACTCGAAGAATCGTCATCGATCTTTACGTTCTCTTCTTCAAACGGTTCATCGTCATCACTATCGTCAGAGTCGGAATAGTAAAAGGTGGGTGAATGACTTGGTATTTGTTGATAATGGTGACTGATATATCTTTCTTGCTTGCCAAAGACCTCAATTTGTGCACTCATAACGGAAATTTTCTCAGAATAATGATCACTCAGCATAGTGGTAGAATCGTAAGGAACGTCAGCATCCCACTGATAATGATGTTGTGTCATATTCTCGATCAAATCATACGCTTCTTGAGGTGTCTTCCGCATGAGATTTCCACCAGCAGCCAACATGATTTTGTCTCGATCAATCATAGTGATACCATGATAAAAGGTTAAGATTTGATCAAGAAGCAAAATTCTATGATCGGGACATTTCTGTAATAATGTTTTTAATCTTTCCCATGCTTCAAATACGGTTTCCTTGGGTAATTGCTGGAAGTTAAGAATTTCTTTCCTCAGCTGCATCGTTTTCGAATATGGAAAGTATTTTGAAAGAAACTTGCGAAACATCTCTTCCCAAGTATGAATTGAACGTTTTTCAAGGGTATAAAACCAAGTTTCAGCTTCATGGGTTAAAGAGAAAGGGAAGAGATTCAATCGGATATCATCTTGAGAAACGCCGCGTTGCTTCATGGATTGAGTGATAGATAAGAACTTGTTCAAGTGCTCGTTTGCATTTTCGTCATGAAATCCATGAAATTGGCAATGTTGTCGAAGCAATCGAACCATATGATTTTTCAATCTAAACTTGGTTCCCTGAACGATCGGTCCTCCTCGACCGATAAGTGACGGACAATAGAAATCCTCCATGGTCCGAGGATCATGGGGATCAAAGGGTGAGAAATCGAGCATTGTGGAGAATTAAACAATTTAGAGGATAAAGAGAGAAGAATTAAACATTTCAGAGGAAATCGAAGATTATTTTTGGGTTTTTATAAAATCAAACATAAAAAGAAAACAAATTTTAAAAAGGAAAATCTTTTTGGGTTTTTATATAAAAGGGATATTTACAAAAACAACGGTAACTTCACTCGGGGAAGGATCTTCAAATACACGCGAATCGAGACGGAATCGGAAACTCACTACATGCCCTCCCCGGCAGCGGCGCCATTTTGATTTGTCGTTTTCAGTACAATAGATATTTTCCGAAGAAATACAAAGGCATGTATTTTCCCCGGGTCGTTCTCCCAACGAGGGATGAATGGAGTTAATCAACTCACGTCGCGTGATTCGGGATTCGAATGAGGAAAAAGGGAATTTTTGGGGTTTTCTAAACTACGGTTCAAGGGAAATTAATAAAAAGCAATTAGAACAACTAAATCTATGATGAAGACAAGGGAATACAACTAATTATGCAATATTTAAACTAAAAACGCGTAAAACGTAATTAATAAAACGCGAAAAGAAAGCAAACTACTCTAGTTTATCCCATGAAAATGAAATACTGTTTTTCTACAGCTAAGAATGTTATTAGAAATTTATTTGTGAATTAAAACTATTTTTTTTGGATTTTTCTTGATTTATTTTGAATTAAAAACTAATTTAAGACATTTAAAATAGACTTGAAATACTAGAAATTAGGAAAATAAGCTAGAAAATTACAAAACTATTTTTCAAAAATCAAGATTAACTAAATAGAATTTTAGAAACTGGAATCACATTTTTTTTGATATTTTTCCAATTTATTATGAATTTAATACTATTTAAAACTAATTAAAATGCTATAAAATCTATTTTAACTAAGAAAATTCAGGAAAAATACTTTTTATGACTTTTTGAATATTCTAAAACTAAGAAAATTGAAATTGTATTTTTCTGAGCTTTTTCTAATTTATTTGTATTAAAAGCTAATTAAAAAGCCTAGAAAATGAAATTAAATGCAGAAAAATAGCAAATAAGCTTGGAAAATTATGAAAACTTCCAGTCAATTATAAAATAATACTAAGAACTCAGGAAAAATAACAGAAATGATTATGGAGCACAATAACTATGATTTGGGCTAGAACTGCTTATGAAGAGCTTAATGGAAATAAGCTAAAAGCTACTAGAATGATACCACAAGTTCTAACTACCCTAAACTAACCAAAACTAAGCTACTGCAAGTGATTTGGGTCAAATAAGCTCAAGCAAGAGGCATTTAAGCTCTAAATCAAATCTAAACTATCTAATGCCAAACACCCCTAACTACCTACTTTAAGCCCTTGTTAAGCCAGCTTATAAAAATCACAAAAATAAACTAAAATCACCATGAAAACCACTACCAACCAAAGTGTCTAAATCCAGAATTTCAACTGAATTGGACTTAAAGTGAATGAATGAAAAATATAAAAGTGGAAGCCGTTTGAGGAAAAAGGCAACGGATGTGCAGCAACAGTGGAGCAGAACAGGTATGAAGGGGGCTTGTTGCAGAACTAATAAGCTCATAGATAAGCTAAAGTGCTGCTTCTAAAGGTAATCCCTACAAAAACTAAGCTACAAGCTATCACAGAATCTACACTAAATGATCAGATAAGCAGATATGGAATAAACTGAAATGGACAGGACAGTTAAGACAAATTTGAACTAAAAACTTGAAATCATGATAACAACTGAGACAAACTAAACTAGGAAAATATCTGCAATCAATGGTACACACTGATCATTCGATTTGCACCCTCTAAACAACAATGAAATACCTTAAATAGCTTAAACCAAACACCCTCTTAAGAAAAGCTTAATCCAATTTATACTACAAACCTGATGAAAGCTATCTAAGGAAGGAATGAAATGAACAAAGTAACCACAAACTCCACTTGTTAACACATTAAAACTAGATTTTCACCAAAAACATTGTTGATTTATAAATTTTAACTAAAGTTGACTGAGTTTGACTTTTGAGAAAACTTGAAATCGAGAACAGGATTTGAAAACTTTTACAATCACAGAAGCTTAAATAAGCTTCTGTGATACTTAACAGCTGATAATAACAACTTAAAACCAGATTGATAAGCAAAATAACAAATGCAGAAAATCATGTAACAAACTATAACGAAAAGTGAATTTGCATTAACAAAAGATTGCTTACACTACAGGATTGAAAATACAACTACTCAAAATAAAAGATCATGACAGAAATAAAAAGGTCAAAATCCCTCTAAAGCCTAAGAGATTGGACGATTTTTTCTGTGGAGATGAAGGGGCTTTTATAGCCTGATGCTTGAGCTTGGTCTTGATCTTGAGAAGCATCTGGAAGTACAATCTTGGCCATTGAATTCCTCTTGCATCATTCTCTATCATCTCAGCCATAGGATTAGATTATTGAGGTGTTTCAACCAATAAGAGCCCTTACTTAGTCCAGCATGGCAATCCAACTATGACACACTTCTGACATGTGCCAGAGCTTCTAGAAGCTTTTAAACGTGGGTAACTCATGGTAATTTGATCTTGGGAGTAATGAGCAGTAACTGGGTTTTACCAGTTGTTTTGGCGCACTTTGGCTTGTGTGGAATTTTTATTAATTATTTGACTCGAGTGTGTGGTGTTGACCGAGCACTACAAGAAAAGTGGCTTTTTAGGACCCCCATAAGCGTCATAAAATGGTACTTTTTAGGACCTTTCATTTAATAGGACCAAGGATGAAAGCGTTTCATGTAAGGCGGTTGTAATAGGTCCAAAGCGTCCTAACCCTTATGAAACCAATTTTATGGTCGTATTATATGTCTATGAACAACACAAATAGCGTCCTAATAAAA